>CM070632.1:37684032-38122301 GCA_036346255.1 Ampelocalamus luodianensis | reverse complement strand
GATTCGCAATCGATCGACACCGAGTGGTGGTACCGGGTGTAGTGCGCATTGCCAATCGATCGATAACAACCCGGATAGCATCCTTCCACGAAGAATGCAGGCGGACCGGTGATGAAGTCCATGCCCGCGAGAATCCATTTCCACTCGGTATAGGTAAGGGTGAAGAAGACTGTGGGTGCCGATGCTCGGCCTTGACCGCGACAACAAGCGCCGTGATTCGGCAACGAACACGGCAATCTCGCGCTTCATGCGAGTCCACGAAATCTCTCTCGACGCAGATCTTGATACATTTTGGTGGCCCGGGATGAATAGACAAGGGGAATCATGGGCCTCATGGAGAATCAAATCCCGCAACTCGGGGACCTTTGGGACCACAAGGCTGCTCAAACCATACAACACCGTGCTCATCTTCCGCATGAAACACTTGGTGATCCATTCTTGATGTTACGCTTGATTTTACTCACCAGACATCGATTTCTTTGTTGCCTTGATTTGATCCACCAAGGTCGGTTGCACAACCGGGCGGCAAGGAACTATGTTCAACCAAACCCAAGTTGAGGCGCTGAAGTGCGCAGAGAGTGCGCGAGTTCTTTGCTCTTGGATCATCAAAGTATTGCAATACACCTTTCGACTAAGTGCATCGGCAACCACATTGGCCTTGCAGGGATGATACCGAATACCCATGTCATAATCTTTGATCAATTCCAACCATCTCCTGCATGCGAGGTTCAGATCCGTTGGGTGAACAAATATTTCAAGCTCTTGTGATAGGAATACACCTCACAGTGATTCCGTCGAGATAATGCCGCCAAATCTTGAGTGCATGAACCACGTGCAGAAGCTCTAAATCATGGGTGGGATAATTGAGCTCGTGAGGTCTCAATTGCCTAGATGCATAGGCAAGCGCCTGGCCTTCTTGCATAAGAACACACCAGAGTCACGATGAGAGGCATCGCAATGATATCGAGCTCTTGTGGACATCGGGAAGGGTAGGAACCGGGTCGAAGTCAACGCCGCTTGAGCTCGTGAAAGCTCTCATCACAAGAGAGGACCACACAAACTTCTTATCCTTCTTGAGCAATTCGGTCATTGGCTTTGCGATCTTGGAGAAGTTCGATAAAGCGGCGGTAGTAGCCGCTAAACCGAGAAAACCGCACATCGATGACCGACTTGGGCCACCCCAAGATAGAACATCGCTGACCTTGCGGGATCCACGACTCGCCTCAGTGAAAGAACATGGCCCAAGAATGCCACTTCCTTCAACGAGAACTCGCATTCTTTGAACTTTGCATATAGTGATGCTCCATGAATTTACCCAAAACAATCTTTAGATGCTCGACATGCTCTACTTGAGTCTTGGAATATATAAGAATATCATCAATAAACACCACCACGAACTTATCCAAATATTCCATGAATCAGGAGTTCATGAGGTTCATGAAATAAGTGGGCGTTAGTTAAGCAGAAAGACATGACGGTATACTCGTAAAGGCCATAACGAGTAGTGGCCGTCTTCGGAATATCTTAAATACGATCGGACTTGATGATATCCCAATCTCGGATCAATCTTGGAGAACACACGAGCTCGGACATTAGCTGGTCAAAAGATCATCAATGCGGGGCAAGGATATTTGTTCTTCACCGTCACCTCATTGAGCGGACGGTAATCAACACACATGCGCAAAGTCTTGTCCTTCTTCTTCACAAAGATCAGACACAGCTAAGGAGATGGCGGGACGGATGAAACCCTTTGCTTGGAGCTCACCGAGTTGTTTCTTCAATTCTTCTAACTCATTGGGAGGCATTCGACACGCGCCGAGATAGAGGGGCGTGCCGGTAGCAACTCAATGACAAACTCGGATCTCGAGCGGAGGCAGCGGGTAAATCATCGGAAAAACATCCTCAAAATCACAAGCGGTGGGAACCTCACGAATCTTCAAAGCTAGCTTTGCTACAAGTGCGCAAGGTGTGACCTTTGCATTGCGAGGGGAAAAGCCAACACATTGTTCACGAAAGGTTGGTGAGAAAACCATCTTCTTAGCACAATCGATCTGTCCCAAATGTTGGGACAACCAATCCATGCCAAGGATTACATCCGAGCTCATTGAGTTGAGCGAGGATGAGATTTGCCAAGAATCCCACTCCTTTGACTTCGATAGGAACATCCAGACACTATAAAACAACTCTCATTTCCGACCACTGGAGGCGGATGAGCAAAGAACTCCCAAAGGAACGGTGAAGACCACTAGCAGCAAAGCAAATGATCTTGAAATAAAAGAATCGATGCTCGAGAATCAAATATCTGCAGCGGGGCGATAATTGACAAGAAGTGTACCCATCACGACATCGGCGCTCCTGAGCCTCCTCGGTGAAAGATGGTTGACTCGGCCGGCGCCGCACCACCGGGCCTTACGGATGATCTTACGGTCGGTGGGTGACCACTCCTCGCCGCGCCCTCCATTAGGACGAGGCGCGCACTGCAATATTTCGAGGCAGCGTTGGCGTAGTGGCCCTTGTTGTGGCGGCGAAAACAAGTAACCTTAGCGCCCGGATTGCGGAAGGCCACCGGCCTATTTGGATCGCGAGCGCACGTGGGTGGAAACACGACTGCGGTGGGCGGGTGAGTGCGAGATGGCCTCGGTGCTGGTGGAGCAAAAGAGCGGGCCCAGTGCTGGCCCGGCCCGAGGGCAGTGAGGTGGCACTGTGCATCGATGGGCCTCCCATTTGCGCTTGCAGGACTCACCCAACACCTTTGCCTTATGCTCGGCAACAATGGCCTTATCACCAAGGCACGAAAGTGGGAAGTCCACAATAGGCGGCTGTCTGCGGCTCGTTGGACAAGCCATCCATAAACTTCTCTGCTTAGCCTCATCGAGAGCCACCTCCCCGAGCATAACGAGCCAAATGATTAAACTTCGTCACAGTACTCCGTCACGAGACTTGCGCCCTTGCTTGGCGCGAGGAATTCTTTCTTCTTGACTTCATCGAGGCCATCGGGGATGTGGGCGACGGCGATCTGAACTCCTCGGTGACTACATGGCTCGCGGGCTGCATGGCGAGATAGTTCTCCCACCATGAAAGTGCTTGCGCCCTCAAGGCGGTGGGGCGCAAAAAGTGCCTTCTCGGGCGACAGCGAGCAATGTTGAGCTTTCCGCTCAACCATGCGCGACCAATCATCCGCATCGAGAGGGTCCTCGAGGCGGGAGAAAGTCGGCCGTCGCGTCACGGAGGAACTCTGCAAGTCCCTCGCGATGTCGGTGTCCACCACCTCCGCATCCGGAGGCCGGCAGAGTGGAGGTATTCCTAGCAATAACCTCCAAGATACGCGTCACGTCCATGCGGTTTAGCTCGTCGAGAGAACCTCCGACCATAGTCGGAGGAGGAAGCTCCTCATCATGACCCGACTGCTGATCGCCACGCGTCCTCCGGCCATCTGTTTTGCTAAGATAGGTTAGTGCCAAACTTAGAGCAAGAAATCGATAAATCACCAAATCGGTTTAAAAGCAAGACTGAACTAAGCGCGAAAACTTCAAGTCACAAAGCCAAGCGACAAAATTTAGAGACTTAGCGGACTTACAACACATTTACCCTTATGTTCCCACAAGTTTTAATTAGATTAATCCCTCATGGTTCTCCCAAAACTAATCCCTTGGGATAAATAACTATCTTTTGAAAGAAAAAAGAAACCAAGTTTCAAAACTCAAATTAGAGTAAGGAGAGTAGAAAGCTAAGATAGGTAAGGAGTAAAATCGAGAATCACTAGGTTTTCATAGACCTTTTATAATTTGAAAATAAGCTTTTCTAAAATATCCTAGGACGACTATGCTTGGTTACTACGGTCGAATGGCTCGATACCAACTTTGTGAGGACCCCAATTTATTTGGCTTGTAATGTAACCAACCACGGTCCTAGCATCACAAATCCAATAAATCGATCCTCGAGATATGTATACTTCGAAAGCGTTATACACACCTCACCATAAAATTATGCATCAACTCCATTCCAATCATAGAGTCCAAACATCACACTACTAAGCGATAACAACAATAGAGTTATTACGGATAATGGCCGACCAGGCCAAAAGATGCACAAATAAACAAGGCGGACGGCGGAAGCAAAGTGCCATAAGATGGCTATAAACAAAACCAATCGGTGTGCCTTCAACCCACAAGGCATCGTGGGACCGCCAAGCCTAGTCGTTGAACACGGCGCGTGAGAACTCACGAAGTGAGGCCCTTGGGGCTCACCTTCTTCCTCCGCAACAAAACATTAAGCAAAGCCAATGAGTACAAAGATTGTCTTTGTACTGCAAGACCGACGTGTGAACTAGCGGACTGTTCATATGCTACATGCAAAGCTTATCTGGTGGAGGCCATATGTTTCATTTGCATAAAGCTAACTTTATTTGCAATAATGTATCTGATTTAAAGGCAAGTTTGCAATTCATTTTCTTGTTGAAATAAGCACGAAATAAAGATAGATACAAGTAACCACCTAGAAGTGACTATCCCAATAGTCACCATTAATATAGCACGAATCCCAGTTCGTTCCACCTGCAAGTTTTAATTTAAAAGGTTGTAGTCTAACTCTTGAAAAGCTTACCCAAGCGTGTCCATCACCTAGGACGAGGCTATTCGAATAGTTTTTAACCTGCAGGTGTACCATCTTTACCCACACTTGACCGCCTTAAAGCCAAAGCACACTTAGAAGGTATGCAAGCCTGACTAAGTTCTACGAGACTTTTCCGATGTTGTGTATTAACTACGGTAGCTCGTATGGATAGAAATCCATACGCTTGGTAAAGCCAGAAAGACAACTACCCACTCGTGGTAAAGCTTTTGGACAACTACCATGCTCCCAACACCATCCCTCCTGCGACCTCCTGCGACCGGGCCAATACACGCCAAAATCTTGGGTCAAGAGAGGTCCCATATACTCTAGCGTGGTTATACGCCGAAATACTGGATAAAAATTCACTCACAAGATGTTCGGTCCTTAATTGACGGGCACCTTTCGATCACACCAACAGATCACACCAACTTACCATTGTGCCCGCGTCTAAATCGTTTTGTTTTCGTTTAATTTTGTAGTTAACATAACATAAGCGAAACATAAGAACAATAATAAATTTATGTGATCAAGATCATCGACTAAGTCGATGATCGCCAAAATCTAGGAAACTAAGCATGGTTAAGCAACCGAACGTAATCTACTAAGTGAGAAGAGTTCATCCAACGAACTCTAATCACAGCAATTAACCTAGGTTGGTAGTAGAGAATAAACATATACCTACATATTATGCATCTAAAGGATTAACTAACCAATTTAACACAAATTAGCGATGCATACATACGGTTGAAACAAAATATTAGACTTTAAAATCTTTGGGAGTAACATGATCAAACTGCTTGCCTTCTAGTGTTGCTCAATTTGTTGCGGAGAGGTCGCTCTCGGGGTTACCGCAAATGTCGAAACCTAACGATTGAACAAATAACAAATAATAAGAGCGAATAACAAACAAAACTCGAACATACACAACATCAAAACATTCCAAGCTTTGCGGCAGCCTAAACATGTTCTAACACATTTTTAGAAAGCAGAGAATAACTTAATTAAGGTGGTGATGAATTTTCTAGCAATTTTCTAAGCTAAAATACACATTAAAGCACTAGTTAATTACTTAACAAATTTTCATGAGCGTAAGCAGTATTTAAAACCTATCACGATAATTAGTATACTAATAATGAAAATTTTCAAAGTTGGGTTCATTGGATTTGGACAATTATTGAAAAGATATGAATTTTCTAATTTGGAAAATACATAATACACAATCAATCAATAACCAGATTCTTGCCAACAGAGACACGGGTGAAATTTTTTTTAGTAAATAATACATTTAAAATGAAATTTGGCAAAGACTGGTTTCATGCGATTAGGAGAAAAATTGAATTAGTTATGCATTTTCTAGGTTTAAATGAATTGTGAGTAACGAAAACCATTTGAAATACTTAAACATTTAATACTCTTCCTACCGACAACGTGAAGCAGCCTCGACCAGCGAGCGAGCGGGCGCGAATCTTGACCAGGACGACACGACCCGCAAGGTGGCGTCGAAGGCGTATTCAAAGAATCGTCTTGGCTTACGAACGCAATCCTCAAACACATGCCCGAATAAAATACGCCGGACAGAAGCGTATAGCGAAATTTACACAATCCTAAAGCGGCGGCATGGACCCACATGGCGCGACAGTATAACGAGCGGTTGGATTAGCGGTTTCCTAAACGATTAACGAGAGGGCCCACAAGGCAGAGACTCAAACTAAACAAGATTAGCGCTAAACAAGATTAGAGTGAAGAGAAGGTCGCCACTCTGCAAGAGATTCTCTACCAGGATGACGAAGTAGAAGAAGACCCAGGAGGATCTGAAGAAGATCCGGAGGAGGATCTGAAGAAGATCGGAGGAAGACGCAGGCGGAGGAGCCGGTGAGCGGTTGCACCGAGGCGCTGTTCTCTTTGCACGATTCAAGGCATCGGGATCGGTTGCTAAGATTGGCTCACTTAGAGTCTCACAACCGTCGGGAACACCGCCCATGATTGTGGAGGCTTTCTTGAGTAGTTGTCTTAGTCTCGATTTTGAGTTTAGATTTGGTTTAGTAAGTCGCCCTTTGGCGGTAGTTTTGTGTGTAGGTCGTTGTTTCTTTTGTGTGCAGTATGAGCGCAAGGCCCTTAGGCATTTGTTGCGTCATGCTAAGACCCTAAGTAATAAAGTATTTCGTTTGAGTTTCTTGAGAAATTTGTGTTTTGTTGGGTTTAACCTACCTGCTAGTTCTTAACTTATCTTATGCTTGCTACCTTATCTAACCCATGGAGCTTAGCGGATGGTTCAAACTCGTTAGGCTGTAGCTAGTGGTTCCAGACCACCTCGTAGCGAGAAGCAATGAGCAACCACCGCAGGAGCAGTTCCGCCAGAGCACCCCCAATTGACTTGCAAAATTTGGAGCTTTCATGGCAGCACAGACTCAGCTAATGAATACCATGATGAATCAGATGCAAGTTATGAGCAACCAGAACAACAACAACAACAATCAACAACATGGAGCCCCAGCTGCTCATGGTCACCATGGACCATCTAAACTTGCGGAGTTTATGAGAACCCGTCCACCAGCATTCTCCGGACATGTATCCCCGGTGGAAGCGGATGATTGGCTCGGAGGTTATTGAAAGAAAGGCGTTGATCACCCAATGCGGCGGCGTGAGAAGGTCACGTATGCCACCCACTAGATGGAGGCATAGCCGTTGAATGGTGGGAGAACTTACGTCGCGCATGAGACACCACGAGGATATCACATGGGAGAATTTTTCGCAAACATTTCGCCAGATCATCATACCGAAGGCATTATTGATCCGAAGAAGGATGAGTTTCGCTCTCAAGCAAGGAGCTATGTCGATGTCGACTATCTCAACAAGTTTTCTCATTAGCTCGCTATGCCAGAAGATGTAGCCACGGACAAGGCTCGTCGAGTCGTTTTACGAAGAAGTGAACTTTGGACTACAAGTCGGTCTAATTGCCCATACTTTTCACGATTTTTAAGAGGCTGGTCAATAAGGCCTTTGTTCTAGAGGACAAACACAAGGAACTAGAGAACAACCATAAGCGCCGAATGGCTCAAAGAAGGAAACCATCAACCACGGAGAGGGCAAACGGTGCCATCACAGTTCAACCGATTTCCACCCTGCACCGTTGAGCACCTACACCAACCCGGCACCTCGTCCGGTGCCGGAACTTCCGCAACCTGCACCTACCAACCCCAATCCGAGAGCAACCGGAGCGCGTACCGCGGGTATGTTACACACTCGTCGGCCAGGACATTTTCTAACCAATGTCGCGGATGGGTACAATCACCGATGCGCTTCAACCTTGGAACTACGTCATCAAAGACGCCGGCACTAGGCATCAACCAAGGAGCTTCACAAGTTGCCGGTCAAGCCGGAGGAGCACCGCAGTCAGTGATCAGAGGCCGTGTCAACCACGTCACTCTGGAAGGAGCCCAGGAAGCACCGGACGTCGCACTAGATGCGTTCTCGTTAACTCGTATTTGCATCGCTTTGTTTGATTACGGGCTCCACATTCGTTTGTTTCTGGAATGTTTGCAACCAAGAATAATTTGGAAGTTTTGCTTCTTAAGCATACTCTGGTAGTCCAGTCGCTTGGAGCAAAGCTAAGCCCTAAAGTGGGATGTTTAGGAGCTAAGGTACTCATAGCTGGAGTTGAGTTTCTGGCCAACCTAATTGTTCTAGATACCCAAACCCTAGATGTCATTCTTGGCATGGATTGGTTGTCCAAGCACAAGGCCGTGCTAGATTGTGGCCGAAGAGCCGTAACAGTCGAGGATACCAAGGGAAACAAGGTGGAATTTCTAGTCACCTCAATTCGTGATGGATATCTGTTAGTGAACAGCTTGAAGACCCTTTCCTTGGAAGGTGTACGATCGTCGAGAGAATATCGGATGTGTTTCGGAAGAATTACGGGAATGCCACGGATCGTGACATTGAGTTTGTCATCGACCTAGTGCGGGGACAGCACCAATTTCAAAGAAACCTTATCGGATGCTAAGCCAGGAGTTGGTAGAGATGAAGAAGCGGATAGAGGAACTTCTTGAAAGGTTTAGTGAGACCTAGTTAAATCGCAGTGGGAGCGCCGGTGTTGTTTGTCAAGAAGAAAGATGGAAGTATGAGGATGTGTATTGATTACCGTTAAGCTCCAGCGAAGTTACTATCAAGAATAAGTACCCACTACCGGATAGATGATACATTTGATTAGATGAAAGGAGCGGAGTATTCTCAAAGATCGACTGCGATGGGTTACCATCAGCGAAGATTTGTCCTAAGGATATCAGAAGACCGCTTTCTCAGCGGTATGGACATTATGAGTTCTTAGTCATGTCTTTTAGTCCGACTAATGCCTGCATACTTCATGAACATGATGAATAAAGTATTCATGGAATATTTAGACAAGTTCGTAGTTGTGTTCATTGATGATATTCTGGTGTACTCCAAGACGGAGGAAGAACACGCCGAACATCTAAAAATAGTCTTGGAAAAACTCAGAGAGCATCGTTTGTATGCCAAGTTCAGTAAGTGTGATTTCTGGAAGAAGGAAGTTGATATCCTTGGTCATGTGATGACAGCCGAGGGAGTAGTAGTTGACCCCGGTAAGGCTAAAGCAGTGTTACATTGGGAGCAGACCAAGACCGTAACTCAAATCCGCAGTTTCTTGGGAATGGCTGGTTATTACCGCCGTTTTATCGAAGGATTCTCATCAATCGCTAAGCCTCTTACGCAATTGTTGAAGAAGGAGAAAAATTTCACTTGGACTCGGCTGAAGAAAGTTTTCAAGAATTGAAGCGTATGACTTCAACCCGGTGCTGATTTTGCGGATGTTCGCAAGGATTTTGATATCTATTGTGATGCGTCGCGTCGAGGATTAGGATGCGTCGATGCAGAAGGAAGAGGCATCGCGTATGCGTCAAGGCAATTAAGACCTCACGAAGAATTACCTACTCACGATCTGGAATTAGCTGCGTAGTGCATGCTTTAAAGATTTAGCGTCACTACCTCATCGTGTCATTTGTGAAGTCTACGGATCATAAGAGCACAGTACATCTTCACCCGATCGATTTGAACATGAGGCGGAGAATATGGTTAGAGTTGATCAAGGATTATAATCTTGGAATCCACTGCCATCCCGGAAAGGCCAACGTAGTTGCAGATGCTCTAAGTCGTAAGAGTTACTACAATGCTTTGGAAGTGGAAGAATTTTGTTCAGAACTTCAAGACGAGTTTCAGAAGCTAAGGTTAGAAGTTGTGTCCGAAGGATTTGTAGCCAATTTGGAGGTACAGTCTACCCTGGAGAATCAGATTCGTGAAGCGCAACCAAAGGATCCTGTGTTGTTAGACATCAAGGTCAAAATAGCAGAAGGGAAATTCAAAGATTTTACCAAGCATGATCAAGACATACTCTGGATTAATGGTCGTATCTGTGTACCAGATATCGATGGTCTAAGACAGCTAATCTTAAGGGAAGCCCATGACTCAAAATATTCAATTCACCCTGAAAGTACTAAGATGTACTAGGATGTTAAGAATAAATTTTGGTGGCCAAATTTGAAGCGAGAAGTCGCAGAGTTCGTTGCCTTGTGCGACATCTGTCAGAAGGTAAAGGCAGAACACCAGAGACCAACAGGTTTGTTGCAACCGCTGAAGATTCCAGAGTGGAAGTGGGAAGAGATCGGAATGGATTTCATCACCGGTTTACCCAAGACCCAGTCGGGTTACAATTCGATCTAGGTAATAGTCGATCGTTTGACCAAGGTCACCCATTTCGTGCCAGTCAAAACCACAAACTCAGGAGATCGCCTTGCAGAATTGTATATGGCTAGAATTGTCGGTTGCATGGGGTGCCCAAGAAGATAGTGTCGGTCGAGATCTCGATTCACCTCATTTTTGGCAAAGTTTGCATGAAGTGTTGGGTACCCATCAATTTCGTCATCGCGTATCATCATGAGCAGATGGACGGTGAAAGAGATAATCGATATTGAAAGATATGTTGAGAGCTTGTGCTCTAGCTAATGCTACCGATGGGATAAAAGTTTACCATATCGAATTCTCGTATAACACGATTATCAAGCTGATACGCAAATGTCGCCATTGAAGCCTTGTATGGCGCGTGCTGCCGAACCCGTTGAATTGGTGAAATAGTGAGCGATCGGTTTCGTTCGGACATCATCCAAGAAGCGAGAGGAGCAAGTGGCCATGATCAAAGAAAGATTGAAGATAGCTCGGTCGGCGCGAAGAGCTATCGCGATAATCGTCGTCGGGATCTCGATTTTGAACGAGGATTTTGTTTATCTTTGAGTTACTCGCTTAGAGGTGTCAAAGGTTTCATGCCAAAGGGAAGCTTGCCCCAAGGTATGTTGGTCGTTCAAGATTTTGGGCGCCGTGGAGAATTGCTTACGGTTTGAGCTACATGATCGTTAGCGAGTGCATGATGTCTTTCATGTCTCGTGATTGAAGAAGTGCCTTCGTGTGCGGAAGAGCAAGCCCGCTAAGTCGATTGACTTGAAGGAGGATCTCACCTACAAGGAGCATCAATCAAGATTTTGGATGTGCATAGCGCCACACGAAGCAAAGCATTGCGTTTTGCAAGGTTAGTGGAGCAAATACTCGGAAGGGGAAGCAACGTGGGAGCGTGAAGAAGAAATTTGGCAGGGTTTCCTAGCCTTTTCTCTAGCTAGTGCGAATCTAGGGGTGAGATTCCTTTAAGGGGGGGAGGTTTGTAACATCCCAATTTTCTGAGTTTAAAAATCCTTTAAATAGTTAGTAGGGAAAAAGTCACCATTTGGAATTGTTTGAATTTAAATTCAAAAGCTTAATATTGGACTTTATAATCAAAAACCTTTAATGTGAATAATCCCAATATGAACATTAGCCAAAACAATTTTATTTGGGTTCTCTGTTCTCAGATATATTTTCTAGATTTTTCTAGAATTTTTCTGAGTTCATTTGCTATTTTCTATTGCTTATTTGAATTTCTGGTATTTTCTAAAATAGAAAAGCTATTAAAATCTCAGAAAATCCTCTCGGGCCAAATTCCTTTCCTCCGGCCCGTTTTCTTTCTTCAGCCCAATCTCGCCACGAGGCCCGACTCCGTACGCCCATTTCCGTCTGCCGGCGTGTAGCCCACACACGTCCGGTCCACCCCCCGCGCAGCCGTCTTCGCACCGCGCGCGCCGCGTCGCCATTGCCGAAGCTCAGAGTGTCGTGTGACAACGCCTCCTTTCCTTTTGAACCCTTCTAGAAAGCGTGTAGAATCTTATCCCCAACCTCCCGCATCTTCTCGGATCAAAATCAAATCCTGATTCATCTCTAACTCCGTTTTCTGCGGCCGTCTCGGACTCTTTTAGGGTTCACCGCCGCGCCGCCTTAACCCTCCGGACCCTATAAATAGGACCCCGGTTCGCCCTCTCAACCGCAACCCAGGCGCCACCCCCTCCTCCTCCCTAGCCCTAGCTGCCGTGTCGAGATCTAGGGTTTCGGACGCATTCGTCGCCGTCGAAGCCGCCTGCGTCGTCGTCACTGCGCGTCGTCGTGGAGTACACCGCGTGTTCCTCATCACAGCCTCTACCTCCAGAGCCTTAGCCGTCGTCGAACCTCGCGGAACCCCGTCAGACAAAACCCGGCAGACTCTGCCATACTCTGTCTCGAGATCTTATGTAAGTTGCAAATATTAAATTTGACTAAGTGACTATGGAACTTTGTGTAAAGCGTGTGCTATGTGTTATTACTTCGTGATGGCATGTGTTGCACTAAAACCAGCCCCAGGTGGTAAAGGATTTGGGTAGGGCAAGTGGTGGATGATGTGTGATATGATGGACTTTCTGATGGGAATGATGATCTTTGTGAGCTAGTTAGAATATGGAAGTCTTGCCTTGGTCAATTAAGGATTTAACTTCGTGCGCCATTAAACTGGGTCTTACTGTACGACCACATGCCTGGTATGGGACGGGCCTAACTTAGTAGGTTATGGATTCTTGGCATTAATTACTCAGGTGGTAGGTTAGGCTATGGGTGGAGGTGTGTACTAATCGTTATTCAAACTAATCGTTTACTATATTTATCGTTTGTGTGGTTTGGTATTTACTTATGTTGACACTATGTGCACTAGCGTGATCCTGAACTAGTGTAGTATACACAGAGGGTTCAAGAATCGTAATTTTGGATCCCGACAGAAACCAAACATGCCAGTAGCTAGTGTCCGATTCAAATAGCAAGGTGTTGGCGTATGCATATTATACTTTTCACGTGTATATGTGCTAGAAATTAAACCTTCGTCTTACTTAGATATCTTTTTTTTCCCTTCTATGTTAGAATTTGATTGGTCAAACTTGCTTAATTTTAACCACTAATATATACAAAAGTATTTAGATTATCATATAAATATATACCATTAGATTTGTTATGATAAGCGCTTTCATAATATAATATTTCTATTCTTTTAATTAATATGTTATTACAGAAATTGATAGTCAAAGTTATTTATTGTGGATCATGTCTTATCCAAAACATCGTATATTCTTAAACAGAGTATATGACGTGTGTGCGTACGTAAGTACGTAGTACCTGGAACCTCCCCATGGCTGTGAGGAATATGTCGGGGCATGGCTTGCCGACCTTCACCTCAGGGTCGTCTCCCGTCACCACGTGGTGCATCAGTGAGAAGAGCTCGCCGTGGCGCTGAGTCTTGAGATCGAAGTGCTCCCTGTGACTCCTGAACGCACATATGCATGTGCGACGACGATATGATCATTAGATAATTCAACATGTATCTTCTAGATTGTTGTTTTGTCTATTGCTGTTGTTGTAAAAGAATTGGCACGTGCAAATGTTGAGTTCTAGGTCTAGGAGTGATATCGAACCAGGTACTTACAAAACTTTTTCCAAAATTGATGTATTTTAATTTAATATTATTTTATTTATAGTTTTGAAATACTTTTAGAACCGAGTTAACAAGTCATGCCGAATTAAGCCAACGAAATCCAATTTCATTCAAAATCGATCTATTTCAATGTTTAACCAATTAACAAATATAATTAGAGCAATTTTGAACCGAAATCCTTTTCCACCCCTAATTCTTGCCAGTACGTACCCGGTTGCAACGCAGATCGGTATCCCGTTGGCATGAAGGTGGCTTACCAGACGCTTCACCCCTGCAATTTTTTTTTGATATGCCAGTTATTAGCTGGTTGGCCCACATGCAGAGAGACATCAAGGGCTGCTCGTAGCCGTAGGATCCATGCACGGTGAAAACTACGTGTAGGCAGATAGGTTTACCGGGCATGAGGTCGGCGGTGGGGAAGAGGTGGCGCAGCATCTCCTCGCGGTCGCGGAGGAACTGCTCCGGCGTGAGCACGCCGCCGAGGCCGGTCTCGTCGAGGAAGACGCGCGCCGCCTCCGGCGCCGTCTTGCCGAGCATCTTGGCGCGCACCGACCAGTCGAACGGCTTGCCGTACCTCTCCAGGATCCGCCGCTGCGCGAAAGCGCAGAACTCCTCCGTGTCTGAATTACAGCCAAATTATTTCTCAATCGTTAGATCATCAGAGCTATCTCCGATCGACAGACACATATCAGACATACGTGCATCCATGATCGAGAGATAGAGAGACCGAGCAGGAGGCCGTCCATGTCGAAGATGATGTGCGTGATGGCCGCCATTGCCGGGAGGTAGCAACAGCTCGATCGATATCCGCTTTGTTTATTACGGAATTCCCTAGAATCAAGTTAAGCAGTACTTGCACTACGATTGCGCGCTTGGCTTTGCATGCAGAGGCTCCTATTTAAAGGCCTCCAATGTTCAGAGTTAATCACCACTCAACACCTCCGGTTAAAAGTGACGCTTTGACACCGATTACGTACAGTCTTGGATACAAAACTTAATTTGGCTAGTGGCTACTTACTTGTAATACACTTGTAAATTAAACATAATGAAATTGAGTAGTTTATATTGTAATACAGTTGTAAATCAAACCTAATGAAATTGTAAAAGTTATCTTTTCGAAAAGCATGTCAGGAGCACTGCCTATTCATTCAAGTAGAGAAAAGTTAAAATTTGCAAAATCATAACTGATGTAAATATTTAATAAAGATACTACGAACATAGTTAAAATAGTTTGACTGCACACGCATTATAAGATGTCTCTTTTGTTTTTAAGACACGAGGAGCACTAGACGACGACAGGCATAAATTACTAATATAGTCGCTCTCTTGAGGGCTAGCTGACATTAACACATAAGGTTGGCAGGTGTGTGTATATAAGTAGCTACACCTATATATAACCAAGAGTTGATTCGCGAAAAAAAAGTATATATATATATAACCAAGGATCAAGAGGAAGATTTGCTATATGTGGAGCGTTTTGCTGCCAGGTAGACAGCTTCGACTTGTGGTTGTTAATTTCCTCGCCACTCCGAGCTTTTGGGTTAGTGATAGCTGATAGGTAGGTTATTATCATCGTGCAATTACAGGGCCATCTCTCTGTCTCCACCTTGCTGGTTGTTGCACAAGATTGGTTTACTACCACGTGTAGTAATTCGTGATGTTGTCGTCTTCTCGATCGATCGATCGATAGGCTCCTTGTGCAGATCAGTCCTCTCGGCTACTTCTTGTTTACTTAATTTATGTAGGAAGTTTTTTATGTGCCACTGCAAAGCTCTCGGATCCCTAGTCTGCCATTACAAACACAACTCTCTCTTATGCCACTACATTTTGAAATCTTGCCCTTAGTTGTCATTGCCAGTCAAGCCATGAAGTGAATATGCAAATACCGTTTGCTCCTGCCTAGTCTTCTTCCTTCAACCTGGATAAGGATCTAGCCACAAAGATGCACGACCACCTCCGGGGCGGAGGGAGGCTGGGGGCACAGCCCCCAACACATGCTAATACTGACATTAGGTACTTAAATATTTGGGCATCATTAGCAAATTACCACATTTTAAAATTGATGTATGCAACCATCGTAACTAAGCAAATTACCATCGCTGCTGATCTAACCGTGGACTATTTAAGACCGGTAAAAGTTCATTGTACCCAATGGTGGGCGAGGTTGTTAAGATGGTTTTAACTCTTCCAATATCAACATAGAAGCCATCGAGAGAATCTTTTCAGGAATGAAGGTTATGAAGACGCGTCTTGAACTACAATGGGAGATGGATTTGCACGAGATTGTTTGGTAATTTATATTGAGAAGGCAATGGCTACAAAGATTAGTAATGATGATATCATTAATGAATATGATCGTCTTGGTAGTCGTAGATCTAAGTTTAAATTATCTGAGATGTAATCTTATTCGTATTTTGCATAGCATTATTGCCTTGATATGTATGGTTATAACTATGAGATCGGTGAATCAAACTTGGTTCTATTTTACTTGTTATTTGTGCCGCCCCCTATGTCGGATTCACGCTCGCCTCGACCACCTCTACCGGTGCCGGGGAGAGGGCGTTAAGCTTGACGGCGTGATCGGAGGCGGGGAGCGTAGAGAGAAGGTCGCGCGCGAAGGCGCGGCCAGGGTCGGAGAGGAGGGCGAGGAGCGTGCGACGCGTGGGGAGGGAGAGGAACGGCGGCAGTGCCGGGGCGGCGGCACGCTGCCGTGGCGGTGGGTCGGCGGCGTGGCTTGGCTTGCTGGAGGAGGTGGGAGCGGGTGGGAGGAACTGGAAGGTGGTCTAGTCAACTACCTTGAGGCAGAGAGAATAAGGATGGGGGAAGGAAGATGAGGGTAATATGAGCATTTTAGAAGAAAAAAAAATTGACGAAAAAAATCTAACAGATTTGACAACACTGACATAAAAGGGAAATGTTTCGATTTTGTAGTGACATGTAAGTGAGATGTCACTTTGTAATAACAGATCAATGATCTACAACATTTATAGTGACATAAATTTTTTCCCATTTATTTATGATTGGACTATACGTTGTATCATGTTTGACAAACATCAGTCGAACTCTTCATTTTTTTGATTCTGCGTTGTAATTCATGCTCTGACCGCATCTCCTATCTTAAAGAAGATTTCGTGGAGAGCGTGGATTAGTGTAATGTACTATAATACTCTAATACGATGATACCATCCTCATCTTGATATGACTTCCTAGTCTACTCTCTCTCGTGCGGTCACAATAAACATATTAGTCTACTCCCTCTTGTGCGGTCACAAAAAAAATATGTTTTGAACATTAATTCGATCTCTAAAATATAACTTTGAACACTAATTTCTGTCGTAATGAATTTTTAAAACCTAACAAAATGCATGGTTTTCTTTTATAGGAGCATGAGAGCATTTTCGGCCCTTCTGGTTAGAATGAGTTGCCCTATAATTGGTGTCGTCTGGCCCCACTCTATAGGAAAGCCAAGATTGATTGATAGATTTGATTGATAGATTTGTGGAAATGCATGGAATGTTGTAGCAACTCAGCAACATTGTCCACATAATCACATGTGCCTATATATTATATATGTTCTACAATCGCGCCACGATTTCTTGATTGCAGTTCTGATGGCATATATACACAAGTCACTCACTCGGGAACATTCATTTTTGTAATGTGGTGGAGATGATTGATTTCGACAGGCTATAATATGTCCCCCTCCCTTAACCACTTTGGTGGTGTGGTATATAGCCATTGGCCCGGATGAATGGTTTGGAGGGCATCTAGCATGAGCCATCGCATTGATTGCCACATCTCTCTATATATGCCAATGGCCGGATGAATGGTTTGGAGGGTATCTAGCATGAGCCATCGCATTGATTGCCACATGGCCACATCTATACGTGGCACCAAGATTAACTTTGATATTAAAACACTATGATATGCTATGATACCAATGTTAATATATGTTCCGAGAACTAATATAGAATAATGATATTCCACTTATTCAAAGCACTAAATATGGTATGTTGGATATTATATTCAATTACTATTCGAATATATTTCGGTTAATGTTTAGTGAATAATATTTGGTGAATAGTGAATAGTATTTCATAAATAGTATTCTTCTACTATGCTAATCAAATTTGAATAATAACTTTTATCAAGATCTTGCAGGTTGGCAAGACCAACAAGACGGCCGGTTGTGCAGCAGTGGTTATGAAATCTTACTCGGTACTCACCATATTTCTTGCTGATTTGCTTCAGAAATAGCTAAGCTTTCCAAGCGTTCTTAGTCATAATCATATGATATAATTTTTTATCGTCTCCCCAGGCAGTACCACCCGAAGGGAACACTTCTCTACGGCCTCAACGTTCTCAACACCCTATCATGGCTGTGCCAAACTCAGGGCTCATTAGAAAACCGCCGAGAGTTTTCTCCTATAGGGTCGCTAGCATAAAACCTTGTCCCATATGATCACACTAAAAAGGCAGAGATTTTCAAAACTACTTCATTTTCACAAAATAGCTTATATATGGTTTTTTTTCCTTTCGGGAACCCTGACAATTAATACAAAGACAGAGAGGTACCTTACACTGATAATATTATAAGCTTTTTTTTTCTGGATGAATATCTTACAGTGGTGTTCTTCTCTAAAAGCTAAAGAGAAAAATTTATGTTGGTGGTAGTGCAAGGGCTAATGCCTTTGCATTATGCTAGTGGTAGTGGAAGGGCTAATGTAGTGGAAGGCTAATGCTTCTTTGATGCTGCTCTGGTGATTGTTTTTCTCCTGATTGTTGATGCCCTTCGTTGCTGGATAGCATCCCCTTTTATAGCTATGGGAGGGTGCGGGAGGAGCTTCTTCACGAGCCTTCTACTCCTTTATTTTAACAGAGCTAGAAGACGTAGGCTTTAGTAGCTTCAAGATAGAGATGCTTGCATGCATATCCTCTTTACAAAAGGAAAGGCCACGATGTATATTCCTTTGGTGGTGCGTGCATATGTGTATGTCCTTTGTTATCTTTTTGCAAAAGGCAAATGCCACAATGCATATTCCTCTGGTGTCTTCTGGTGCGTAGAGTCCTTTGGTGCATGCATGAACCTTCCGTGTGTGCATGACACAGTTAGTGTCTTACGGTGTATGTCTTTTGCTATGATGAAGCCTTTAGACTTCTGGAAGAATATTCGCCATGATGACACTTTTGCTCAGACTTTATTCTATCTACAATAGTTCAGATTCCATCATTCGCTATCATCATCTATTATTATTGGTGCAGAGGTCGTGCCTTCATTTTCATCTAGTTGAATTATTTCATACCAATCTAGCATTTGCCGATATTCTCTCCTAACAAAGGTTTCTTTGCCATAATATGGTTTTATCAGGGGCCCAATACCTTTGTGTAAGAAACCATTATGTCCACCACACCATATCTTTATTATTTGGTTCTGAAAAACCAACTAGTATGTGGTGTCTAGATGAATGATTTCTCCAATTTCTATGGCTTCTTTGAACCAACGCTACTTATCATGATTAGGTGTTCGAGAGGAGTTCTTTTTGGCGTTTTGTCGGGACACCAATCCTTCTTTCATCAAGAAGTTAGTGCAACCTTTGAGAATATAAATATCATGCATTCACCGCCTTATTGGTGGCGTGAACCTTGAGGAATATAATAGAAGATAATTTTGTATCTTCCCACGGAAGATGCTAGTCTTTGCATGCTTCTTTTAGCTGCGACCCCAAGGTCGGATTGAAGAATTTGATCTAGTGTGCCATAGATGATATGGACTAGGCCACGGTCTATGATACCTTGAAGAGAAATATATTTGTAGGTTCGTGTTTGTAGTTTTGGAAGAATTTGAGATCTATCTCTGCTCTCAATATTATGTATTTGTGGTATGGCTTAAAAATCTTTTGGTTACCAAAGTGGAGGAGTGAAAAAGTATGGATATTAATTCTAATCTGGGTTAAATTCCCTCAGTCAATGAAGTATTCTTGGAGATTAGAGAATACTCTCATTTGTCTTTCTAAGTATTTTCCCAAATCAATTCTAGGATGTCTAGCCTAAGCAAGAGAATGTTTGCTTGGTTTTAAAACTAAATCTAGAAATAAGGATTTCATGAGTAGTATCGCTAAAGGGATCTTTTGTGGATATCCTCTCCCATTTTCTTGCAATATCATAGCAAACCTTTTCTAGCAAACCTATATATATATATATATATATATATATATATATATATATATATATATATATATATATATATATATATATATATATATATATATATTGATGTTGCGTGCTAGTGAACTCTAGTACCACATATCCATACCATCAATATTGCATGTGAATGTGTGTAGTGGAGAGAGAAAAAGGTGATGGGAGTTCAAGGTTGTAATGCCCATCAATACTATAAAAAGGCTATCTTGGGCGTCTCATCACAGACGGTTGACTAAAACCGTATGTATTACATGAAATCACATACGATTTTGGTTTAGAGACCGTCTATGTTACTGGCTATGCTAAAAACCGTCTGTGAAGTGGTAATATCACAGACGGTTCATTATTAAAACCGTTTGTGAAGTATCACATACGGTTCTTATAACAATCACCATATGTGATATTTAGCAATATCACAGACGGTTTTCAACAAACAACCATCTGTGATATTTCACAAACGGTTCTTAACACGAACAGTATGTGATAATTGTAGATTTCACAGACGATTTTTAATTATAACCGTCTGTGATAATGTCGCTCTGATTCGATAAGTTTCTTACGTCATTAAATGCGTCATGTCGTCTCTTCGTCGCATCAATGCTGCTTTGGCTCCCCGATGCGTCTCTTCGTCTCTTGCGCCGAATTTATTCCTTATTTTATAAAAAGAATCATCCGCCATGGAAGATGATCGTCCCCACATATAAACTCTTCAATATATACTTCTAAATCAGAAATTAATGGCCCCCTCTGTTTCCTTGTCGCTGACATTGATAGCCTTCCTGGCCATACTGTATGAGCACCTCTCCGGCCGTACATTGGCGGATGCCGTGGAAAGACACTATTTCAACAGTGTCCTCACTCCTCTGCCCGAGAATTTACCGGAGCAGGTGACGGCCACCTTCCGCTGTCTTGACATCCTTCTTCACCATGTCTTCCAGGTGATCTCTCACTTCCGGTGAGTGTACTACGTCATCGACGTGGTCCTTCATAACAACGTTGCACATCTCCAAGAGGCATGCTGTCACTTGGACTGCTTAATCGAGGTGGCGAGTGACCGAATTGACCATACCGAGACCCCTCAAGAAAGGGAAGAGAGCCTATGGGCTTAATTCTTCTTGATTCAACAGTCCAAGGGTCTTCGGGAGGCACTCGAATGAGCGCTTCAATGGGTGGACGCCTTTCGGGCTTCGTTCACTGATGATCACGAACCGTCCGATGCCAACGTTGTCGCCTAAGAAGTTTTGAAGACAGAGATAACATCTTACCTCCGTCACTAGAAAACTTTGTTTATTTAGGTTTCTACTTTTTTAATATTTGTAAGAAGCAACTAGCCACATTTGTTTGGCCATATGTAAATTCTAAAATGAAAAAAATCTAGTTTGGAGGTATATTTATATGTTGAACTATATATGTACAGATGGTTTAGTGGAACAAATATCCGTCTGTGATATGTATCCTAGTTAAAGAAAATTTTCAACAGTATTTAAATGACAAAATTGACATATAAACATGCAATTCTTTCATGTCATATAAATGTATCATGATAATATACTCAAAACATAGAAGTTGAGAATAGCCATATCACATACGGTTCCATAATAGAACCGTCCGTGATATGAGACCATATCACAGATGGTTCTATTATGAAACCGTCAGTGATAAGTATCACTCTTTATTAGTTGGAGCCTACATGCTAGGGTTTGCACCCTAACTCGTCACTCCCTAGCGTCCTTACTCTCGCCCGTTCCCTTCCCACCCGAGTGCCCCCGACCTCAACGCCGCCGCCCGACCCCGTCGCCGACGCCGCCCTTCTTCCTGTCACCGTCGGTTGTTACACCATAGTTCACTGCACAAGACACTCGTACGATAAGAGTGTCTTGTACAGTATCACTGTCGTGCCACAACTACTGTGATGCTGCCTTCCCCTCTTCCTCCCCCCGGCGTGCACGACCCAGGCTACCTCTCCACTAACCTCCCCCAGCTACCTCTCGACCAACCTTTCCCGGCTAGCTACCTCTCCCGAGCTCACCTTGGCTACCTCACCACCGACACCAGCGATGTTTTGGTAAATCGGATCTACCACCTATTGGTTTGTGCTGTTGGTATTCATCCAACCAGAGCCTGCAATGTGAGTTGATAGTCAGTTTGGACACCCTTGGCCTTGCTGTCTTGCCCTCTGTGACTGCTGGTTGGATGGATGGATCTGGAGGTGGAGATCGGAATGGGGTTGTGTTTGTGACTGCTGGTGCTGCTAGTTGTGGATAGAAATGTTTGTATGCTCTGTGTGATTTGTCTGTGCCTAGCACTAGGAGGTATTGCAAATTGGTATTTATATGCTCTGTTGAACTACACAATGATGTTAATGGTCTTATGCTAAAATTGAATCGATAATTAGTTAATTCATATTTGATCTCTAATGAATTGTTCTTTCTGTTATTTTAGTTTCATACTTGAGCTTGTTTTGGTTTACTGATGTGAGTTGATTATTTGTTGATGTGGGTTAATTTATTGATTAACCATGGTAAATGAAATGGAGGTGGGTTAATGCATGGTGGAGGTGTTGCCGCTGGTATTGTCGGTCAAGTTCTCTTCCCTTGCATCCTAGGTACGTCCTACCATTCCATTCCTGATCTCTTCTTTATAAACTTTATAAAGTCTCCAAGCAGTTGCTACTTGTTCCTTTAAAACCAGCTTCATATTACACACACACACACACACACACACACACACACACACACACATATATATATATATATAGTTTGTAGTCCCTAGCCACATTCGGGGGGTCGTGAGGAGGATGAGATAGTAGTCACAGGCAACCTCATCGAGCCTGCAAGTTCAAGAAGCATGGTTGCTAGGAGAGCGCGTGGACATCCAATTACCTGGATGTTGTCGATAGGTAATTAGACTTGACATCAAGGAATGGTTGGTTGCTGATACATGAAGCCACCTCCCAATCGGAGTACCTACGTTTCCACACCATGCTCAGAAAGTTCCCGTGGCTGTTGTCTCATCCTCCTCACGATCCCCTGAAAGTGGCTAGGGTACTACGGACAATATATATATGAAGCTAGTTTTAAAGGCACAAGCAGCCACTGCTTGGAGACTTTATAGAGAATATATATCACAGACGGTTTCATCTACAAACCATCCGTGATACATCAGCCATCACAGACGGTTGTATTTAAAAACTGTCTGTGATACATTAGCTATCATAGACAGTTTTATCTACAAACCATCTGTGATAGGCAACTATCATAGACGGTTCTGAGTTCATAACCGTTTGTGATGACCTCAAGTCATCACTGACCCACAAACTCAGATGGCTCACGAAACTATCTGTGATAATGTTTTTGAACCGTCTGTGAAGACCTTTTCTGTAGTAATGTATGCTAGATGAATGGTGGAGATTAATGGTACTAGAGTTCCATGGCATGTCAAAACCCCATCACACACACACACACATATGTGTGTATGTATGTATGTATGTATATTTATATGATCTTGCATGCCAGTGAACTCTAGTGTCATCTATCCACTCAATGAATTTTGCATATGGATATGTATAGTGGAGAGAGCGAAAAGGTGATAGGAGTTAAAAGTGATATATATATATATACACACACACACACACACTAATCTACGCCTGAGCATAGAATTAGTTATTCTACGCTCGAGGCGATCCACCGCTGACGAGCCGAAGCCGCCGCTACGAGCATCAAGCAAAGCTATTTTGGCCAACTAACCCACGATCCCCCACGTGTGACATCATGTGTCCGGTGCACGCTATGACAAGATTGAAAGTAGTTGCTATAGCAATTTTATTGTTGTACGTATCATCGTGTTTATATTTTTTTATGATGTTTTATACGTGCATGGCTAGATGTGCTAGTAAACTACAAGTGGAGTCCAGTAAATATTTTTTAGTAAATGCACAGAGAGGTTTTTATTTGCGATATTTATATCAGTCTGTTACCCTCGTCGTCACCAAGTTATCACAAAAAACCGTTCATGAATCGGAGTTTCCAATCAAAAGTTATTGCGAAGACAAGAAAAGAAGCATTCGTGTACAAAATAAGTAACCGATTGTTTGCTAGTTGGTTGTCTACTTATCTGTACTAGTTGTCTTAGATAACAATAAAGTCATGTGGAGGTTGTAGTAAATCTTTTTGTAATAGAGCAGTAAAGTCATGTGGAGGCAGTGGTAAATCTCTTTTAGCGATGTAGTGATCTTTTTTAGTAAACGCATAAAGAGGTTTTTTATTTGTAATAATCATAAAGACACCCTGGAGATGGCTAACCCAATAGCCATCACAACAATAGCACGAATTACCAATTCGTACTACCCACATCAAGTTTTAATTAAAAATATTGTAGTCTAACTCTTGAAAGACCTTGCCAAGCGTGTCCATAACCTAGGACGAGGCTATTCGAATAGTTCAAAACCCTGCAGGGGTGTACCAATGTACCCACACTTCAGACCACTTTTTTGTCAAGCTATTAAGCACACTTCCTTTGGTATGCCGGCATGGCTAAGTCCTACGAGACGCTTTCCAATGAATAGAGCTAATCAAGAACCGCACGCATGGGGTTAACCCTTAGTGACCTACCGACGTAATAGATCACAAGGACGCATACGTAGAGTAGGATGCACCGGCCAAGCTCAAGTCGCTGCGGGTGCTCCCCTCTTTCACGTGACCCCTATTGCATATAGAAAATATACAACCCACCACGCGACTCATTAATTAACACCCCCAAAGTACTTAGTCAAGAGAGGTCCCATACCCCCTTGTGTGGTTAGCACGTAAAAATACTTGGTTTAGTGTAACAAGATGTTCGGTCCTTGTTGACTCGGGCACCAACCAATCACACCGAAAAGCACATCATCTTACCATTGTGCCCAAGTCCAAATCATTTTGTTTCTAATTTTAGTTTTCACAAATAAACAAGGCACACAGTATTGATCATATGTAATAACAAGTTTTGTGTGATTAAGGTCATCGACTAAGTCGATAACCGCCCAATTCTAAGTAACTAAGCATTGCTAAGCATCATATCGCAAAGACAATAAAAGACTATAAATCATTCACCGAGCTCTAATTCACGAGTGAGGATAATAACCTAGGTTTGTGGCGGGGGTGAACAATTTCAGGGAAACTATGTATTAGGATTAATTACCTCTAATCGAAAAAAATTAACTTTGACACAAGGAGTATGCATACTTAGTTTTTGCAAACAAGATATTAGACTTTAAAAGTAATAGGAGCAATATGATCAAATGATGCTACATCTTCTTGCCTTGTTGGAGATCACTAGTTTGCTGCAAAGGGTCACTCTCGCAATCAATAATTTCTTCGTAACCTATCGCAAGAACGAGAAAATCCAATAAAAACGACGAACATCGAAAAGGACTCAAAACCCAAAGTGCTCCAAAATCCATGAAATTTATACAACAGGTAGAGCATGATTTTAGATAAATTTAGCAATAAGAAACATTTGATTAGGATTAAGTATGCAAAAGATATGGCCCAAACAATTTCCTTCAGCCTGAAAATGTAAATTAAATTAATTTTGGATACTGTTCACAGCAAAATTTTCCAAAAAGTTCTAGAATCTAAAATTTTTATGGTAGGTAGAACATGGCATTCTAAGAACAGCAAAACTGGATTTACTTCATTTGGAGTTAAAATGAATTACTTATGATTTTTCTAAGTTATGAAACTAAGGAATATCATTTTTCAAAGGCATAGACAGGGAATTACTTGTGTCTTTTACAAATTTTAAATAATTTTTAAAGCACAAAAAAAAGCTAATCAGAAATTAAATCTATTAACAATTTTTTCTGGAGAAAAAATAAGCCTGCAAATATTTTTAGATTAAAGCTTAGTTAAAATCAGAATTAACAAAATTTGAATCACCTAAGAAGGAATTAAAATGAATTAGTTATGCTATTTTGAAGTTTAGTACAACTCTGAGTTGATAAATAAAAGCTTATGGAATTAAATCAAACTTAACAAAAGATAAACGACGTGGACAAACTTGGGCCATTGATCTAGAATCACACGGCCCATGCGTACTGAACACAGCACACGCGTACACAGCCCGCGAAAGCCCACCGTTGGATCAAGATCCAACGGTTCACAACAATCGGGGCGTTCGGATGTTCGAACGTCCCAACCAACCTCGACCGCTGATCTAAAGATGGGGGGTTGATATTGAAGGGACATTCGGAAGTCTGAATGCACTCGCCACCTCAGCCGCAAATCGCGAGATGGACAACCCACAATGATTTGGCCGATAGGGTGGTCCGAACAGTCAAACAGATCTAGACCGTTGGTCAAGATCTGACGGCTCGCAGCGATTGAGACCTCCAGGGTCCAAAGGTTCACGAGATCTGGACCGTTGATCTCGAAATCGACGGTCCAGGATCAACGAGTCTTTGCGCAGACTTACGCACGTGAGCACTAAGTGCACAGAGAGAGTTAAGTGCACGGGCCCACATGCAAGTGATACAAAGGGCTATTTAGAACGGCCATTAAATACTAAACCCAATGATTAGCAATGATTAGTATTAATGATGTCCTAAACGATAACGCACAGTGAAAGGGGGTTGTTTAAGTGGCTGGGCCCACGAGTCAGTGGCCCAATGAGCTATTCGGATAGCCATTAATTACTAACAATGATTAGTAATTAATGAACCTAATTTTTGTCCTAATAACCACACAGAGGTTTGAGCCAGTGGGGCCCACAAGTCGATGGCACCTGAGCTACAATAAGACAACCATTAATTGCTAACGCAATGATTACCAATGATTAATAATGATTAGCAGTCAATGGCCGGATCTTTGCCCTAAATGGCAACAACAAAGAGAGGCGCTCGTCCGACAAAACCCGAGCGCAAAGAAAAGCACGTCGCTGGCGGCTCCGGCCACCGCGACGGCAACTAAGGGCAAAAATGGGTTCACAATACTCTTGCGCACCCAAAGGAGGTAACCTCGACGACGGCGACGACCTAAAACGCCAGTGAGCCGGAGATAAACGACGGTGACCAAAACGGCCGAAAACAAAAACAGCTAAAAAGTTCTGCATTGTCCAAAGAAGCGGATGCCAAAGCATCTAAGGACTAATAAGAAGCTACCTTAGCCAAGAAGAGCTTCAACGATGGTCGGAGAAGCTTTGACAGCGTAGGAGCTCACCGGAGTTGGAGAAGAAAGCTACGAAACACGATCTAAGCAACCAAAAAGCCACCGGGTGGTAAATATAACTTCATTAAGGCCCACAGAAGGTCCATGAGCATTTAATTGAAAAATGAAGCAACTTACCGGAGTTGGGGAAGAAGGGGGTGATTTCGGCTGAAAAGATCCCAACTTAAAATTAGGTGATTCCTGTGAATGAAACCCAAAATTAAGTTAGGGGAAATGATTAGGAAGCTAAGGGGCTCAAAAGGGTACCGACAGAAAGGAGAAAGAACTGGTGGAGCACCAAGGTCACCAATAGAGCTCCACGACCAACAATGGCGGATTTGAGAATTTTCAGTGGTTTGAGCTCCAAGAACAAAGAAAGAGCCAGGGTGCTGTAAAGGAACTCAAGGAGGAGCCTTGGGGGATTTTTATAGTGAGGGTTTGAGCTAGGGCACAGCTCAAAGGTGAGCTCGGTCCATGGCACTGCCATGGTCGAGCTGAAATGATGGGAGCAGCTCAGAGCATGACTTTGGGGCCGAAAGCACTGGCTCGCATTTAATGCTAAAAGCCGTTGACGTGCGAGGGGACAGGGCACTGCCCTCTCCCACGCCCTGCCATGGCACACACGCAAGCCCGAGGTTGAAGATGACCAGGACTCGGTCAAGGCCTTGTCGGTGAGAGGGTTAAAATGGCTCGGGTTGAAAAGAATTGAAGGGTTAGGTTAAGTCACAAAGCTGAGCCAAAACATCTCAGCCTTAAGATTAGAAACGGATGGCTCAGATTTAAAAGAGAGGATCGGAGGTCCGATTGTTCAAAAGAATCTAAGCAACCCGATCAAAAAGGAACGACTCAGATTTAAGTGGATGATAGGGAGGTCCGAACGTCCTCGCAAAAGTGGACGGTTCGATTGGAAATCAACGGTCCACAACGCCTGCGCACCACTTGAGTGAGCCCGGTGCACTTAGTTGATTGGGTCCGACCAAGTGGCCCGAGCCTGAGTCTGACTCGAACCCAACAGTACTTTGACTTAGGGTTTTAATTTATGGCTGAGAGTTAGAGAGATTTTTAGGAATAGCAAACTAACTCCAAAATTTTTGAAAGTTTTACAGGAGCTTGCTAACTTAGATATTGACCTTGCATAAAATTTTGAGAGGTTTTCATGTCTCACGTTTTCCTCCAAAAATTTACGCAGGTCTTTGAGCTAGAGGTTTGACTAACCTCTAAAAATATTCAAACAATTTCTAAAAATTGTGAAATTTTGAGAGGTTCACACACCATCCTAGAACTTAGGAAAAATATTTCTAGAGAATGATCACAAGATTTGACAAGAAAGTTTTTGATGTGCAAGGTTTAGGTCCAAAGAGACTTGTGATTTGTATTTCCATAATTCTTTTACAAGAATTTTTCAGAACATCCATGAAATACAAGATGTAAGAAAACTTTTAATTTCTACACTTTTTTTTACATTTGAAACACAAGCCTAAACTTGGGATGTTACATTGTACTAGTTGATGGATAGTTTCATGACTTGTACAAGTTTCATGACTTGTACATGTTAATAGGAGGGTAAAAAAGAAATGCTTATAGCCAATTTCATGTCAAAATAGTCTCATCATGCAACAGAGAAAAGGTCTGCAAAGTGCAAACTACAAGTAGGAAGTAGGTGGCAGCAGAGCAAGCAGTAATGTTAATAATTAGACATGTTAATAATTGGCAATAAGATAACACAAGTCTAGGAATGAGAATAGAGAGACCATATACATTGGTATGGTGGAGATTTAGTTTGCAGCTTATCTTCATGCTAGCTAATGTCAAATAACACAAGGACATGTTGAAATTATCAAAATAAAACACTGCTAATATATTAGCCATTTAGGTAAAACTATTGAGCTATCAATCCATCATTCAATCTTCATGATAATAACAAGCCATCAGATAACAAAAGTGTTGGTATATGATTCCTACTAGTAACTAGCACAAAGCATAATCATCCAAAACACACTAATGTTCTTGTCTGATTGAACTTCAAGCAAACAAGTAGTAGCAAACACAATTCACCATTTTCATGGATTCATGGATAAAAATAATAAAGAATACCATAATCAATCGGTTAATGAAAAAACTGCCATGAATCATTGCCATACGTTCTCACTACTACAAAACAGGTCATACTGGACGCCTCATCACAGACGGTTCCAAAGGAGCCGTGCGTATTAAGCTTCTCTGACGGTTCCCTTTGGAACGAAATGCGATATCTTCTCACCAGCACGGTTCTTATTAGGAACCGCTCGCGGAATATCACGACGGTTCCTAATAAGAACCGTGCAGGTATCCTGACAGTTAATTCTACAAACCGTGCATGTAGTATCACGAGCGGTTCCTAATAAGAACCGTGCGCGGTATCCTGACGGTTAATTCTACAAACGTGCGTCAGGTAGTATCACGAGCGGTTGGTAATCGAGCCGTTTGATATCGACGCCTCATCACGAGCGGTTCCAAAGGAGCCGCGTGTTGAACTTTACTGACGGTTACATTTGGAACCGCTGCGTGATAATGACTTATCACGCATCGTTCTTTTACAAACCGCTCGTGATATAATTAAACAAAAAGATTAAGAAAAGATCACACATCGACATAATTAAACAAAAAGATTAAACCGTCTCGATATAATTAAACAAAAGATTAAGAAAAGATAACAGATCTTCAAAGGTAGAAACCGAAAAATTTGTAAATAAAGTTTTTCTAGTAGAGGTAGGTCGCTATCTCCATCTTCAATACTTCATAGGCGGCGCATCGGCATCGGACGGTTCTGATCGGCGAAGCGAAGCGAAATCGTCCACCACGACGCGCTGCTCGAGTGTCTCCTCAAGACCATCGTCTTGTAGAATCAAGAAGTATTGAGCCCATAGCCTCTCTTCCCTTGCTTCGGGGGTCGGCACTGATGGATTGATGCTTCTTTGCCTCGATAACGCAGTCCAAGTCACGACAAGCCTCTTGGAGATGTGCAACGTCATTTTGGAGGACCACGTCGATGACACGATAAACTCGCCAAAGTGGGAGATCACCGGAAGACACGGTGGAGGAGGATGTCAGGGCGACGTAAAGGTGGTTGCCACCGCCGGCAAATTTCGGCCGGTAGAAGAGTGAAGACACCGTTGAAACAGTGTTCTTCTCAGCAAAGACTGCTCAAACAGACAAGAGAGAGGTACTCAGCAAAGGCGGCGTGAAGGCTATCAATGCCGGCGACAAGGAAGAGGCGGCCATTTCTGTTCTCTTATAAGTGTGTGGGATGATCATCTTCAATGGCGGATGATCCTTTTATATAAAAAAAGGAATAAATTCAGAGCGTAAGACGAAGAGACGCAAATCATCGGGAGCTGTAGCGACTATCAAGACGGTTTGTAATAAGAGCCGTCGGTGATATAGAACATCACAGACGGTTCTATATTCAACCGTCTGTGATATAGTCCACATCACGTAGTTTCCATTAAGCGCTCGAATTTACAAAACTCTCTCTCTGTAGTTTTTCGCATCGCGATAGCATCCGATCGATTGTCATCGTATGACCTATCGTCATAAAAACACAATCCACATCCAGATATCGTTGACTTCTCGGCGATGTCATCATTATTAACTTCCTCGCGATGTCATCATTATTAACTTCAGATAATCTGCTTCTTCACCGTGGATCGGTCCAACATGTATACCCTTTTTGAAACCCTTCAATCAAGTGCCCTACGACCGCTACGGTTGTTAAAAATCTTCGATTACCGCAATCAATGCATGGACAGTACATAAATTCTATCCCCTTATTCAAGATATCCGCCCGCGACTCTTTTAAAAGCAATCACGCCATTAATGTACTTCTTCACTCACAGTTCGCAGACTGCACATCCAGCTCGGTCCATCTACGCTACACACGTAACAATTAGTAGTGTTAAATTATATTAATAAACCGCAAATACGTTACTCCTCCTATTAACCAAATACACTAAAATTGATTAAAGATAAACCTAGAGCAAAGATCGTTACCCTCGGAGCTCACGATTTAAAATTCCTAATATCCCGCGAGATTCCTCACCGCCCTTCTCCTTGTGCCACAAAGCAATGTGAGACTTAAATTAATGTGGCAAGAGAAGAGCCACAACAAAATGCACCTCCCATAAGCTTATCCCACTCGTAAAACACCCACACCAAACAAAACACTCATTCACAACACCCAAACCGAGAGCTACCACCAAAGCCAAGCCTTACAAAGCAAGCATGCAAGCCAAATAGCCATAAGTTGCTAGGGCAACCCACAACCAAGAACAAGGCAAGCAAAATAAACAAGCCTCCTACACCAACACAGAGCAAAGCTTCTCAAGCCCCTCTATTCCAAAGAAGAGATCGAGGAGCTAGGCGTGGGGTCTGTCTGTCTTTATATTTATAGGGTGGCATATCACGCATAGCTTATTCCCAACCGCCTGTGATATGAGTATATCATGACAGTTCCTCTAACTAACCGTCTGGTGTTGAACTTATACTGACGGCTCCATGTGGAACCGTGCGGATATCTCTCCATATCACGCATTTGTTAGTAAGGAGAACCGCTTTGATATACTCACATCACGCATTTGTTCTATTTACGTAACCGCTCTGTGATATCTTCTCATATCGCGCACGGTTCCATTAAAGAACCGTCGTGATATCCTCCATATCAAAGACAATTATTTAATGGAACCGTCAGGATATCTTATCGCTGCAGTGCTTTAATAGAGCCGTCAGGATATCCTTTTTATAAAAAGGCGCACCGCTAGGTTTTGCTCTTTACTCGCCACTTCCTCTCCCGCGCTTCTTAGGCTCGCGCGCTCTCTCGCCTCTAGGTTCGCCTGCTCACCTCCCGGCCAGAAGACCCGACGCCGCCGCCTTCATCGACGACGCCGCTTCTCCGCTGACGCTGCGGCCTCCTCCCGTGTCGGCCTCCTCGCCTGCGCCTCCTCCTCGCCGCTCCCTCCTCCTCGCACCGGCCTCCTCCCGGCCTCCGTCCTCCTCCCGCCGTCCTCCTCCCCCGCGCCTCCCTCCTCCCGCACCGGCCTCCTCCTTGCACCGTGAGTTGTTGTGCGGCATCCTCTCTGTGAGTATTAATTCCTCTCTGTGAGTACTAAAGATATTGCAAATTGATCAGTGGGCTTTGTTGACATACTCTGTGATGAACTTTGTCTTATACTGAGATTGAATGTGATAGTTAGTTGATTCTTGAGCTCTATTGTATTACTTTCACCATCAATTTGATATACTGTTAATTTGTTACTTTCTGCTGAATGCTAGTTATCACGCATTTCGTTGAATGCTATTGTCAATTTGATATATCGTTAGTTCATTCTTGAGCTCTATTGTGTTGACGAACCGTCTGTGATGTGACTTTGATAGTCTTTGATAATATGTGAACCTAAATTGATCGGTGGGGCTTTGTTCGTTCGCTTTCTGGATGAACTTTTGTCTTATAACGAGATTGAATGTGATAGTTAAGATCATTTTCTGAATATGATTGAGATCATTTGATTAAGCAAAGTACTGGTTTAGAGCTCATAGTTTGAATTTATACTATCATATTCATTTAATGAAGAGTATAGACAATAGGATTGAGATGGCAAAGACTTGTTCTTTCGCAACTCTCCTTCTGAGAGCACAAACTACCATCAATCCTTCTTTATATATTACGTTTGTGCATCATTTTCGGTTAAGTTGAGTAAATCTGCTTGAATCTGGTCGGTTAGAGCTTACGCATATTGCTTCGTGCATATATAGATAGCAAGTAGTTTACATGGCGTCCGTGACTGCCTTCGCGCCGTTGTTTTGGGAGCAGCCTCCTCAACATCGGAGTAGCGCAGGCCCACGCAAAATTATGAACATGATGATGTCTAATTACCTATCGACGACATCAAGGTAATATACATCTCTCGAATGCTCCAAAGATAGACCTATAGGACGCCTTAGCTAATTGCGATCGTTTTGTAGGAGCCGACGACCGCACGCTCCAAGTGAGGATGGTTGGGATGTCTATTGAGGTCGGGCGTGGGGTGGCGATCCATGCATGGAAGGGATAGTGCAAAGACAAGGTGCCTGTGTGGCGCAGGTTACGCCAGGTCCGTGGACATGGTACATGACAATTTTAAGGCCGTCCGCGGAGATTCGCTCAACGACGACATCGAACACTAGGGGATGTCGGTACGCTTTATCCAAAGGCCCAAGAAGGACATCGCCTAGACCGCAGTGCCGCCTCAACCTTTGATGACTCCACCCCAACCATCTCAATACGACTATGCCTCCAATCGACCCAAGAAGGACATCGCTCGACCTGCAGCGCCTCAACCTCGATGACTCTACCCCAACCATCTCGGCACGACCATGCCTCTCCAACAGACCTCCATGACTACACCTCAACCTTCGCTCGTAAGCCCGACTCATCGGCTCCGTGGAGAAGACACCGAAGAACAAAAGCGTGCCGCCGTTTGGTTCCCAGTCGTCTCACAGAGGACGCGAGCGGCAAGTCGCTCAGACAAATCAAAATCGAAGAACATTAAGTCACTTCCACCTCCTAACCCTAAAAATACTCTTTGAAGTCCGTTGGCTACCACCGCAGATTGGCCTCACGCCGATTAGGTTGTCGAGTTTGCATACCGTACTTGCACAAGACCAAAGAGAAAGGGTGCACCGATGGAATCATCATCCGATACACGGAGGACTATTTCTCCACGCAGCCGCCTTCTTCGTCGTGGGCTTCGACGACTTATTCGACCTATTCAACCTCAAAGCCCTCGATGCCTCACTTCTACGATGCCGACATCGTAAGTGTGTACAATCAAGTTCTACATTCACGTAATACCGAATATAACAACTCATTGCTTATGTATAGATACATGATTAAAAATGCCCGGCGATTGAAAGAACCTGGGTTTCTCGACCCACATGTGGTCTCGAGCAAACCATCTTGGCAGAGCGCATCCCACGCCGAGAAATACATAACGATGTGATTGCTTGCTCAAACGACAAGGACTACATAATGGTGCCCTACAACCGAGTAAGTGCTTCACTACTTGCTATACAAATTTCATTTGTACTTTATACGCAAAGCACTAACTTAGGTTTAATGACTCAAGCGACATACATGAGTAGGCACCACTGGTCCTTTTAGTCATTATACCAAAGAGGAACCAGTACTATACCTTGATTCCCTAATGAAAAAGCTCACGACTTCACCCTTGTGCGAGGAGTACTCGACAGTGTGCTTATTTCCATACATAACTCTATTGTAGTCTTCCTTCGTTTGAAATGGCCGAGGTTAACTTTTTGGAAACATGTAGGTCATTCATCTCCTATATTGCCGAGGAGGGCTATACAAGGAACTAACGCCACATTTAATCACAGACGCGATTTTCAGACGTGCTACAACACAATAATTCTATCATACTGCGTAATAATGCATCTCGAATCGACTATACCTATATATGTAATTCTATTTTTGCAGTTGTCGTCAAGAAAAGCGTAAGAATGTGCATTCTCGTTTGCCATCATATGCGATTCTCATGAGTGCTAAGTTGGAGGATCCGAGGTTGGTCAATCTCGCATAATTATTTTCTAATTATAAATTTACATATATATGCTTACTACTTCATTGTTGCTAGCTACATGATCTTCAATATAGATTTAGATTCACTTGTTCGTAGAGAGATCTCTGATGTTGATGGAAGCTCGCACCTTCATCATGACGGATATCATTAGCGCCAACGGAGAGTTTCACTACTCCAACATCGCGAATCCACCTTGAATGATTCATTAATGTAATTCACTTTGAATAGTTGTAATTCAATTGTAACTCCCGAGGCTAGCCAATATTTGATACATATTTGTGTCGAATTGATTTTGAGTTAAATGATCACTTTGAGTGTCAATGATTGATTCATCGTAATGTATCTATTTTCGCTCGCTTGTTTTCAGAGGGCATGGCTAGCAATTCTCGAGGCTAGCCGAAAATCAAAATTAAATTAGTTATCTTGAAAGAGCTATCACAGCACGGTTCATAACTATTGCCGCTCGTGATAGATGGATATCATGACGGTTCGTAAAAATCGCCGCTCTATGATATATGGATATCACAGACGGTTCATAATTATCACCGCCTCGTGATATGTGGATATTTCGACGGTGCATTATAACCCGTCGTGATATTCATATATCACGACGCGATTTTTACGAACCGCTCGTGATATCCATATATCACGCGACGGTGAGAATTGTGAACCGCTCGTGATATTGATATTACGAGCGGTTCATAAATATAGCCGCTCGGATATATGGATATCACGCACGGTTGTTCATTAGAACCGCTCGTGTTGTTACTTATCACGAGCGGTTTTTAACCGTTCGTGATAACCGCCGCTATCACAGACGATAAAAACACGCAGCATCGGCGTCGAACCGCCTCGTGATGAAGGTTCCGAACCGCGTGATAACGCTCGTAGTAGTGTCTAATCACCAATTGGTTCATGTACAAACACATTGTCGATATACACCGGAAGTTCCGATCTAGCCAAATCCAACACAATCGTACACATCACAACAAAACTGGGGTTGAATCCAACTCATTTTCCTACACATTTTGCACTAGAAGGAGGAGGGAATTGAAGTAACATGTCAAGGGAGGAGGAGTTGGACCGTGGCACCGCCCGTCCAGCGGAGGAGGAGGGAGCCAGAGGCGAGGCGAGTGGCCGCATCGGGGTCAGCGGCGTGGGCTTGGGGGGGGGCAGCCACATCGGGCTTCGCTACGGCTCGGGGGAGGACGGCGTGGGCGGCGGTGGATCGAAGGAGGAGGAGAAGGAAGAGAGGAGGATGGAGGCTCGGTGGAGGATGACGTGGGCGGCAGCGGTGACTCGAAGGAGGAGGAGGGGAGGGTGGCGACTCGGGGGAGGAGAAGGGGGGTAGCGTCAGTGGAGGACAGCGACAGCGCGTGGGGAGGAAGAGGAGAGGTGGCGACGCATGGGGAGGAGTTGGAGAGGCGACGACGCCTGCACAGGAAGAGGAGGGGCCAGCGCGGGAGGAGGAGGCGCGCGCGCACGGAGGAAGGGGGCGCTAGGGTTGGGCAGCTTCGCGCCGGTGCGCGAGAGGGAGGGGAACGGGGCAGAGAGCGAGCGCTCCAGGCATTATACATGGTATGGGGCGGGTAATAACCCCGGAACTTTAGGAGTATTTTCGAACGAGAGCGGCGAGCGCGTGGGAAGCCCTCGGGACCGGCTTCTCGCTTCTAGCTTCCGCGCATTGAGACCGGAAGTGGCTTCGAGAAAATCCATTGTGAAAAGCCGACCGTTTGGAACGGGCCGTGGGAAATGTGTTTTCCTAGGACATTAAACAAGTAATGGAGATGGTATATTGTCACAAGAGAAACTTAGAAATCACTCACCATAGCAACCTCTCAAAGTTGATTATACTGACTTGAACTTCTTTGGCAGCTCAAATTCCTTTCTTTTAGTTCCTTTTTTTCGCCTAGCAACCTGACGATCTAACAGATTACCAGAGATAGAATGCTCCTACAATCAATCAAGTCATGCTAAATTGGCAGTCTGGTTGCCCCAACTGACAAGTGACAAAGTTTGACACATCACACTGCAAATAGAAGTACACAACACAGGACTATCTTTCGAAGGGGAGAGAGAAGCCATTCTCACCGGGCAAGACAGCGCAGGAGGGGAATAGCTCCTGGAGCATGCACTCACGCTCCACGAGGAACTGCTCCGGAGTGAGCAGGCCGGTGAGGCCGCATTCCTCGACGAAGATGCGCGCCGACTCCGTGGCCTTCTTGCCCATCATCTTTGCCTTCAGGGACCAGTCGAACACCTTGCCGTACCTCGCCAGGAAGGATCTTCTCCTGCACCTCCGTGTAGAACCCTTCCGTGTCTGCGCCCACATCAAACGAAACGAAACACCATCAGAAAACCCCATGGAGGCATGGAACTGGGCCAAGAACATCGATCCCCCTAGAACACAGGAGTCCAACACCTTAAAGCAGACCTAGACGACGCGGCGATCTTTATGGTACCGGTTAAAGCAGACTTAGACGCCCTAGCAATAATACTGCACAATTTCGGCCGTGCTACCGGCCTAATCACAAACATCAACAAAAGTTCAGTGGCCAGGATTAGATGTGGCAGTCTTGACCTACAAAACATCCTCCAAAACTTCCCGGCCTCACAAGCAAATTTCCCAATGAAGTGCCTTGGACTACCGCTCTCCCTCAGGAAGCTTCGCCACTCGGACCTCTAGCTAGCACCTTGAGGATAATGTGGCAACCAAACTTGCGGCCTGGAAAGGCAGACTACTCACCCCAGCCGGAACAGCAACCTTAGTGAAATTAGTTTTCACTTCTCATGCAGTATACCTCCTAACATCAATCAAGGTTCTCATAACGATTCTAAAGAACCTAGATAAAAAGAGGACTTTCCTATAGTCTGGAAAAGAAGTGGCTTCGGGAGGGAACTGCAAAGTCAACTAGGAGTATGTTTGCAGACCGAAGAGCTTAAGAGGACTCGGAATCCTCCACCTGCAAAAGTTCGCAAGGACGCTTAGATTTCGATGGCTTTGGGCGCAATGGACATCACTGGATAAGCCTTGGATAGATTTGGAACACCCGTACTATGAAATGGATTGCGCTCTCTTCGATGCTTGCACTCGTGTTACCTTGGGGATGGTCGTAAGGCGAGCTTCTGGACAGCGCCATGGTTAGGCCAAAAAAAACCACGCGATATTGCTCCCTCCATTTACGACATATCAAAAAGGAGGAATAAAACGGTACACAAAGCCCTTCAGGATAACAAATGGATGGAAGACATAGACATTCATGCACAACTCACGGTGCACCACCTACAAGAGTCCGTTTACCATTGGGAACACATCAACGCAGTGACTTTAGACCCTGAACTCGAAGATCAAATTGAGTGGAAACTCACGAACAATGGAGTTTACACGACAGTTTAGCCTACAAGGCCCAATTTCTCGGTGCCATAGTGACAAACTTTCAACCCTTCATTTGGAAACATTGGGCACCGTCAAAATGTAAGCACTTCATGTGGCTTGCCATCTAAGATAGGCTATGGACTTCTAAACGGCTTCAACGCCGAGGTTGGCCAAACAATGGCCCTTGTACACTTTGCTCTCTCCACTCGGAAACAGTGGCACACTTACTCACGACATGCCGGTACTCGGTTCGTGTCTGGCATATGATCTCCACATGGCTAAGTAGAGGGGCCAACAACCCACTGGACACCGACGCACACAATCCATGATTGGTGGGATCAAGTGATTCATGCACAAGGGGAGCACAAGAAGGCTATTCCAAGTGTGCTCATCCTAGTCACTTAGGAAATATGAAAAGAGCAACAAATGCACGACGCCGTAAACCCTTCTCTCTAAGATAAAAGAAGAGGCAAGAACTTGGTGCATGGCGCAGCTAACGTCCATCATCCCGAGAGATTAGACCTTCGGAAGCCATCAATTTTTTTTCTTTTTTCTACTTCTACTCGTTCTCTCTTAAGACGTAAACCTTTGTTGCGGACTCTTACCTTTCTTAATTAATCTGTAGGCAACTCTGTTGGAACAAACCAGGAGACTCCGCTCGGCAGAAGAAAACTCACGACTAAACCTGTCGGCAGAAATATGCTTTGGATGCAAGACAAACAGATTTGGTTCTGCATACATGTAGCATTTCTAGTTTCTTCTTTCTATTGCTTTGCTTCTCAGATTGCTTCTCTGTGACATGGCCTGGTACTAGTCTATATAGTCAAACCAAACCGACTAGTCGACGGACTAACTACGAAACAGACTCGGTCAGCATGAATCCGACTTGAAAACAAAAATTAACAAAGATTACCTAACAATCACTCCCTAATCTTTATGTACTTACTTATTAAGTGTACTCGGTTGCCATTTTGACTCAACTTCAACTTGGCTCACCCAATTGTCCGAAGACGGTGGCACAACTCAAACACATCTTGGACTCTTACTCATTGAGGCAGTCGGTCTCAACTACGATTTACCCAACTCATACTCAACTCAGGATGACAAACACATCTCCTCAACATTCCAGACTCAACGACTCAGGACGGCGAACATATCTCCTCAACGTCCCGGACTCAACTTCACAGACTTGACTCAGGACGGCGAACATATCTCCTTAATATCTCGGACTCAACTCCACAGACTCACACACAAATATAACACCACAACCGTCTAGTACCAATGCAACGATTTCACCTTGGCAACGTGCAACTCATCTTGCGTTCTATCGATGTGCATGCTCCTCCTCATCACGGAACCGTATGCACCGTGCAGTGCGTCGGTCTCACCGCATGGAGCCACTGTGCTCCACCGTGCACTCCCCACTGTCGCGCATTATACGTCATCGGGATTCACCCCGTGCGCACTCCCGCCGCGCCGTCACCAAGCACTGAGCATCCATCGTACGCCCAGCGCCGGTGCACGTCGCTCCAAACCAGGAGACTCCGCTCGACAAAAGAAAACATACGACTAGACCTGTCGGCAGAAATATGCTTTGGATGCAAGACAAACAGATTTGGTTCTACATACACGTAGCGTTTCTAGTTTCTTCTTCTTTCTATTGCTTTGCTTCTCAGATTGCTTCTCTCTTCTTGGTTCTCTGTTACATGGCCTGGTACTAGTTATATAGTCAAATCAAACCAACTAGTCGACGGACTAACTACGAAACAGACTCGGCCGACATGAATCCGACTTGGAAACCAAAACTAACAAAGATTACCTAACAAACTCTCTTGCCTACATGTTAAAAAAACACCTTAAAACCCAAGAAATTAAACAAGAGGCCACCAACAAGCCAAAAGAGAGAACAATCAAAGGGAATCAAGAGGCCATCCAATTTACATATTCACACAGAAAACACTTCTTGAGGAACCATCATAATCTAAGGAAGCAGAAGAATACCATTACAAGATAATCAAGAAGCCGCTCAGATGAAGCCATCCAATACCCTTCCCAAAACGAAGCAGGGAAGCACAACCATGCACACAGGCAAGCAGAACCCCAAGAACCAATCTGGAATCCAAAAAACAGGGGGAGCAAACAAGCCATTGGAGGGATGATGATGATGACGACGACGAGGTGGAGATACCGATCAGGAGGCCGTCCATGTCGAAGATGACGTGCGAGATGGCGGCCCTGGCCGGCGCGCCGCTGTCTGCCCCTCGCCGGCGTCCATTGATGCAATTGGCGCGCGTGTGGTAGAGAGAGAGAGAGAGATCTGGGGATCTTTTCTGTATCCGTGGGAATCTCGTGACTCGTGTGATTGGTGTGCGCGTCCAGCCGAGTAGCCGACGGTACGGTCGTTTGGTGCTCTTTCAAGGCACAAGAATTGTAGGCCGGGCCTGGCCCAATTTCTTTTGGATATGGGCTGGTCCGGGCTGTCCCTTCGTCTAGTTTCTTTTGGTGGTCGGCCTAGTTGTTTTGGGCGAGGTTAGGGCTGGGTCCGTGCTAGGCCACGGGCGTAGGCGAACAAATCAGGCCGGGTTTTTTCGTACCCGGCTGCGCTTTAATCCCAGGTGTGGGCTGGACCGTCGAATCCAGCTCGATTTCCTTTGGTCTACCTCGCGGCTGAAAAAAAAAAGGAAACCTTGCCTATCTTTTTTTCAACTAAGATTTATGTGGTTTTTACAGCAAATTAACGATTCGTCTTACAAGATCTTGTACATTCAAATATGGTCTTTCGAATCTCATGGATCCAAACCATGTTGGAAATATGCGTAATATTTTAATTCCAGATTTTATTATGATGTAGATATCATAGATAAGTAGAGATACATAAAGCAATACTAACAGCAGGCAACACATTACAACTTAGACATTACAACTTTAATTGACTCAAATACTAGCTTATAGCCCTCTATGCATAGGGGAGAATCACTAACGAGGTTCTTGTTTATTTTTAGTGCATACTGCACATTTTTCAAGTGGACAATATTCCATGAAGTAAGTCTCAGATCCACCATGTCAACACCAAAAACAGAAGCATGTGACCTAGTTCCTATTAGGATGGAGGAAACCCCGGCTGCCTGGTAAGAAGAAAATAAAGAAATATCAGAACATACATGAACATTAGCGCTGGTATCAACCAACCAATCAGTTGATAAACATGCTAAAAAACAACATGTGAATTACCATACCCTCCTGTTGAGTATAGTCACGGTGATATCCTTCTTCTTTGGTTGTTCAACATCCTTGCTCATGCGGAATTGACCGTTGTCGGGACCAAAATATGTAAATCTAGATACTCTATGTTTACTACACTAGTCTAAGATTACATACAGTGTCAACATAAATGAATATCATTCCATACACAACGATATAACAAGAAACATACTAATTTGAATAGCAAATAATAGTTGCAACCTTATGGTCGAGTTTACAATAATTAAGCCTAAACACTAAATAAAGTAGCAGCAGTGGAACGAAAGCACTCCAGCGGAAACCCATCAACTTGCCATAGATTATAGCGAGAATGATAATTATAGCAAGAATGAGCATATCTAGTACTCAGCAAGTTGTACCACATAATACAATTATAGATAATGGCTTATTCCAAAGGATGCGGCTTCTATGGTTATTTTACAAAAGCAACACTTGCAATTGAATATAAATAATAGATTGAAAGCATAATCGAAAACAAATAACATTAATAATTCAATAAGTATTTCCACAAAGCTCACTTAGTCTAATCAATTCTTTCACATAGCCATCCTCCCTATTTGTTTTATGAAAGTCTACCCCTCATGTGAAATTTTCGAGCATCTCTATGACTACAGATGGGGCTATTCGAATAGATTGTTAACACTCTGTAGAGGTCGTATACTTTACCCACAAGATGCGATCAACTAGTACGGAGAAGATCACAAGAAAGCCTTTCTGAAACTTCATCTCAACAATTGACCCTCTTGGTGAGCTTTAATCAGTAGCTGGTGTCACATGACATTGACCCGGAGCACATCATTGGATATGTAAATGGCGAACCGTCTATAAATGTGGCTCAACTAATGACTCCACATATCCACCCAATCACTGAGCTAAGCTACAGCCTAAGGCAGCCAATGTTGAGACTCCATAACTTACTAAGCTAGGCCTCTCCTATTCTAGGCATGTGGTCGTATTGTATAGCTCAATTCATTGGCACACAAAGTTAAGTCCTTAATTCGATCAGGGCGAGACTACCAATTTACTAACCTATTCACAAAGATCCCAATAAACGCTACTCCATAACTGGGTAGTTATAAAGGTAGCTTTCGGTATATTATGAAACATACGGAGGGATGTGACTGGTCAGATATGTGATTTGTTCCTCCTAACATAACATGAGAGATATCTCTGGGTCACTCGATATGGTCGGATAAAGAAAGTGCATGACAGTGCTACTGGTGGTCGAAGAGTTCAACCAGATATTGTGAGGCCAAATAGATAATCCATGGATGATAGATATATTATTTGGAGTTCAACAAGATATCGTGAGGCAAAAAGAGAATATGCATGCAGGTCGTTCAGTCCGACCAGAAATGAACTAGTCGTATGGAGATACGGAGCAGTCATGATCTGGTTGTACATGATCACTAACTAGTCGTGACTAGATACGAACTGGTCGTAAGTGATAAGAACCTGGTCGCAGATCATATTGCATAAGGTTCATCCGATATAATATTTATGTGTATTCCGGAGTCGTTATGTCCTGCTAGAAATCACTACTGACTTGTGATCAGAAAGGAGTTTCTAAGTCACAACTGATTACACATGAACCTACAAGGTCACACACTTAACGGGTTGGAATAAACTAGTTCAGATAGGATCTGTTATGGACTCTTTATAAGGGGGTGCATGAGGCTGTTGGGATATAGCATTTTCACCACCAAAACCCTAGCCACCACCTCCCCGTTGGCCCTGCCGTGCACGCTGGTGCTAGTACACCCGTTGTACGACATTCCACCCCTAGACATGTGGATATCGTAGAGGCGATGCTGTGATTGTTGCTACGCTAATCAAGGATGATCTGTGACCTACACAAGGAACATGATAGGTTGCTGGAGGAGATGATCGGTGCCGAGGATATTGGACGATCGACTATGACCACTACATCGACGCACTCGATGCTGGATCAAGTTGCTCCAATTCTTCTTCTGCTGCACTGTGCGTCTAGTGGTAACGATCTGGAATCTCTTACTTGTCTGGTTTCCTAGTTTATGTGCAAGATTTTTTGAAATTGTGTGCTAGACTGCTACTGTAGCCTACTAGTATCCCTTCACTCCTCATGTCACCCTATGCCATGTGTCACATGCTTCAAGGGGTGGCAAGGACTTCACCTTATAAATTATTCTCCCATCACTTTGCTAGGCAATATGGGACTAAACCATGCATGCTTTAGAATTTTAGGAGTGAATAGGTCTTAACACTCATGGGCCCAATTCTAATAGACCGTACGATTTCGTCAATTGATCTTGATACTCGATGTCCGATGTTCACGACGTAGGATCGATGATGATAACTTGGATCTGTGTAACTTGACAAATCGATGGCACCAACCACTGTCAAAACAACAACCTCCGACAAAAGAATTTGTTCAACCACACACTCGTGATTCCGTTTACCCAACCATGTTGAAGCAGACGTGACGATGCTCCTGCAAAACCAAAAGGATTCACAAGAACAACGAGAAAAGAAACTTGCAATTCCCTCAAGGTGCTCTCGGCTAACTTAGGAAAGAAGAGTATAATTCTCAAAATATTTTTAATCTTGTCTAAGGTTTATGATGCACAACACCTTACACAATAGTGCGTATAGGCACGACTCGACTTTAGGATCTTCTAGTTTGACCAAAGAAAAGGAACGTAGGCCTGTGATCAATTCAGACACCCACGTAACTCCTAGATTGGTTTTTTTATAAGGATTCTCAAAAAAGCCGACCAACATCCAAATCGGATTCTCCTTCCTTCACACGCTTTTGAGCTGGTTGAATCCGAGTCCTATGCGGCTCTTCTTTCTTTCCGTCGGCTTTCTTTCTTGGCACACAAGCTGATCCCTCACGGCCTCCTCACGCACTCGGTGGTTTCCTTCCTTGGCATTCCTCTCATCCCTCTCGATGACACTGTCTTTATTATGTGCCATCAAACAAAGCTTGTGAATAACATCTTGTATCTTCTCCTTTGCCTCCAATAGTTCTTGTAACACCCTAGTCGACGGAGGGCCTGAAATATGACCACCGTAACTTTCACTCTAAATCTAAACCATGATTACTATCAATTCTCAGCAATACCTCTCTATTCAAATCCTACAACAAAAATATCCTACAACATGTAAAACAATAAAACACGAACACAAATAAACATTCACACATTGCTCGGGACCTCGCACCGAAGAACGCTCGGGACCATGCACCAAAGAACCTCCGGAACCATACGCCAGGACACATTGACTATCAACAACTCTACAAATAAACCAAATCAACCACTATTATCAAAGCATCCATATCTCACCAATGCCACACGCACTAGTACCATTCATGTTCCACACAATTACCATGAAGCATAAAAAGTTCACTAATTAAGTTCCAAATAAATAAGCTAGTTCTCTAAGATTTAAATCAGACAACTGAAAGTGATAAATTAATGGTTCCTGGTACATGATGTGTATGTACTACTCCCATCCCATACATATCGCCGTTAACGGTCACATAAAAACAACAATAAAGTAAGAGTGAATCTAAGACTCAGCAAATACGTAATAAAACCATAAGCACCACGTTATATGACTTTCTCACTTACCTAGCTCAAATGCACTCCTTTCATTAAGGTGGATGCAAGTTTTCAATGTTTTCCACTAATCATTTACCATATTCCATCATTACCATGTAACCATCAATATCATTTATTCATAAACATCATATAACATCATAGCGCACAAGAATAATCATAAATATAGCACGGTGAGCAAATTATAATAATCAAGTAGCAAGAGTAAACAATCAACTCATGATCTACCATGCACTTGCCTTTTAACCACGAGAATTGGGACGATGTGTAGACGACACCAATCCAAGCCACACAACATCCTAAACAACCATTAGCAAGTCTCAATGACACACCACGACAATACATATTCATAGAATAAATCAACGTTGCTCCTACGCACAACTTTGGCGTAATTAACCCTTCTTAGGACAACCTCCACTTTGTCCGGTGATGAAACAACTATAACTTTTAGATCTAAAGCCCAAACACTATAAACCATATGTGTTTTGGAATCTATAAAATTTCCAACATATTTCTAGTTATGCAAATTACATGGTTTAGTCATCTAAGTCCTCGATTTCACTCCAAGACCATCAGGTTATTTTTTCGGACAATATGTTTCATATTTTCATATCAATTTTTCTACAACACAAAAGTGACAAACCATACCATTTCTGAAAACTATATAAATTTACCTATATTTTCTAGTTATGACCACAATTTAATTCGACCATCTATCAGACAAACAAACACAAACTTCTATCGGTGACACTTGATTTGTGACAACAACCTTCCTAGTGCCATAACATCCAAACTGCTCGTCCAAATCTAGTGTTCTAACACTTTTATGAAAATCTTGAAAAAAATTATCTACATATTTCGTAATATTCAAAAACCCTAATTCGGTCATATTCTATATTTAATCTATGAGTTACCATGACAATGGCCAATCAAGGCGATTTAGTGGACAATAGCCTTACAATCATCATAACTTCTAATCCACCCAACAAAATTTAGTGTTTAAGGACTCCATATATATATATATATATATATATATATATATATATATATATATATATATATTTTTGTGTTTAAGGACTCCATAGATATATATATATATATATATATATATATATATATATATATATATATATATATATATATATACACTAATTGAGGCTCTCCTAGAAGTCCCCACATTAATCCTAAGAGGTAAAAAGGCTAGAAATTCCCACATCAATCGAAAAAATAGGCTCTCCTAGAAGTCCCCACATTAATCCTATGAGGTAAAAAGGCTAGAAATTCCCACATTAATCGAGAAAAAAATAAAAAGGCTGGAAATTCCCACGTTAATCAGAGAAAAGAAAAAATCCCAACCATCCATAAGAGTTTGTACTTGCCTGTTTCCTCTTTGGTTAATCAATTTGCTTGATACGTGCCTAGGTAGGATTCCTCATTTGATACGTATGTGAAGAAGGCATTGGTAAAACGTACGCAAGGTGGAGTTTGATCCGACTTGCTAACGACAAGACCCCTATCAATGTGGAGAAAGACCCCTAATTAGTATAAAAGTGTTGCCAGAAAATGCTATCATGATACTTCTAAAAAATATAATGAAACTCAATAGTTTGGGCATTAGTTTCAGTCTTATCGTTAACGACAAGAAAAGGGCTAGCGGATATATAAACATTAGTAGTACTTAAATCCTGTCGTAATTGTCACTCAGTTGAACAGCCCTAGGTATCTTCTATATGGTATAAAAGTAGAGTTTTTATCTCTCATATTAGACAACACTAATAAATACGATTAGGGGTGTGTCAAGGTGGTTTTGGTATCTGGTTTGAAAATTTTACCAGAGATCACCGGTAGGACCGATAATTCAAATGAAAATTTGATTTTTTTTTTGAAGTTAAAATGAAATCTGTATCTATACTAATTGGAGGCTCTCCTTGAAGCCCCTATGTAAATCCTAGAAAAAATAGACTAGAAATTACCATATTAATCGAAAAGGCTAGAAATTCTCATGTTATTCTAAAAAAAGAAAGCATCTCAAACCATCCATTGGTTTGCTATGATATAATGCACGTGTTGGACTGTGTACAAAAGAAGGAAAAGAGAGTTTGATTTGAGTTTGGATATGTGCACGTGGCCATTAAGATAGTAACATCCATGTCCGGCTGCAACTAGGTCTCATCCTGTTAAGGGCTTCTTGAACTCCACTATTACTTCACGGAAAGAAGAGGAAATATAGAAATACGAAAGGTACACCAGTGCATAGTCTAAATACATACGGCAGAGTATATATATACTACATTGTACAACTATTACAATAGTGACAACCTCTTCCCGGTCGGTGCAACAAAATAAACAAAAAAAATGCATCTTACGCACAAGTTGATCGATAAGATCTCCTTTTAGTAATTTACTAGTCATCAACCCGTTCATCCGCACAGACATGACATTTTTTTAATATTATTTTCAGGGCTAATAATTTTTGTAACTTTTAGCTCCTAACTAATATGAATTTGACATATATTTTTTAGTTCAAAATTATCGCTCAAAATTCTAAAAGTTTTAAATTTATACAATTTAAAATTTTGTTTTCATATTTAAGTGACAAATCTATATATTTTTGGTATAACATGTGCCTAATTTTTATTTCAAATTCATCTATATTTAGATATTAAATTTTGTTGGTGTTTTTATTCTGAATTTATACATATGTGTCAACATCACTTTTTTACACATTGATTTACTTCAATTTAAACATGTTCTTCAAATATGACATACGCACTTTAAATTCGTATTTGTGTAAACTCTTATCAAGATACATCGAATCCTTAGTTTAGATTCTTTAATAATAAAGGGGCAATATTTATTATTTGTATTTATCCTAGATAGAAAGTGATAAATTACTAAAAGGAGATCTATCTAGGAAAAATATGATAAATAATAAATATTGCCCCTTTATTATTAAAGAATCTAAACTAAGGATTCGATGTGTGTGTGTGTATAAGCCTTTTTTATACTCCGGGAGTAGTTATTCTCTATTTCATATCTCACATATCTCACAACGTAGGGAGTATCTTGCCCAACTGATAGTATGTATGTGTAGTATACGAGTATATATGACCACATAGGTGGTATTTACACCTTTTGAGGGGTGGTATGTATAATTTTTTAGACATACTTTTTTTTATGTGCGAATATGAAGGTATTTATAAAATGTGCTAAAAACTATAGACCCTCTTGCGAATTTTTCGTGTGATTCACATTGGAGTATCGTATAATTAGTATATGAGTATACCCAAAGTGATAATGGAGTATGTCAAGTTCTTTTAAGTGGTATATTAGAGGTGGGAGTAACTACTCTCGGGAGTAGAAAGTATTTTTCCTATATATATATATATATATATATATCATTTTCATGCGTGCTCAGGGCGTGTGGGATGCAATAGTGGAGGAGGAAGCTATAGAAGAAAGGAAGGACCAAATGTCCCTAGCAGCAATCTTCCAAGCTGTGCTGGAAGAGATGTTGCTTCTGGCAGAGAAGGAGACAGCCAAGGAAGCCTGGGAGACCTTGAAGATGATGCACCTCGGTGGAGATTGTGTCAAGGAGGCACATGTGTACAATCTCAAGAGTGAATTTGAGAATCTACGCGTGAAAGATAATGAATCAGTTGATGATTTTGCTATGAGGCTGACTCCGGTTGTCAGTAAGATCTGAGGCTTAGGGGACAAGATGGAGGAAGTTTATGTGCCTAGAAAGTTTCTCCGTGTTGTCCTTGGGAGATTTGCACCGGTCATCACCACGCTCGAGCTACTTGGAGAACTCAAAGCAATGAAGGTTGAAGAACTGATCGGGCGTCTGAAAACACATGAGGAAGGAGTTTGTCGTTTTGGTGTAGGCGAAGATGAGCACTTGCTCCTAACACACGCCGAGTGGGAAGCCAAGACGACGAGCAAAGATGGTGAGCAATCGAACAACGACTCAAAATCAAGAGACAAAGGAGGTCACGGTCGTGGCGACGGCGAGTGTGCTGCCGAGTCCAGAAAAAAGAAGTTTGACAAAACTGAAATTCGCTACTACAACTGCAACAACCTTGGCCATTTTGCATCGGAATGCCATAGCAAGAAGGAGGAGAAAGCCTACCTGGTTGAAAAGGATGATGAGGAGCTGACCTTACTAATGGTTGAAGCTTGCGAGTTGTCCCACACAGTACAGAGGGATATGTGGAGGCGATTGTCGGACCCGGATTTTCTTATCCCGAATCCTTTGTGAAAACACTGTACTATTCCCTGGATCAGTAGATAGCACTCACAAATACATCACTGAATCAATTCATACATGTCGTAAGCCAAACCATACCATTCATTAATTAGCACATCAGAGTTTCCATAGACCGGATCGGGTCAGGTTTTATAATAAGGGCCGAACAGGACAAAAGATTACATTACAAAAGTAGCGGAAGCGACAACGGAAGCAAAAGGGGTGAGAGCACATCTCTCCACAGGTAAGCGACTGGGGAAACCCGTGTGCGTCCGATATTACCCAAAGACTCAGATAATATAGGATGCCCACAAGCACCGACGGAGTCAACTAGACTGAGGCGAGACATAGACTAAAAAACTAAACTACTCTTTATCAACTCCTTTGCTTTCAACGTCTGGATCCTCGTAGTAGTCGAGACTATCTAATCTCCTCCATCTTCTTAACCATCGACTTCTGGATCCTCGTAATAGTCGTAATCTTCAGGATTTCCTGCTTCTGAGGGTTTTGGGGGAGAGAGCGAGAATGAGCACAACTTCCGTGCTCGCGAGCCAACACACAATGCAATAATATACATGCAAGGCTTAACAAGGATGGCTCGGGTTCTTTTATTTGCTAAACCAATGTTTTTAATTATCATAATTATAAATTCCTATCACTTAGCATTTTAACCAAATTGCATTTTGATAGTATTTGTGCAATATTTATAACAGCAAAAGGTTCCCTCCGTCGGAGACTCTACCTTATGCTTACTTTTGATTGGGTCCGTCCCCAATTACTAACGTCACTGAGTTCAAGCACTCAAGCAAAATCCAATCTCAGGGCTAGGTGAGCCCACCATATTTTTCATCCGAACCACAAGGTTTTTGAAATAGAACTAACTCGAGTAAGGATTCCCATGTCCGCCTTTGACTGCAGGCGTGGTTGTTTAAACAGTTTAGACTCTGCAGAGGTTGTACACTTTACACACAAAAGATAGTGATACTCGTTACCCCACATGATTCGTTAGTCATGTAGTTGAGCGACCGTCACAGTAACCTTTCAAAATATCTCGCCCCTTCTATCATCTCACCTATATGGGGTTATGCCCATATGTTGGTGTGGGATGTCACCGCCTACGTCTTGCCGTAAAAGGCACTTAACCATCGGTGTCCCATTCAAACGTGATCAAGCTCACACTTGCACCCTTTATTGTTTCTCCCGTGAGACTGGCTTTCAAGGTTCAATAAATCTACTAAGCCAAGTTGCAGTTTGCAGACTTGTGGTTGTACTTATTTTACACAGAAGGTCATGACAAGATTAAGTCCTTAGGTTTGTCTAGACGGATCATTTCACTGTAACACCCCGGCTATTCAGAAGCCAAGAAGTCACCTAAATCATCTAACAAACATCTATAATGCGGAAGAATTTGATTAATATCAGCTAATGATATAAAGAAATCACGATTTAATAGAACCATGGCATGACATTAGTCTGAATTCAAGCAGGTGTAACGAAGGATGATCGAAGATCACAAGCAATACATAATCAATCATAATATGGAGAAGGTATCCTTCCTTCACCATTTAAATTTATTTAATACAGTTCATCACTTAACGAATGAAAGATAGAAACTAAATCATATTGTTGAACCTGATTATGGTGAATTACAAGATTAGTGCGTGTCTACTCCCTCCCGATAGAGCCAGCATTAATGTTCACCTAAAATAAACAAACAAAGCAAGAATGAGTCCGTGACTCAGCAAGTACAGTGAATAAATGAACATACCACAAATACGAACAAAACCTCATCATTAAAGAATGCGAACATACCCCGAATGAGTGTATGGATGAATAGAACGAATGGTTTTAATGAAAAGAATGGACTGCACACATGCTTATACCGGTATAGCTAGTGACACACCCGTCGGTGTTCACTTAAGCCCGTATTTATCGAAATACGGGATCCAAAATACCGTATGAAGAACGTTTCATACGGTGTCCAAAATCGCCCACATTGGAATGGTGGGACTTCACATGCCCATACCGAATTGATGGGACTTTGCCGGTGTTTTTCACAACGGCACGTGGTTACCGTTGTTCGCTCTCGATCGTGGTTGTTCTTTCTGTTATGTGTTTAGATTCGGTCGAACTCGCTATGGGGGTAGAATGTAATATCCCGAAAGTGTGAGGATCAACTATCGGAATAAAATAATTTAATCAGAGCGATTAAATTTATTCGGGAATCTTTTTCGCCGATCTTGTAAAGAGAGGGGGGGGTTACTGGTTTTACACGACAACCTGGGCCTGGGCCGTGGCCCAGGTGGGCTGGCCGGTCCTTCTCAAGAGGGGGAAGGCATCTTGGGCCTAAAGCCCATGCGCCCCCACACCCCCTAACCCTAGCCGCCCCTCCCTTTTCCCCTTGGCCGAATTTCCCCCCCTCACCCCCTTCCTTGGCAGCCTCCCTCCCTTGGCGCCTCCACCTCCCCCTCTCAAGATGATCCCTCCATTGCTGCCACCTCCCGGAGGATTTTCTGCTTTTGGCCTGCCGCAAGGAGGAAGAAGAAGAGGGGAAAAGAGGGGAGAAAAGAGGAGAAGAGAAGGGATCTTCTTCGGGGTGTTTGATCAACGTCTTCCTAGGGTTCTACAAGGGTAATGGTTCATTCTCTTCGCTGATTGGATCTTAGTAGGAGCGTTTGATGCCATGTTCGTTGGATCGAAGTCCTGCTGCGATTATTTAAGTTTCTGTCTAGATTGTTGCGCGCACTGTTTCGATGACTTAGAGTCCGAATCCGAAGAGGTGACCTCCTAGAGTTAGTTAGGTCTTGTTCTTAGCTTTCGGTGGCCACCAAGAACACTGAATTCCGACGTACGGATCAAAAGTTATGTTAGTTTTCGTCTCTGCTGTCCAGAATCCTGACGAGAATAAATTGTCAACTTGTCTTTTAAAATATGAGTGTGTTAATGGAAAATTCAGGGCTTTCACCCAACTAGGTTATTGTAGGCCTTGGTCTTAGCTTTTGATATTGTTAAATAACGCGTAATTCGGAGTTGTAGATTAAAAGTTATGATCGTTTTAATACTGCTATCTTAATTGTGTAGACAGTTTTCGCTCTGCTGTTTCAGTTATCCGTCAAGAAATTAAATTGGCGAATTGGGTTACCTTGTCAACTAGAGTATTGTAGATATGTCGTTAAGAATCCATAGAAAATTGGTCTCACCTCATTCCGAGTTCCGACCAATAGATATGATTTTTACCGCTCGCTGTCCAGTTCGGGTTGTGCCCGACTAGTCTATTTTCAGATTAGAGCTAACTAGTTAATTGTGGGTTATCGAGTGAGTTGTAGAACGTTATTGGAAGCGCTCCATTGTATGTTATATTTATTTCAGTACTTACTTGTGTAGGCGGAGAGGCCGGGTTTAGGGACATCTTCTTTGCCTACTACCGCAGAAGGCCAAGGCAAGTACATTGACTTTTGTGTGATTTGTAAATACTGGATGCTCGATGTTTAGTATTGTGTTTTGTTTGATATGAGAGAAGCTTCAGTATTCATGTTCTGTCCACGGGAGTGGAGATTAAAGAATACAAGAGGTTCCAAGGATTATGTTCCTTGCGTATGTTCTTTCATATGTGTGCAGATGATGTTAGTCATAATACTTATGTTCATTAATGCATCCATGTTCATGTTCCGCCCACGGAGTGGAGTCTAAAGTCCCATCAATTCCAAAGATAGGCATGTGAAGTCCCACCATTCCAATGTGGGCAGTTTTGGACACCGATGAAACGTTCTTCATACGGTATTTTGGATCCCCGATTTCGATAAATACGGGCTTAAGTGAACACCGACGGGTGTGTCACTAGCTATACCGGTATAAACATGTGTGCAGTCCATTCTTTTCATTAAAACCATTCATTCTATTCATCCATACACTCATTCGGGGTATGTTCGCATTCTTTAATGATGAGGTTTTGTTCGTATTTGTGGTATATTCATTTATTCACTGTACTTGCTGAATCACGGACTCATTCTTGCTTTGTTTGTTTATTTTAGGTGAACATTGATGCTGGCTCTATCGGGAGGGAGTAGACACGCACTAATCTTGGAATTCACCATAATCAAGTTCAACAATATGATTTAATTTCTATCTTTCATTCGTTAAGTGATGAACTGTATTAAATAAATTTAAATGGTGAAGGAAGGATACCTTCTCCATATTATGATTGATTATGTATTGCTTGTGATCTTTGATCATCCTTCGCTACACCTGCTTGAATTCAGACTAATGTCATGCCATGGTTCTATTAAATCGTGATTTCTTTATATCATTAGCTGATATTAATCAAATTCTTCCGCATTATGGATGTATGTTAGATGATTTAGGTGACTTCTTGGCTTCCGAATAGCCGGGGTGTTACATTCACACATCAACATTCTTTGGGCTTCATTAACACCCATCAACATACTATCCATCACACTATCTGCCCAAACAGTAACAACAAGTCAGGGTTTTTGAGGAGTAAAAATACATTAACTCAACCATCTCAGTCATTTGCCCACAATGACTGCCAAAACCATTTTGATGTTTAAAAGAGATGATGATTGGGACATTTTAATATCCCGGTACTTAAGCAAGACTAGCATATCGCTTAAGTACAACCTATAACTAGTATTACCACATAATTACTAGGGTGACAAGGATCAAGGGATTCAATTTGTCAAGGATGGCATATTAATTAATTAATTAATCAACAAATGGGTATTTAACTACCTTAAACTTTAACATACATTTGCTTAAAGAATTAAAGCATGCAATTTGCTATTTTAAAAGAATATAATTTGCATAAAATGTAGGCTCAATATGATCAAAGTATTGACTCGCCTTGGTTATAGGCAAGAGGGTCTTGATATTATTGGGCTTGATCAACTTGGAGGTCTCCCGCGTCTTCGAATCCTAATCGGACGATCGTACCGGAAAAAGACACAAACAAGCAAATAGAGCAAATAAATAATAAAGAACAACAAATGAACTCCAGAATAAACAAGACCTATGCCATTAGCAAGATCTTGAATTAAAAAAAATTTAGGAATTCATTTTATAATTTTTGGAGCTATAACGGAGTAGCACTACTACAAAATAGGCAATAGCATACACCTCATCACAGACGGTTCCAAAGGAGCCGTCTGTGTTGAACTTATACAGACGGTTCCCTTTGGAACCGTCTGTGATATGTCCTCATCACGCATTTTCTTATTACCAACCGCTTAGATACTTCACGCACGTTGGTAAAAAGAACCGCTCGTGATGAGGACAACTTATCGCGCACGGTTTGTAAATAAAACCGTCAGGAAGTATCACGACGCATTTTTTTAAACCGTCGTGATAGCTACTATCACTGCACGGCTCTATTAAATAACCGTCTGGATATTATTATCACAAACGGTTCCCATATAGAGCCGCTCGTGATATCCAACCTCTTCGCCTCCCGCGCGATGTGTCTCTTCACCATCGCACAACCGCCTCTTCGCCTCGCACGCCGACTATACATGCGTCTCTTCGCCTCACGTGCGCTTACTCCTAATTCTTTATAAGACGGAATAATTCACCAAGATTAAGCTCCTCCCATCGCTCTTCATCTCACGGTTTTGAGTACGCCAATCACCAAGGTGAGCATGCAGAGCGCCAAAGCCAAACACCAAGGCGAGGAGGTCGGTGATCGCCGCTCTTTCTCACGATGTCGTGCCGACATCGCGTCGGCGTGTGGCCGCGAGCTCTCTCACCCATGGAGGACCTATGCACCTACGATTAACGTGACGTACATCTTTATATCTACAATATAATGCACGTACATACTACTATTTATTCTAACATCTTGAATGTATGTACGCGATATTGCAAGGCCTTGTACAAGGTGTCCAAGGACGCGCGCCGGGGAGGCGCGTGGCGCCGAGCGAGAGGAGGCGATGAAGTGGCGGACAACGAGCGCTACTCGCCGCCGTCAACCAACCACCGCCGCGGCAACCCGGGGCTTGTTTCATCGCCGACCTGGGCTTGTCTTGCGTGCCCCAAGACATGCGCGCGCCTCATGTTCCTTGAACGGCGGCGTGGCCGCCACAAGGCCGCGACCACGTGCTCGGTCTCTCCTCTACACGGCCGGCGAGACGCGCGCGTGGGAAGCACTACATCAGCCAGTCGAGGACGAGCCGACCGGCGGCGGTGCGAGACGGCCAAGACCAACCGGAGTGCAGCGGTGCGAGGCTCGCCGGACATGGTCCAGCGGCGCGTGGGGAAGAAAGCCGCCACCGGGCGGGTGGGCGCTGTCGGAGGATGGCCACGGTGCACGAGCACCGCCGCGGTGTGGAAGGGTGGGACGACACGCCGCCTTCTCGCAGATGACGCATCGCAGGATTAGGCATGAGTATACCGCTTTGCAAAGGTGTTAGACTATTTGCCATAAAATTTTAGTTTTAGGTTTCTAGAAAGGTGGTGCAATGGACTATTTTCCAAATTAAATGAATTTTTAATGCACCAAAATATACGGTCCACAAGGACAGGAGCGATTACAATTCCACGTTGACATCAAAATATACGTAGACATATTACAAGTTCATAACACATGATGTTATGGAATAAATTAATTACAATGGAGTAATTTCTTAATTAAAATATAGTCCTTCATGATGATCGACGCGCATATAGCTAGCTTCCTCGCTGGGTTCTTCCTCGAGCCTGATGTCGTCTCCGAAAGGAGGTAACTCGTCAAATTGATTGTATTCTTCCTCGTCCACTATATTCTCAACTCCGACAATCCTTCTTTTTCCATGAAGAACTACGTGACGCTTCTTATTTGCCGGGTCGGTTGCATAGAAGACTTGAACAACTTGGTTAGCTAGTACGAATGGTTCGTCTTTGTATCCGACACGATCGAGGTCCACGGTAGTGACACCGTACTTGTCGACCTTCACATGTGGGAGATGTACCCAACGGCACCGAAATAGGGGGATCTTGAAAAGCACGTAGTCGAGCTCCAATATCTCCTCTATTTGCCCATAGTACGAGCTCCTCACCACTCATCGATCTTGAATGCATCTATGCGGACACCGCTGCTCGGATCTGTGCTCTTCCTATCCCGGTATCGTCGATAAAATGTGTACCCATTTATGTCGTATCCTTGCCATGTGATAATTGTAAATTGTGGCCCTTTGCCAACCATAGCGCAGTATCATCACTTGATGACCTCCCACCATGATTCGCACTTTACCCATTCGTTGAACCGACGGTTGTGTTTCTTGTGATCCAAACCTCCGACCGTCCGGATTTCGTTGGCGTACCATGTCTTTGTGCTCGTCGATGTACGGGGACACTTGGGTCATGTGTTGCAAGACCGTGAAATGGGCTTGAGCGCACGTATCCGGATCGGAGTGATTGATTTCTTCCGATGGTCCCGATACCATCCAGCCTTCCTCATGACGAGATAGAGGCACACCTATCGGTTCCACCGAGCCATGTAGTCGACGCAGAACTCAATGACCTCTTCGTTGCATAACCTTCGATGATGCTGCCCTCCTGGCCGAGATCGATTCAGACGCATTTGACTTGAGAATTCCATATACCTCTCGAACGGTACATATGACGAGGAACACAGGACCACATATCTTTATCTCTTTCACAAGATGAACAATGAGATGGACCATGATATCGAAAAATGACGAGAGAAATACATCTCAAGTTGACATAGAGTCGCCACCACCTCGGCCAGAGCATCTAGTCCTTCGGGATCGATGACCTTCTCGAGCAATTGAGTTGAAGAAATAACACGACCTCAAGATTGCCACTGGACCTTGTTCGCAAGATACCCCTAATTGCAACAGAAGCATTTGTGTCATCAAGACATGACAATCATGAGACTTCATACCAATTAATTTCAAATCTTGCATAGAAACAAGTTTCTTAATGTTAGCGGAGTAACAAGACGGGACTTTGACACCATGCAAGCTTTGGCACAATTCATTTCTCGGCCTTGGACATAGTGTAGCAAGTCGTGGAAGGTATGTTCGTCCTTTATCGGTCTCTTTCGGTGCTAACTCGGTCCTTATGTTCATATCAACCAAGTCGCGTCGTGCGTTAACACCATCCTTTGTTTTGCCACTAATGTTCAAGAAGAGACCAATCAAGCTTTCACATACATTCTTCTCCACGTGCATGACGCCGATGCGATGACGAACTTCTAAGTGCTCCCAATAAGGCAAGTCCCAAAAATTGACCGCTTCTTCGGATGTTCTTCGACGGGTTTTAATTTACGCCCTTCCCAAGCACAACATCGATATCCTTAACCATATCATAGACCTCTTTCCTCTAAAAGCCCTTGAGCCGAATTGTCCTCCTTATTTCCGTCGAATTGTTTTTTCATCTTGCGGTATGGGTGACTCTTGGGAAGGAACCTCACGGTGACATATACACGCTTTTGCGCGAGTTGTTCACCATACACTCTCCGTAGCATCTAAGCAAAGGCGACAGGCTTTGGCTCCTTTCGCATCGGGTCTCGACAGTTACCAAGGGCAGGAAAATCATTGATAGTGCAGTAACAACATGACGCGTAAAGAGAAGTTCTCTCGCTTGTACGCATCCCATACTTGTACCCTTCGCTCCACAAAGGTCACAAGATCATCCAAAGAATGGTGCTAGGTACACATCAATATCGCTCCCGTGTTGCTTTGGCCCTTGGATAAGTAGTGACATCAAAATGTACTTCCGCTTCATACACACCAAGGAGGAAGGTTGTACATACATAGGTTCACGGCCAGTGCTATGTCTCACGCTCATGTTACCGAAAGGATTCATTCCATCCGACTCAACCCTAACCTTATGTTCCTGGTTGCACCAACTCTTTGAAGGTCCGATCAAGTTTCTCCACCGCGTAATCGCAGGTGTCTTAGTTTTCCATCTTTCTTACGCTCCTCCGAGTGCCAACGCAGCAATCTTGCCTCCTTTTGTTCGCAAATAAACGCTTCAAACGTGGGATCACAGCAGATACCACAACACCTTAGCAAGAGGTCCTTGCTTCACCTTAGCAGATTCTTACGCTTGTATCGGGATGCTTTGCACACGGGACATACATGCAAGTCTCGCATACTCTTTACGATACAGATACAATCGTTCGGACATGCATGTATTCTTTCTACTTCCATTCCCAATGGACAAAGAACCTTCTTGGCTTGGTAGGTGGTGCTGGGCAACACGCTTCTCGGAAGAATGTCCGCTAGGAGACCTAACAACGCCGTGAAACTCTTGTCTGACCAACCATTGCTTGCCTTCAATTTCAGCAGTTCAAGTACGGTTGACAACCTTGTGTATTCTCGAGTCCTCCATTAAGCGCTTGAATTTACAAAACTCTCTCTCATCAGTAGTTTCTTCGCATCGCGTAGCATCCGATCCAGATTGTCATCGCACGACCTATCGCCATCAAAAACACATCCACATCCGCATATCGTTGACTTCCTCGCGATGTCATCATTATTAACTTCCTATATAATCGCTCTTCACCGTGATCGGTCCAACATGTATACCCTTTTTGAAACCCCTTCAATCAAGTGCCCTACGATCCGCGCGGGTTGTTAAAAATCTTCGATTACGCAATCAATGCATGGACAAGACATAAATTCTATCCTTATTTAGCATATCCCGCCCGCGGCTCTTTAAAAGCAATCACGCCATTAATGTACTCTTCACTCACACGGTTCGCACTGTACATCCGATTCGGTCCATTTACGCTACACACGTAACAATTAGTAGTGTTAAATTATATTAATAAACTGCAAATACGTTACTCCTCCTATTAACCAAATACACTAAAATTGATTAAAGATAAACCTAGAGCAAATATAAAGAGTTAAAGATCGTTACCCTCGGAGCTCACGACGAAAATTCCTAATATCCCGCGAGATTCCTCACTGTCCTTCTCCTTCAGGCCAATGAACAGGGCAAGAGAAGAGCCACAGTCGAAATGCACCAGCTCCCACATAAGCTTATCCCACTCACAAAAACACTCATTCACAACACCCAAACCGAGAGCTACCACCAAAGCCAAGCCTCACAAAGCAAGCATGCATGCAAGCCAAATGGCCATAAGTTGCTAGGGCAACCCACAACCAAGAACAAGGCAAGCAAAATAAACAAGCCTCCTACAGCCAACACAGAGCAAAGCTTCTCAAGCCCCTCTATTCCAAAGAAGAGATCAGAGGCGCTAGGGCAGGGGGCCTCTGTCGGGTCTTTATATTTATAGGGGTGGCATATCACAGACGGTTCTTATTTCCAACCGTCTGTGATACGAGTATATCACAGACGGTTCTCCACAAACCGTCTGTGTTGAACTTGTACAGACGGCTCCATGTGGAACCGTCTGTGATATCCTCAATATCACAGACGGTTAATAATAATAACCGTCTGTGATATACTCACATCACTGATTTGTTCTATTAACAAACCGCTCGTGATGTGAGTATATCATGCATTGTTCTACTTATTAACCGCTCTGTGATATGTAGGCTATCACAGACGGTTCCACATGGAGCCGTTTGTACAAGTTCAACATAGACGATTAGTAATAGGAACCGTCTGTGATGAGGATATTAGCACAGATGGTTCTTCATTCAACCGTCTGTGATAGCGCATTTTGAGCATATATATGCGCAAATAATTAACAAAATGAATTTTGCCCAGTAATAAATAGATGATAAAAAGACCATATCATCACGCATTTATAAAAATTAAAGACCATATTTACATCACGCATAATAGATCGCCTTATCGCTTTTACATCACGCATTTATAAAAAGGATGAGCGATCCTATCTTAGTCTTCAAATCTTCGACGCATTCTCGTCGGCCAGTGGGAGCGGATCGATCGTCTCACCAAACGCCTCCACTGTGACCTTGCACGCCAATTTCTCTTGTAGATGTTCGGACTCGTAATCAAGTCCCATATAACCTGCAGGCCATCAACCTGGTCTCCACGTCTCGCCAGGTGACCCGCTCTCCCGCAATGTCGAGGTCGCCTCGACTGGATCGCATCTCGGTGCGGACCAAAGAGTTCCATAGACAATCTCTACGACGAGGTTTACTCGCCGGATGCCGAGAGCCTCGCACCGGTCTGTTGGAGGAGGAGCTCCAATCGACCGATGATCGCCGTTATGGTCTCCTGAGATTGGAGGGTCTACAACGGATTGCATTGCGAACGGACGTCTTGTTCGCAGCTTGGGCCAGTTGCATCGAGAGGTGCGAGTACACAACCATAATGTAGGCCAAGATGTGCCGGGACGAGAGGAAGCCATTTGTAATTTGTGGAGAGAGAGGGATGATCAAGGATCGAGGTTCGTGAGAAATCCCTCCGATAAGGGTTGTCTATTTATATAAAAGAAGTAGTAAAGTCGAGCAGAGACGAAGAGACACTCGCGGAGATGAAGGAATGAGATTCATAGCACAGACGGCTCTATGATGGATCCGTCGTGATAAGATATCACGACGGATATATTAAATAACCATCGTTATATTACCATATCACGATGACTTTATGTAAGCACCGCTCGTGATATCCTCAATATCATGACGGTTCCATTAAAGAACCGTCAGGATATCCTCACTATCACAGATGGTTATTTAATGGAGCAGTTCGTGATATCCTTTTTATAAAAAGGCGCACCTTAGGTTTTGCTCTTTACTCGCCACTTCGCCTCCCGCGCCTTAGGCTCTCGCGCTCTCTCGCTCCTCTAGGGTTCGCCTGCTCACCTCCCGGCCGTAAGACCCGACATCGCCGCCTCTTCATCGACGACGCCGCCTCCGCCGACGCGCGACCTCCTCCCGTGTCGGCCTCCTCCTCTCGCAGACCGGCCTCCTCCCAAGGCGGCCTCCTCGCGCCGCCTCCTCCCGCGCCGCCCTCCTCCCCTCGCACCGGCCTCCTCCTGCCCCGCCCTCCTCCCCCGTGCCGGTCTCCTCGGCGCCTCCCTCCTCCCGCGTCGGCCTCCTCCCGCACCGCCTCCTCCTTGCACCGTGAGTTGTTGTGCGGCATCCTCTCTGTGAGTATTCCTAAAGATAATATGTGAACCGAATCTAGTACTAAAGATATGGCAAATTGATCGGTGGGCTTTGTTGACATGCTCGTGATGAACTTTGTCTTATAATGAGATTGAATGTGATAGTTAGTTGATTCTTGAGCTCTATTGTACAAATTACTTGCTCTTGTCAATTTCATATATCGTTAATTTGTTACTTTGATTGAATGCTAGTTATCACTGACGGTTAAATGCCACCGTCAATTTGATATATCGTTAGTTCATTCTTGAGCTCTATTGTATTGACGAACCGTCTCGTGATGTGACTTTGATAGTCTTTGATAATGTGAACTGAAATTGATCGATGGGCTTTGTTCGGTTCGCCTGTGATGAACTTTTCTCTTATAACGAGATTGAATGTGATAGTTAAGATCGATTTGAATAGATTGAGATCATTTGATGATTAAGTAAAGTATTGTTTAGAGCTCATAGTTTGAATTTATACTATCATATTCATTTAATGAAGAGTATAGACAATAGGATTGAGATGGCAAAGACTTGTTCTTTTGCAACTCTCCTTCGAGAGCACAAACTACCATCAATCCTTCTTTACATATTATACGCTTGTGCATCATTTTCGTTAAGTTGAGTAAACCGCTTGAATCGTCGATTAGAGCTTACGATATTGCTTCGCATATATAGATAGCAAGTAAGCGACATGGCGCCCGCACCATCTCCGCCGCGTCATCGACGTCGCCGAATGCGCCCGATCTCCGAGGAAAGTGGTACGTCGCGAGATGGCAGAGGAACATCGAGAATTCCTCCAGCCTAATGACCGCCACGAGGTCAATGCCAATGGGATCCCGTGAGTCCCCAAAGCAAGCGCGAGATTCCGGACCTTGTGCGGGATACTTGAAGGGAATGGGTCCCCATCACCACACCGAGTGGGACAACGTGTCGGATGTTCGGAGAAGCCACCGTGGACGAAGTTTTAAAATCGCTCACTTTCCCACCGCAGACCGGCGTGCGTGGAACGACACAGCGTTGTTCTCGATCGGAAGGTGGAGGACCTTCAAGGGCGTGCTTGTCACAAAGCACGTGAACACGGGTCGAACGCCTTCACGGCGATAAATTCTTGTCGCGGGATATATGGGACGCCTTTGTGCAAATGAAGACGACGCCCGAATTTCTTGAGGAAAGTGCAACGCACAAGGCTCTCAGACACTTAACACTCACCCCACAAACTCGGCACCACTGGCACGCGGTAAACCGCGCAATGGGCGCGGAGGACGCGAACTAAACAAGGCCATTTGTCGAGATCATGCATCGCGCTCTCTCCGGTTAAGAGCGAGGGCATCGCCACGCCTTGGGGCGAAATCTCTTTCACAAACCCGCAGATCGGGATGTGGCCAACCGTGGTAAATGTCTTCGAACTACCTAGTTGTTAATAAGTCTATAACTTCATAATGTATATAATAACATGATGACCTCTTGCAGCAAGAATTGAGTTCCGCATGTTCAAGGCTCCTTCCAAGCGGCACAAGGAGAAGGACATATTATCTACGGCCCGGGAAACAAGGAGCACCTGGTCGCACGCGAGGCAAAGGGGTTAACGATCTTGGAGGGATGGATTCTGCAGGCGACTCATCGCACGATAGGAGCAGAAGAGATCCAAGGCCGAGTACGACACGTTGTTGAATATGTGCTTACTTCAAAATTTGAAGGAAGAGAACGGTGCTTATCGCAAAATTTGAAGAAAAGATAGCAAGATTGCAGGACCAAGTGAATCAACTACTACTCCTCAACAACCGATCGCAGTCGCCTCGTTGTTTTGGCACGCATCCTCCTCAACATCGGAGTAGCGTCGCGCCCACGCAAAATTGTGAACATGATGATGTCCAATTACCTATCGACGACATCAAGGTAATGTACATCTCTCGAATGCTCCAAAGATAGACCTATAGGACGCCTTAGCTAATTGCGATCGTTTTGTAGGAGCCACGACTGCACACTCCAAGTGAGGATGGTTGGGATGTCTATTGAGGTGGGCGGGGTGGTGTATCCATGCAATGAAGGGATAGTGCAAAGACGGTGCCTGTGTGGCGCAGGTTACGCCAGGTCCAGTGGACATGGTACATGATAATTTTAGGGCCGTCTACTGGAGATTCGCCCAACGACGAAATCATAACACTAAGGGATGCCCATGCAGCTTTATTCTGGCCAAAGAAGGACATCGCTCGACCTGCAGTGCCGCCTCAACCTTTGATGACTCCACCCCAACCATCTCCACACGACCATGCCTCCAATTCAACTTTTGAAGGACATCGCCCTGGACCTGCGCAGCGCCGCCTCAACTTTTGATGACTCTACCCCAACCATCTCGACACGACCATGTCTCTCCAACAGACCCTCCATGATCGCACCTCAACCTTCGCCGTAAGCCCGCCTCATCGGTTCCGTGGAGAAGACACCGAACAAAAAAAAGCGCGCGCCGATCGGTTCCCGAGTCGCCCGACAGAGGAAGACGCGTAGCGGCAAGTCGTTCAGACAAATCAAATCGAAGAACATTAAGGCGCTCCGCCTCCTAACCCTAAGAAATACTCTTTGAAGTCCGTTGGCGAGCACGATTAGCCCTTGCCGGATTAGGTTGTCGAGTTTGCATAGCCGGTACTTGCGTAAGACCAAAGAGAAAGGGTGCGCTGATGGAATCACCGTCGATACACTGAGGACTATTTCTCCACGAGTGGCCCCCTTCATCGTGGGCTTCACGACTTATTTGACCGATTCAACCTCAAAGCCCTCGATGCCTCACTTCTACGATCTTCGACATCGTAAGTGTGTACAATCAAGTTCTACATTCACGCACATTCACGTAATATAACAACTCATTGCTTATGTGTAGATACATGATTAAAACCGCTACGATTGAAAGAACCGGTGGTTTCCTCGACCCACACGTGGTCTCTGAGCAAACCATCTTGGCGACGATCCTACGTCGAGAAATACATAACGGCAGGATTGCTTGCTCAAAACTACGGGGACTACATAATGATGCCCTACAACTGTAGTAAGTGCTTCACTACTTGCTATACAAATTTCATTTGTACTTTATACGCAAAGATGAACTTAGGTTTAATGACTATAGCGACATACATGAGTAGGCACCATGGATCCTTTTAGTCATTATACCAAAGAGGAATCAGTACTATTCCTTGATTCCCTAATGAAAAAGGCCACGACTTCACCCTTGTGCAAGAAGTACTCAATGTGTGCTCATTTCCTCCATACATAACTCTATTGTAGTCTTCTTCGCTTGAAATGGCCGAGGTTAACTTTTGGAAACATGTAGGTCGTTCATCTCCTATATTGCCGAGGAGGGCTATACAAGGAACGAACGCCACACTTAATCACAGACGCGATTTCGATGACGTGCTACAACACAATAATCCTATATCATACTTGTAATAATGCGCCTCAACCGACTATACCTATATATGTAATTCTATTTTTCGGTGCCGCCAAGAAAAGCGTAAGAATGTGCATTCTACGCTTGCCATCATATGCGATTCTCATGAGTGCTAGGTTGCTGATCCCGAGGTTGGTCAATCTCGCAATAATTGCTAATTATAAATTTAAATATATATGTGTAACACTTTACTCTTGTTTGTAGGTTTTGAATATAGATTTAGATTCACTCGCTCGTAAAGAGATCTCGGATGATCGAGGAGGCTCGCACCTTCATCATGACGGATATCATTGCGCCAACGGAGAGTTTCACTCTTGAACGACCTCGAAACAATTAATATATATTTGATATAGTTGTAATTCACTTTGAATAGTTGTAATTCAATGGTACACTAGCGACAATATTTGATATATGTTGGTTTGTAATTGACAATGATCGCTGGGTTGTCAACGATTGATTTATCCGTGATGTATCTATTTTTGCCTTCTTATTTTCGAGGGCATGGCTAGCAATTCCCGAGGCTAGCCGAAAATTTTAAAAATAGTTAGGCTGAAGTAACTATCACGCAGACGGTTTAACAATCAAACCGCTCGTGAATATGCATATCCTGCATCGCTCTATTTAATAACCGCTCGTGATATACACATATCCCGCACGGTTCAGTAAATAGAACCGCTCGATATCCTTATCACGACGTTCTATTTACGAACCGCCCGGGATATGTGCATATCACAGAAGGTTAAATAATTAGAACCGTCTGGGATATGTGCATATCACAGATGGTTTGTAAAGAGAACCGTCTGTGATAATTAGATAGCACGACGGTTATATAATTAGAACCGCTCGTGTTATGACTTATCATGCAGACGCAATTTTTAACCGCTGCGTGATAACCGCCGCTTATCACAGACGTACAAAAGCACAGACGGTTGAACCGATCGTGATGACTGCTCGAACCGCTCGTGTTGAGGTGTGTAGTAGTGTAGAACGGGACCTCCGAACATGGAAATGGAAATAAAAGGGAGAGAGAGAGGAAATGGTCCACAACACAGTGGTTGAACCGGGTCCATGCGCACAGGGGGGGCGTCGGTCCACGGGTACAGGGAAAAGGGGGGCCTACTTGCAGCCAAATAGAGGGGGGCTAAGGCCTATGACTGCTGGGGCCCTGCCCATTTCTTTTCCTCTTCCCTCTCGGTTCACAGAGAGAGGGCGCAGGGGCTGGCCTTGGGGCGGCACGGAGCGGCGGCGGTGCCAACGGGAGGAGGCAGTAGGCGGCCGGAGAGCGGGTGGGACGAGGTCGCCGGGGGGTGGTGGCGGTGGCTTCGGAGAGGGGCAGGAGCGGCGGTAGTGGAGCAAGGAGGCGGCGGCGGCTCCACGGTTTAGGCGGCGCCATCGAAGCGACGACGCAGGGAGGAGGCCGGCGCGCGCACCAGCTATGCGGCAGCGAGGCGAAGCCGGTGGGATGACCCGGGTGGCCGAGCTGGTCCAGCGGCGGCGGCCATGGACGGAGAAGAAGGAAGCCCGGCGGCGGTACATCTCGGCGATGGGGGAAGGTGAAGGGTGGAGGGGACGGCTTCCTTGGGCCCTGAGGCTCATGGTGACGCGGTCGCCAGAGGCGGGGGCTCACCGGAATGGCGAGGGAGCGGTGAGGCGGTGCGGCCGAGGGAGCACGGGTGCGGCGATTCTTTCGGCTGGATCTTACCAGTGAAGCAAGGGCGAAGTGGGGGAGAAGGAAGGAGCACATGAGTCGATTTATAACCGAAGGGGAGGTCGTGGCCGTGCGGTCGCGAAGCAGTGGCATGGCTCTGACACGGGCGTGCACTGCGCACGTCGTGGACCGACCAAGGACGGGCGAGGCGGCGCGGCATAGACGTGCGCGCAGGTGGCGGCTTTGTGCGTCCACACGGGCGCGAGGACAGGCGCGACGTGGCCGTGCTTGGCGGAGAGGACAGGGCAAGGCGGCTTGGCGCAGGGGTGCGGCACGGCGAAGACTTTGTGCGGGTGCTCTGCGCCGATGCGACGAGGCGGAGGCACGGTGACGCAGGCGTGGGCGCCGAGCGCGGGTCGGGCGTGCTGGAGTGGCACCGAGGGCGGCGTGACGCAGCGATGGATGGGACAAGGCGAGGAGGCGGGCTGGGCGCTGGCGGGAGCGGTGAAACCGGGACGGGACGCAGCCTGGGCGCTCGGGGCGTCGGGCTCTGGTGCGGCCGGAAAAACGGGGAGGGGACGCGGAGGTGATCGAGGACTGCAGAGCGAGGGGAGTAGCGGGAATCCGGGTGAAGGGATGCGGCGCTGACGGGCGGCAGGTGGGCGCACGCGGAGGAGCCGGGGCGCGATGGGCGTGCACGCTGGTGCGGTTGGCTAAGAGAAGAAGAAAGGGGAAAAGGACCGGGGAGGTTGGGTTAGGCTGGGGAAAAGAAGGGGCCCGGCCGGGCTGCATCAGGGGATCAAGTAGATGGGCTGAGCCCGAGAGGTTTTTGAAAATAGTTGAATAATTGACATAGAGATTGAAAACCGAAAACCAAATTGAAATTACTATTCCCGTCCGAAAACGGGACGTTACAGCGATGCTCAATGAAGAAGGCTTCAAGCCCCAACATGTGCTTAGATCAAGGTATGACAATGTGGTATTTTGATTCAGGGGCAAGCAATCACATGATAGGCTCCAAGGAAATGTTCGCTCATCTAGATGCGGCGGTGGCCAGCACGGTAAGGTTTGGAGATGGATCAACGGTAGACATCTATGGGCGAGGAACCGTGCTATTCCAATGCCAGAATGGAGAACACCGAGCGCTCACGGATGTGTACTATATACCATCATTGAAGAGCAATACAGTGAGCCTTGGTCAGCTAGAAGAGCACGGGTGAAAAGTGGTTATTGAAGCCGGCCATTCGCGCCTCTTCGACACATAAAGAAGACTACTCGCACAAGTGAAGCGGACAAGGAACCGGCTACACATCCTCAACCTCGACCTTGCGGAACCAACCTACTTGATGGCTGTCATGAGGGAAGACCCTTGGCTGTGGCATGCACGCTACGATCACTTGAACTTCCAGGCACTCAGGAAGCTGGCGAACACGAACATTGTGGTCGGCCTCCCTCATCTCAAGCATTTTGATCAAGTGTGTGATGGGTGCCTCATGGGGAAACAAAGGTGCATACCGTTTCCTCATGAGACTACTTTCCGAGGAGAAAAGCCACTGATGCTCGTGCATGGAGATTTATGTGGACCAATAACACCCTCAACGCCAGTAGGTAACAGATACTTCCTGTTGTTGGTTGATGATTATAGCAGATATATGTGGATTATATTGCTAAGGACCAAGGATGAGGCACTCAAGGCATTTATGAGGGTGAAAGCCAGTGCCGAGATGGAAGTTGATCTGAAGATCAAAGCTCTCCACACTGATCGTGGAGGAGAATTCACATCAAATGAATTCAAAGCTATTGTGAAGATGCCGGCATCAAACGCTTCCTCACTGCTCCCTGCACACCGCATCAGAATGGGGTGGTGGAGAGGCGAAACCAAACTATCGTGGGCATGGCAAGAAGCCTCCTCAAGAGCAAGGGGTTGCCGGGCATGTTTTGGGGAGAAGCAGTGACCACTGTTGTTTATCTTCTCAACCGAGCCCCAACAAAGAGTGTCACTGATGCAACACCATACCAAGCTTGGTGTGGGAGAAAACCGAACGTGCAACACCTACGCACATTCGGGTTCCTAGCACATGTGAAGGTGACGAGTCCAAACACCAAGAAGCTAGCTGACTGAAGCATTCCAATGATACTGTTGGGATATGAGGTAGGATCAAGAGCTTATTGGTTGTATAATCCAGTTACACAGAAGCTTTGCGTTTCCTGTGATGTTGTATTCGAAGAAGGAAGACAATGGGAGTGGGGTGCAGCAAAAGTTTCTGAGAGCCAGGTGGGCGAGATATTCACAGTCGACTTTAAGACTCACCGGAATGCAGAAGCAGACGATGGCGATGATGTTGATCTTTCACCTCTCGCAAGTCGCAACTCCCACAATGATTGCCTCACCAGCGTCTGCCGCGACACCAGGAACTCCTGACGCGGGTGGAGTTGCGCCTGCCGAAGCTACCACGGCAGCCACTTCGGCAACACCATTTGCGCCAAGCGACGCCGGGGGAACTGGACCAGCAGAGATGGCGACACCAAGCCCAGTGACTTCGTCAAAAGAAGAATAGCTACGATTTCAACCACTGCAAGAGTTGTACGACGTCACGAGCCCAGTTGAAATGGATTAGCTCGAGCTATGTATGCTTGGTGCAGAAGAACCGAGAACATGGGCAGAAGCAGAAAAGCTTTCCTATTGGAGAAAAGCCATTTAAGAGAGCATCCATACGAGAAAATGAAACATGGGAGCTAACGAATCTACCAGCAGGAAAGAAGCCCATTGGTTTAAAATGGGTTTACAAAGTGAAGAAGAACCCGGAGGGAGCAATTCTCAAGCACAAAACTCGCTTAGTGGCAAAAGGATATGTGCAGCGATAGGGGGTGGACTTTAAGGAGGTGTTTGCGCCAGTTCATGACTTGAGACAGTGAGACTGCTAGTGGCACTCACTGCGCAAGAGTCATGGCAAGTGCACCACATGGATGTCAAGTCAGCATTCCTTAATGGTGATCTCCAAGAAAAAGTCTATGTGACTCAACCACCTGAAGAAGAAGTCTATGTGACTCAACCACCTGGTGCTTCAAAGATGACAAGCAAGCTCACAAGGTTTTGAAGCTAAGAAAGGCATTGCAGTGTCAATCTCCCCATGCATGGAACTCGAAGCTATACAAGAGCTTAATCTCTCTCGACTTTGTAAGAAGCACATATGAACACGCTGTGTATAAAAGAGGAGCCGGTGACGCGGTGCTGCTAGTTAGAGTCTATGTGGATGATCTCATCATCATTGGAACCAATGGGAAAGATATTGCGATATTCAAGGAACAATTGAAGGAGCTGTTCAGTATGAGTGATCTGAGACTGTTGTCCTACTACGTGAGAATCGAGGTCATTCGAACATCACATAGCATCACATTGAATTAGTTGAGCTACGCTGCAAAATTGCTTGAGAGGACAGGCATGAAGGAATGCAATCCATGTCAATTGCCCATGGAACTGAGACTCAAACTCAGTAAGGAGAACAGCTCACCTCCTGTTGATCCAACCTATGACAGGAGCATTGTTGGAAGTCTCAGATACTTGGTGAATACGAGGCTCGATCTGGCATTTCCTGTCGGTATGGTGAGCCGCACCATGCAAGAACCCACCACCGAACACATGACAGCAGTGAAGCAGATTCTTAGGTACATTCGTGGCACTTTCGACCTTGGATGTCAGCATAATAGAAAGGATTAGGAGAGAACTGCATTGGTTGGGTATAGTGATAGTGATCTTGCTAGAGATATCGTTGATTGTAAGAGCACAACTGGAACTGTGTTTTATTTGGGCTCAAACCTGATCACGTGGAATTCTCAGAAGCAGAAAGTGGTAGCATTGTCATCGTGCAAAGTTGAGTATATTGCCATCACAACAGCGGCGTGTCAAGGTATTTGGATCAGTCGCTTACTTGGTGAGCTAAAGGAGAAGTCCTGAGTCAAGTAACTCTCAAGGTGGACAACAAGTCAGCCATTGCACTTTGCAAGAATCCAGTCTATCACGAGAGAAGCAAACACATTGGTACAACGCTATCATTTCATACGAGAGTGCATGGAGGAAGAAAAGATCACTGTGGAGTATGTCAAGACCGAAGATGAGCTGGCAGACAGCCTCACAAAGCCATTGGGGTGCATCAGGTTCCTTGAGATGCGTTAGAGGATCGGAGTGCAGTCAGTGAAGTGAGGCCAATGAGATTAAGGGGTGAAGAATCTCATTAATCCTTCTTTTTCCATGTTAAATATGTTGCTTAGCAAGTCCAGGTGCACGTCTTGCATGTAGTGCATGTTGTGATGCAAAAGCAACAGCGGTAGCTAATTTCTCACAAGCATTTCACCAAACACATTCTGTGCATACAACAAAACAGTCCCTTTACTTGAAATCTACAAGCACCAAGCTGTTAAATATTCTCTACCAGATTATACTTGCAAGATTAACTCACTAGAATGTCAATATCCCAACATCATCATCCATATATCAAAGAACACACATGAGACATCCCAAATGTCATCTCATACCATACAACATCAACTTGAGCAAAGTAATCAATAGCAAGCAAGATGATGATTCAAATCAACACATATGGCAAAGAGAATACCAAATCAAGGGGAGACACCAAGATTTACATGGAAAACCCTCACGAGGAAAAACAACGGGCGACGGTGAGATGATTCTTCACTATAGAGATAAAACGAGTACAAGAATTGGAACCAACAAGGTGGGAAGACTCCAAATCCCCAATCTCCTCACTCTAATTTGTAGATTTGATGGCAACAAAGCCTCTCCTCTTTTCTCCCTAACCCTAGCTCTCTTTGAAGCAAAGAAAATAAACTCTCTGCCAGGCTCGAGTTGGGGAGGGGCATATAATGGCAGAATTACAGAAAAGCCCTCTAAGATTGCTTAATATCACAAACAACTCCAATTGCAGCCTACAACATGCCTAAACAATATTTACATGGTAAATGAGCCAAAATGAATGGCAAATGGTGACATTCAGAGCTGCAGGTTATCACACATGTAGATAACAGTCATCGGCTCATTTGTTGGAGCTGTGGCGTAAGAACCGGATCAGTAGCTAGTGGCCTGCCGAATGCGTTTCAGCATGTAATCAGTTAGTCTGTTGAGACATAATAGCATCCAGAAAAAAAAACGAAAAACGACGCCAAGCTGTGACGACATCGGGAAAACCTTTTGTTGTGTGATTGCTCCTCTTCGTTCCTAACTCTGGCGAGGTGTTCCACTGCGTGAGTGCGTGTGTCCACCGTGAAAGCGTCCGTTAGGATTACTCTGGGCCAACATGCACTGCAGCACGCCTAGCAGCGGCAGTGAATACAGCAGCACATGCTGCCCAACTTCCTTCTTCTCCCTTTGATCTCTTGCACAAACTAGCAGCAGCAAGGCTACCCACAACGGTAACACACACATGGATGTAGGGTGCCTTGCATGGCTCGGGAAGAAGTACAGCGGCAACATGCAGCATTGTAACAGCTCATTTTGGAGCATTTTGAAATTTGATTGAATTTTGTGGATTTTCAAAAACTTTTGTTGCAATTTTCTGTAATTACAAAACTCGAGTGCATTTCTAAATTAAATCAAAATCCTAGCCTTAAAAGAAATTAATAAAAATCTACAACGAAAGTTAAATACCAAAATCATTCAATTTGAATTTGTCAAATTCATCTTGAATTAATTTAAACAAAATGCAAAGCATTTCTTTTCCCTCCTTTACTCTCGGGCGAAACCCATTCAGCTAGCCAACTTGCCCTCCTTTCCTCTATCCTTCTTTCCCCGCGCGTGGCCGCTTCTCACGCCTCATTGCCACATTGCACGCACGCGCGCCGCTCCTTCCTTCCTCTCCTCTTTTATCCTCGCACAGCCCAACTCTGGTCCGCCTCACGCCCGCACCGCATCCTAGCCTCTCAACTTGTCCTCGTGCCGAGCCGCTGCTGGTGGTCCGTGTGTCGAACCCGGATTAACATCTCAGATCCTTCATGCATAATCGAACTAGTCCCATGATCAGTCGCTAGTTCACACAGTAAACAAATATGGTAACAAATTCATATCACAACGTATTAATAATCAACAGAGTTTATTACAAAGAGGCTTACAAGTCAATAATAAAGAACACAGGAGAAGACGAAAAAGTAGTAAAGTCGACAAGAATCGCCACAGCAATCGATCGTAGCGGCCTAGTCGTCGGGGGTACACATCGGTAGCAAAGTCCATCTCCTCTGAAATTTTATTTGCATAAAGCAAGTATGAGCACAATTTTCGTGCTCGCAAGTTACACCCGTCAAGTAACAGAATGACATGCATACATGGGTGTAACAATAGAAAGGCTTATAGGGTTATTTGTGCAAAACAGCATTTGACATTAAATACCGTACTAAGTTCAAAAACTCAAGTTTTATAAAATCTAAAATGGATTTTGAATTGATAAAGATAGTGTAGACACCAACCTAACACCAACATGAACACGGGCACCAACCCGGGGCTTCAACCCATAACTTTTCTCATGGACACCCATCCATGTCAAAACTGTTTTACAAAAATATTTTGAAATCAAAATCAAAGTCTAACTTTGAGTAGTTCTGCTAGCATGTCCGTAACTGTGGACACGGCTATTCGAATAGTTTTACACTCTGCAGAGGTTGTACAACTTTACCCACAAGAGATAATCAACTTGCACTGTCCGCATCACACACTTCCGTAGGTGTGCGACTAAGTGATTATCATGAGGCCTTTACAATATTCTATCTTAATGTATTTATGCCCGCTAAAGTTTCGCTACCATTAGATTAACCATCCTCCGGGAGCCCCCTCTTGCGCCAGGTGGGACTACTGTCTGTCCAACACCCACACCAACAATATAGCACAAACGACACTAAGACATCACAAATTATTTAGCCAAATTTGTCCCACACCAGACTTGTGGTAGTACGGTAAGGCGTAGCATCATGCGCTCGAAGACCGATCCTTAACTGACTTGGGTAACTTTCCAACATAACCCTGGGCCTTAACCCTAACCAGATTAAGCCCGTGCATGAACATGCACCCACCAAACATCCATTATGCCCAAATCCAAACTATTTTCATTTTATTTTCCAAGTAAAGACATTTTATAAACCTTCTATGGTAAAACAATACCATAGACCCAATTTAAATCAAATTTGAAAGATTTGGCTAAAATTTTTGAAATACAAGATTTGATCTAAGCATTGGCTAAGCATATGATTAATTTTAATATCATTTTGTCTAATGGTGACAAGGTATTCACGTTCAACATTCAAATTGGTCGTACAAGGAAAATTGGAATATAACTAGGTAATTAAAACAGGGAATTAAAATAATTGTATAAACATATACATGCAATAATAATTTAAAACTGAATATAAATAATTTGAAATATTAGGATCAATATGATTAAGGGTATAACTTGCCTTGCTTGAGGAGATGATGTTGTTTTCCTTAACAGATCACTGCATCGACGTGATGTTGTTTTCCTTAACAGGTCACCTAATACTCACAAGTACTTTCTTCAGGTAGTCTAAGTGTATAATCACGATGATCATACAGTCAAAATCAATCCTCTTATAAGCTCTTCCAATAGCGTCGAAATCTGACCCTCCGAAGTCGTCGAAATCTAATCGTGAAATAAGCCAAATTCAAATAAAATTCAAATAACAATTCAAATGAACTCCAAATTCAATAATTTTGGTTTGGTTGGCTAGATCTTGAATTTAGATAAATTTGGAAATATGAATCACCCAAATCGGAGTTCGGATGCAAAAGATATGAGCTTTAGAAGATTGAAATTACATGAAATGATAGAATTAGGGTTTTCTGAATTTTGGGAATTATTTTCCGAAAGAAAAATGGCTTTATTGCGCAATATGACGTCAGCAGGGAATTTCATTTTCCCGGCCGAATTATTTTCCTAAAGGAAAATATTTTCTTCCTCTGACATGTGGGCCCAAGTCAATGGACTAGGCCCACGGCTTGGTCAAAGTCCACGGTGGACTCGGTCCACCGCAATAAATGTGCAAAGTGCGTGTACACTCGTGCGAGGTGACATGGCGGCCTGTCGGGATCCAGAATTACGATTTTGAAACCCTCTGTGTATACTGCACTAGTCCAGGATCACGCTAGTGCACAAAGTGTTAACATAGGTAAATATCGATCCACACAAACGATAAATAAAGTAAACGATTAGTTTGAATAACAAATAAGGGTTTTGACCTTATGGTCGAAGTTTACACTTATTAAGCCACGCAGGCTACAGAGAATAAAGCGAAGAGCGAACGGAAATAACTCCAGCGTAGATCCCACCAATTCACCACAGGCAACCGACTGGGATCCAGACCTTAACGATCAACAACCTTCGGCGAACTCCTCCTCGAAAGCAGGCGTAGACTCCTCCTCTTCTGTAGGTTTGGACGCAAGTTTTACAACAAGCGTGAGTACACAACCGTACTCGCAAATCATACCACAAAATGCAATGTATAGATGCAAGATTATTCCAAAGAAAAGGCTTCTGTGGTTCTTTTGCATAAAAGCAACATTTGCAATTGAATACAAATAATAGATTGAAAGCATAATTCAAAAAAAAATAGACAATATTAATTTAACAATTATTTTCACAATGACACACAGCTAAACAGATTATTTCACATAGCCATATGATTGAGGTCACACACTCCCATCCCAACATTTTATGAAAACTACCCTCGTGTGAAATCCCGAGCATGTCCATGATCATGACGCGCTATTCGAATAGATTGTTTAACACTCTGCAGAGGTTGTACACTTTACCCACAAGATACAACTAGTGTAGCAAGCACCAATCGTAACAAAACAGTTCGAAACTTCATCTCAAACATTGACATTCCCGATGTGCTTTCCGCTATCTTGGCTCACATAGAATTGGTATAACACACACCGCAACAGGAAGCGGTGAACCGTCCCGTGATGCAACCACCAAGTAGTCACACCTCCACCTGTCACACACCTAACCTATCCACCGAACATCAATGCGAGAATCCATAACTTACTAAGTTAGGCCCGTCCCATACCAGGCATGTGGTCGTACAGTAAGGCTCAGTTCAATGACGCACAAAGTTAAGTCCTTAATTGACCAAGACAAGACTTCCATGTTCTAACTAAGCCACACAGATTATCAAACCTAAGCACACAGCTTCCACCATATCACATAGTTTCCACCACTTGCCTCAGTCTAAATCCTTTACCACCCAGTTGGTTTTAGTGCAACATATGCCATCACGAAGTAATAACACATAGCACACAGTTTTACACATAGTTCCATAGTCACTTAGTCAAATTTAATATTTGCAACTTACATGAGATGTGAGACTCGTAGCATGGCTAAGCAATTGTACTCGCATCTAACCAACCCACGTTCGTGCTATAATATTACCAACTAATAAACCACTCTAGGGTGACAAGAAATTATGACATACAAGGCCAAGGGGTGATAACAAATTTGGATAATAACTATGCCCAAAGCATTTAAATAGATAATTATAGTAGAATGCAATACTTTAACACAAAGTAAATTGAAAACTGGGTTCAAGATGATCAAAGGTATGACTTGCCTTAGAAAAGGTCTATGTACTGGTCTTGATCTTGGGGTGCTCCTTCTTCGACGAAATTCCCCGACGAATCGACGTCTACTCGCAAACGAAACAAATAAATCAAACAAATAAATAACAAAGGCAAAACAAGCTCCAAAAATTAAATAAAAATCTCAAATAAATAGAGCTCGAATTTAGATAAATTTAGAAATTTGAATGGGCTCAATCGGAGTTAGGATACAAAAGTTATGGCCTTTGGAAGTTTTAAATCTAAAAGAAACCCTAATTTGGATTTTCCAGAATTTCCGAATTATTTCTCTGAAGAAAAATCGGATTATTGCGCAATGCTGACGTCAGCAAGGAATTTCGGGAATTAAAAGAAATAACAGAAAATTCTGATATGTGGGACCCACATGTCAGAGACACGGCTCACGGTAGACTAGGTCTACCGAGCCTCGGAATTTGGAAACCGATGGTCGCACGTGGACTGGTGGACCAATCCCGGTCGCGACACGCGCCGGTGCGACACGGCGGCGCGCTTCTGGCGCACACGTGCGAGATAGCGGGATGCCACGCAGCTGCCACTCGGGATGACACCCAGGCGCGGCCGCTGAGGTGGCTGCCGACGTGGACGGCCACGTCAGACCGACGGATGACGGTGCTCGGAAACCGACGACAACGGCGAACGGTGGCGATCCACCGACGGTGAGTGGTACCGGCGTGTAGAGGGTGCTATTGCGAACCTCTAGGTGCAACTCCGGGTGGTCGAGGTTGACAGAGACGGCCGGCGGCGAGGGTTGAGCGGCGGAGCTGCTTCGGGTTTTGTCGGACGGGGGCTCCGGTGAGGTCTAGGTGGCGTGGGTGGTCTCTGGAGGTAGCCCGGGTGACGGCGATGATGGCGGTGCACTCCACGAGGGCGGGGTGTCACCGGTGGCGGCGCAATTCGAAGAAGAACGCCGGTGGCGACAAAACCCTAAAGCTCGAGTTGCGGCGGCGCTAGGGCTTAAGCGGCGCAATGGGTTGAGGGGTTCTGGTGCGGACGTCAATGCGATCCCGGGGGTGCCTTTTATAGGGGCCGGGAAGGGCTAGGGCGGCGTGTGGCGGCGAACCCTAAAAAGAGTCCGAGATGAACTCGCGAGGAAATCGGAGATAGAAACGGAAACGGGATTTGATTTTGATTCGAGAGGATGCGGGGAGATAAAGGATAAGATTCTACGCGTTTTCTAGAAGGGGTTCAATTGTAAAGGAGGCGTTGTCGTACGGGACTCGGAGATCAGCAATGGCGGGACGCGCGCGCACGCGAGAGCAGCCGGCGCGGCGAATACGGCGTGTGGGGCCCACACGCCGCGGCCTGAGGTGGGCGTGGCGCGCGAGTCGGGTCGAAAGAAGGAAAACGGGCCAGAGGAGAGAGATTCGGCCCGAGAGTATTTTCTAAGATTTTAAATGCTTTTCTATTTTAGAAAATACCAGAAATTCAAATAAGCAATAGAAAATAGCAAATGAACTCGGAAAAATTCTAGAAAAATCTAGAAAATATATCCGAGCACATAGAACCCAAATAAAATAGTTTTGGCTAATGTTCATGTTGGGATTATTCACATTAAATATTTTTAATTGGAAAGTCCAATATTAAGCTTTTGAATTTAAATTCAAATAAATCCAAATGGTGAATTTTCTTCCTACTAACTATTAAAAGATTTTTAAACTCGGAAAATTGGGATGTTACACGGCCACGCGGGTAGAAGTGACGACGTGGCGTTGGACGTGGAGGCGAGGTGGCGACCACGTGGGCGGCCAAGGAGGCAAGTGGGTGGCGGCTCGGGCACAAGCTTGCGGCGATTGGCGGCGCTCCGCGGTGTGTGTGGTGTCAAGTAAAGAGGGGAACGTGAGGATGTTGATGCTCACCATGGTTACGAACGCGCGCGGAAGGGTCACCGCGATGAGGTTAAGTAGCGGCGCGGGTCGTCGACGAAGAAGGCTCGGTGGCGCTCGGGCGAAGGAGGCGAGCATCGGTCGCGCGAGGCGGGATGCTAACGGTGGCGACAGTGATGATGCAGCGGCGATGGAGGCGGCACTAGAGGCGGCGGTGTGCTTCACGGTCGGCGACGGTGTTTCGTGAAATCCGGCGAAGAGAGGCGAGGAGAGGAGGAGTGGGTCGGGGCGCTGGGATGAGGAGGAGGAGGCGGTCCTGGTGCGCCCTTTATAGGGGCCGGAGGAGGCCGGGGGCGGGAGATCGGGTGCGGGGTCGCGGCGGCGATTGCGGGGTCCCGACGGTGAACGCGTGCGTGATTGAGGGAGAGATGGCCGAGAACGGATGCGGCGGAACGCGGGGAATTCAATGCGCGTGACCAGGTGAGAAAGGGGGCGGAGTTTGCGGCAGAGATGAAGCTCTCACGCGTGGCAATGGCAGCGCTGAGGTTCGGCTGCGCGGAGAAGAAACGGGGAAGGAAGAAGGGGTCGCGACCATTGGATCTTCATCCGATGGTGCGGAGGAGATGAGGTGGCGTGGGGGCTTCCTGGCCGTTGGATATTGATCCGGTGGCTGAGAGGTGGAGGGAGCGGCTGGCCTGGGGTGGAGCGGGCCAAATAGGCCGGAGGCGCGGAGGAAATGGGTCGGACCGAGGAGGTTTCGGCCCAAAACATATTAGGGATTTCTAATTGACTTTTTAATTGATTTAATTCCAGATAATTAGAAAGGGCTTTAGAAAATAGCAAAATAATCCCAAAAATTTTGAGAAAATTCACAGAAATTCTCTTATTTATTTTGGACTTAATAAAAATAGTTCCAACTTATTATTGGTTATTAATTTTGCAAAATAAATTATTTTAGCTTTAAAATATTTAGGAAAAAACTTTTAAAATTCCAAAAAATTCTAGAAATTAAATTAAAATTTTATTTTTCAACATAAAATTAAATGAAACTTTAAAAACTTTAATAGATTTTACTTTTGACTTTTAAAATTTTAGAAATTCAAATGAAGCAATGAAACTCTTTCAAATTTCAGAAATTCCAAATAAGCAATAACTTTATTTATTTTATTTTAGTAACAGCACTTTAGGATATTACACCGTGGCCCTCACGTTAGCCGCCATTGTTCTTTTTCCCTCTCGCGCTAGCACACGCCCGAGCATCTCTCTCCTCTGCTCGTCATTAAGAACTTGCCAACATTCGAGTGCCCGTGGCATGACAATCCTCGAGCGCAACGCACCACCGCGATCTTATCATATCGCTCCGCCAGCTCGCCAGCCCTTAAATTTCACGAAATCATGAGTTCTCGCCACCCGGTCGTGACATTGCCACCAACATCTCGCCCCTTCCGGTGGCTATAAAGCCTCCCGAGTGTGTCACCATGGCCGCCACACTCTCCTCTACCTTTTCCCTCACTTACTTCTCCTCTCTCACTCTCCATAACCGGGAAGACGCCTAAGTCCGAGCGCCTAATTTGCCATTACCCTCCCCGTTGATGCCTCGGTGAGCTTTGACCTTGAAGGTCACCATCTCTGGCATTGCCTCATTCTCCTCTTTCTGATGCCCCCTTCCTTTTCCGGTTGGAGCACCAGAGCCCTCTTCGCCTTGCCATCAGAACGGTGCCACTGTCGAGCCCCCTTCTTCCTCTTCTTCTCTCCGGTGAGTCTCCTTCCCTCTTCTTCGCGTCATATCATTTGTATTGCTTCCATGAACCCTCTAGGCTAGTCAGTGTGGCCGTTAGATCACCATAGTGTAAGTCGTCTTCTTCACCGCCGGTCCTCGCCACTGTATCATTCCAGTGCGCCTTCTTGCACGCCACCGCCGCGTTTAGATTCGTCGTAGCCTATAGAACCTCACTGGCGACTAGATTTGGTACCAGTAGCCATGTAGCATGGAAGTGCCCCATGGCATAGTAGTGCCGCCACTGCCGCACCGTCACGAAAAGAGCAAATTTCACTTTGTACCATGTAATCTTACCATGGTTTCACTTTACACCACCCTTAGCAAATCTTTTCACTTTGCACCGCTTCTTCTTACCATGTGTTGTTGCACTTTGCACTAGGGTAAGGATTTGATCACCTTCTTTGGTGCTCACCGACGGTGAATGGAGGTGTGGGAGGTGGCGGCATGACATGGGATGGAGAGAGGGGAGAAGAATAGCCGAAGCATCGCCAGCGGTGGCCATAGCAATGACAGCGATGGGAAAATGACTCTCTCTCTCTCTCTCTATTTTTTGGGGCTGCTGCTACCTCACTGGCTGTGTCTCACTGCCGACAAGCTCCATGCACGTCTGTCATGTTTCCATCTTGCTAACAAGTCATTCCCCTGGTGCAAAGTGAAACAAAATGTAAGAAAAGTGGTGGAAAGTGAAAATATTTGCTAAGAGTGATGCAAATTGAAACCATAGTAAGATTACATGGTCAAAAGTAAAATTTACTCTAAAGAAAAATCCCAGTGGGACCCACCTGTCAGGATTTTCCATTTTGTTTTGAATTTCCTCTTGGGTCAAACTTTGGAGAGCTTATTCTCCCTATTTTAAATCCAAATCAAATTATTTTTATTTATAAATTCATCTAAATTCAATATCTTTACAAAAGTACAAAAATTATAATTTTTTATTTCATTTGTATTTATTTTTAATTTATTTGTGTTTTAGGTATTTATTTGAAATTATCGTTTTCACGTTAAATATATTCGAACGTCGCTGAAGACCTCGTCACTGCTTCATGTCAAGGCCAAGACCCATCCACATTTGAGCAAGGCAAGTTCTTACCATTAATCATGTTGAACCTACCTTTCAAATGCAAAGTATTTTGATTTGAATTATTACTTGCATGCTTAGTATTATTTATTAAATGCTATGTTAAATGTTGATGCTTAGCTACACAAAAGATGAATACATTTATGAATCCCTTCCTTGTTTATTAACTCCATTATACCTTGTCATACTAAGGATATGTATTACATGAGTAAAACCCCTTTTGATAAATGAACATGAATATTGGTTGCGCTTAGATACTGCTTAGTAACTGAACATGAATAGGACATAAACATTGCCATTATAAGAACTTGGATACTTTGAACAGTAGGGTGGTGACATGGGTTACCACTAGAAAAAGGAAACTGTATTTATGAATGATTGAGACTTAGGCGAGTGGTTGGTTGAGATTGGTACTTCGTGCACTCAGTGGATTGGTGGTTTGTCTTGTCTGAGTCAAATATGGACCGAATCATATGTTCTCTTCTAAACTACTAAGCTGTGCAACCACTTGTCAGTATGGGATAGAATTGGTTGAATAATTTACTGAGTTATTATGCTATTACCAAATTCTGGGCAGTCTGGGTTGGGCCGTTGGACCTAGGCTGGAGGGGAAAATATCTCTGTGTATGCACCCTTAGTGTTGTGGTGATACATACTCTCCCAACAGTGGTTTCTTCGGAGTTAATGTTGTTCAAACATCCAAAGGTGGATCCATCGGATGGTGTAGCTTTATGGTGAAGTATTGTAAAGGCTTTATTATGATCTTCTCTGTCGCACACCTAGGGTAGCGTGTCATGACCAATATTATGAGTTGATCATGTCTTATGGGTAAAGCTGTACAACCTTTGTAGAGTGTCTTAAAAATCTATCCAAATAGCCGTGCCCCTAGACACGGGCATTGTGAAGAAGCTACGCTAGTTAGTTTTGTTAACTTAAAATTATAAGCTAAAGCTTGCTGGGAAATCTTGGTGGTTCTGAAGTTGCGACGTTCTAGATTTAAGCACAATCATTGTGGCAGGACATGCTAGATTTAAGCATGGTCTCTATGGTCGACGGAACGTGATCATGTGGGTAAATATGGTCGAGATAATAATTGATTATACAAAATAACATTTGGTTTTAATGTCAAACATGCTACGTTATAGTTTTGAAAAATAACCATAGTATTTGAGCAAATAGGCTTTGTGTTAAAATAAACATACAACCCCTCCCTTCGAAGTCTTGTATCTATATACTTGCATTTTGTGGTAAAGGCTTGTTGAGTACTTTTTATGCTCATGGTTACTTAAACATGTGGATTCAGACTATGAATTAAGCTGAAGATCCGGTGTATGGATATTTTCATGCATCCGGCTATGGAGATGATGATGACGACGTTAACTAGGTTCTAGCCCCAGTCGGTTGTCTGTGGCAATACATGAAGGCCACGCTCTTTTGAAGTCTTTTCGCTGCTACTATGATTTCTTTCACTGCTGCTATGCTCTTTGAATTATTTTGGCATGCCAGCCCGGTCTGTAAACTTTGGTTTTAAGGTCTATCTACCATATTCTGTAATAAAAATAATTAATTAATGTTTATGTATGGGTTTATAGATGTAATATTTGTACTGTATAAACTAACTACCAATCATAAGACGACAAGACTAGCACAGAATATACGGAGGTCCCCACGAGCGTCAGCAGCAAGCAGGCTCGAACAGAACGGCTGCGGGACAACGAAGGAGAGAGTAGCTGTTGCGGACAGCTAGCTGTGGCGACACATGTCTATGGGAAGGCGATGGCAGCAAACGCATGCCCCTGCCTGCCCGTTATACGTCGCGTGGCGGGCCATCGAGTCCTACTCGGCACACGCGCCGAGGCCGAGACGGCCACGGTTTTGTTCCAGCCCAGCCCGGCTCCAAACCGGCCTCCCCTTCACTCCCTTTTTTGTTTAAGAAGTTTTAGGGTATTACAGTTCTTCCCTTCAAACCTAATTAAGTACAAGCAAAGAACTATTTTTAGGCAGTAAACAATTCTCATCAAAATCGAATGAATATTCAGTTAGGAGCAGATTCATCTGTTCATTAAGTTTCTTGGCATGTGCTCACGCCATCGGCCCTTTTGGTCGTACGATCAACACCATGTGAGAGAAGATGCACTACTAGTAGGGATGTCTTCATCATATTTAGAAATTAGAACCTAATATTATGGTTTGGTTTGGAGTTTGGACCGTTTCTAACCGTTTGATCAACATGATGCATGACATAACTATTGCAAAGAGCGTCTTGGTTAATTAACACATGCCTAAGATTTTTTTTCGAAACACACACAGATGGATGCCTAGGATATGTTTAAAAAAAAAACACGCATGGCTAATATATATGAATCAAGTCCCTGAAAAAAAGATCTATGAATCTTTACTAATAACATAAAAAGGAGTTACGTTGGTTGTGTTGGTGGTGACGGCACGTCCACTCCTCGACTCCCACTTCCACCTCCTAAAAAATCTCTAACAAAAAACATAAAAACTATCGATCTCCTAACAAACAAATTATCTTAAATACAAAAATTATGATGTGGGTCACAACGAAGCTTGACTAGGCTTGGCGGTGGAGCCGAGAGCGTGGTGCAGGCCAAGCATAGTGGTAGAGGCACGGCGACAACGTTGTCGAGCTTGATCGACATGGCGGCGGCACCAAGGGTGTTGAGCAAACCAATCCAACGATGTCAACTCAACCTGTTAGGGCATTATGATATTTTTTATCCATAGCAAAGCACAAGTATTTAGCTAGCCTTAAAAAAAGAATGACCAGTCTCATGGCACAATCAGCATGCGTTCCTGCAAAATGGTAGGGTAAGTTGTTGGGAGGCAAAATAAGTTCGTGCGTAAAGTAAGTGCCACTCCATGCTCTATGCCACCCTCGATCGCTCTCATTCGGCAGGGAAGAAGATTCTTTTCTTTTCGAGCCTGCAGGGCTTGTAATCATTGTCAAGTTAGGATTCAGGTTCTCATAGAGTCATACTACTATACTACGAGTAGGGTCCCTAGCTTCCATTGTGCTGAAAAAAGGGTATCATATGTAACATCTTCTCTACTTCGCCTGATGCATATATATCTTCTGCTCCCAAGAGACCTGCCCGCTGAACACATATTGGCTCCAATTGTGAGGCAATGCCCGATGATCATAGGTATCTCCTCCCTAGACTCGGCGATCGAATTAGGTTTTGGTGCATGACAGTTGATGATCGAGTTAGGTTTTGGATGGCAAAGATGAGTTGATGACAAGTGAGGCGAGTGTCAGCACCAGAGACGTGGAAAGCTGGCTAGAGACTTGTCATTGTTACGCAGCGTTATCGGACCGCTAAACAAGTGTCTGATCCTGAGTCCACTAAACCAGTGTCCCGGTTCCAGATCAGTGGACCGCTATAGCCCAACTACAGAGCAAGTAGACCTGTTCAAATGCTGGGCCGGATCGGGCTTGAAAAGCCCGGTCAAAAATCAGCAGGCCCGAGCCCGGCCCGGCCCGAAAATCACATTTTCAGTTTAGAAAAATTATTTTAATCATTTTTTAGAATAAAAAACTAATATTTAATTCATTTCCAGCATTAAATAAATAGATTTTTGTTTTTTTTAATTATTTTTACCAGGATTTCGAGCTGGGCCGGGCTTCTTTCGGGCCGACTTTTCAGTCCCAAGCCCAGCCCAGACAGCGTCAGGCTCGGACCAGGCCGCCCATGAACAGGTCTAAGAGCAAGGTGGATATTCCCTCACCCTTATAAATTGTTCGTGCTCTGCCTCCTCCCACAACCAATATGAGACTATCCCAACAAATATCTCCTTCACCGGCAACCGTGAGGTCTAAGATGTATCCGGACCCTAGGCTTTGATACCAATTGTTGTGTAACACCATCAGACCAATAAACTAGTGTTCGATTCCGGACCTGCTAAACTAGCGTCCGAACAACCTATTGGAAATAATCTTGTTTTAGTATTTATTGGTTAGTTTCTATGTTTAGTTTTTGTCCGTGTCCGAGTTGGACGAAGTTGAGTCCGTCTCTGAGTAGATGTTACAGGCTATAAAGAGCCCTGTACTCTCTGTAAGAATTGAACCAGGGAGTTAAGAGAAACAATGAGAAGAAGCAATGTAAGAAGTGTTGAGGCAAAGCAATAGAAAACGCTGCATTGTTGGCAGCACCAAAGATCTTCCAGAGCGTCCTTGTTTACACGTGAGTGTGTTGCTTCGTAGAGTTGAGATCGGTTGAATTATCCTGGAGTTGTTCCAATAGTTGGTATTAGAGCGTTCTGATCTTGGTGGTACCTGAAGATCATGAGCGACTAGGCGAAGACCCGGGATGGACTGTTCTCTCTCCTATATCCAGTCCTAACCAAGGTAGTTAGAATCGCGATCCTACTATTAGAATCTTACGATTCTACGAACCCACGACAGCCTGTCGATCCAAATCGCACCGTGAATCGGAATCAGGTAGAATCGTGGTAGAGTCGCGATCCAAATCGTAGAATCGCGTAGAATCGTGTAGAATCGCAGAGTAGAGTCGTGGTAGAGTCGTTTGGACAAAAAAATTGTATTTTTTTTTTTTGCATTTTTTTATAGGTCAGGGCTTGCTGATATTTTGTTTTAGAGCAAAATTTATTGATATTAATTTCTGAGAATGAAACTATAAATATCAGTATGATAATGCTAGTACAAATATCTATATTATGACATGAGCAATCTTGAGCTTGATAATGATAAGCTATTTTTATTCCTGGATGTCTAGCTGCTTTTAAGGAACATGCAAGTGTTGCAATTAGATATTGATTTACAAAAGTTGTGAACATTTATCATGTAATTGTAGTAAACTAGTCATGGCCATTGGTTGTTCTCCTGTAGTTCAGAACTATATCACCTATAATGTCAGTACCATTATGCTTTTCTATTGTGCGATAAAAAGTTCTTTGTTCCTTTTTAGATTATAAGTAAGTGGTAAACCATATAAGAATCATATAAACTTATAATATAGATGTTAAATATGTGTATTTTTACAATTCCGTAGAATCGCCGATTCTACGATTCGATACTACGATTCGATCCTACTGGAGGCAAATCGATCCAATTTAGGATCTCGACTCTGACTACCTTGGTCCTAACAACCGACAATTATCCGGTGTAGGCTATGAAGATGAAGGCGAATATGCGCGCCCAGGGAGTTTGGGGTGCAGTCGATCCAAAGGCGAAGGACAAGGAGGTGGACGACAAGGTAGACGACAAGGTGGACCAGATGACTTTGGCCATCATCTACCAGGCGGTGCCAGACTTCATGATGCGGCAGCTCATCAGCAAGGAGACGACACCTGAGGCATGGGTGACGCTTCAGAAGATGCACGAGAGAGTTGATCGCGTGAAGGAGGTGCGGCTCAAGAATTTGCACACCGAGTTCGAGAATCTCCAGATAGGAGAAACCCAGTCGGTAGACGAGTTCACCGGCAAGCTGACTTCACTGTACAATCAGATTGTCTCTCTCGGCGACAAGATGAAGGAATCTGTGGCAGTGAAGAAATACCTACGTGTGCTACCAGAAAAGTTCGTACCTGTCGTCACCATGCTCATGTACTCTCCGGATCTGGAGACAAAGAAGATTGAGGAGATCACCGGTTCCCTCAAGGCGCATGAGGAGCTCACGAAGGGGTATCGGTCCAACGGCAGAGTATCGGTCCCATAACGGCGGATGTTCTTTGTTAAAGGGAGATACAAGAAGCGAGCGTGGAAGCGGGCATGGGCGAGGCAGCAGAGGAGGACATGGAGACAGGGCTAGGCAAGGCGGTGGTGACAGATCACGTGATAAGTCACATGTTAAGTGTTTTAAATATGAAGAATTCGGTCACTATGCGTCGGAGTGCCGCAGCCACATAAAGTGTTTCAATTGTGACAAGTACGGGCATTACGCTTCGGATTGTCCAAACAAGAAGAAGAACGAAGAGGCAAACCTTACCCGAGCTTGTGAAGACGATGACGAGCCAACCCTGCTTTTTTCCTTATGTGACAAAGAGGCGCCGATCATGGTGATATTGAACGAGAAGAACATAGTTCCTAAACTACGCACGGATGGAGGCAACCGTGATCATACTGGTGAGCGGTACTTGGACAATGGAGCAAGCAATCACATGACGGGAGATCGCTCCATGTTCCATGAGCTTGACGAGAAGATTTTGGGGAAAATCAAGTTTGGCGATGGCTCGATGGTGCAAATAAGAGGCAAAGAATCAATACTATTGCAATGCAAGAACGGCGATCAGAGGAAGATGACTGTTATTTACTTTATACCGAGTTTGTGCAACAACATACTCAGTCTCGGGCAGATGGTGGAACGGGGGTGCAGAGTGGAGCTGCAGGATGAGTTCTTGCGTGTTTATGACAAAAACAAAGATCTGCTGATGAAGGTGAAAAAATTCCCGAACCGGTTGTACAAAATTTCCCTGAAAACTTGTAAACCGGTTTGTTTGAAGGATGGTCTGGATGGTCCAAGAGAGAGGAGCAAGAGGCTCAAGTAACGGCGAAGCCCAGGCGACCGTGGGAGCAGGTGCTCCAGCCCAGGCGGGAGTGCAAGGAAGGACGATTTCAGTCCAGGTGCGAGGCGCGGCAAGCGTTGGTTTGTGTATGGCTCAAAATGGAGCAAGCATAGGCGGTAGAGCGGTATCAGCCCAGGAGGGAATGACGCATGGGAGTGCAGGTAAAAGAGGAAGACTTGGAAGTTCAGATGAGAGAGAAGATCAACGTGATCAAGGTGAAGAAACAAGATTAAGGGGGTGAATATTGGAAATAATCTTGTTTTAGTATTTCTTGGTTAGTTTCTATGTTTAGTTTTTGTCCGTGTCCGAGTTGGACGAAGTTGAATCCGTCTCTGAGTAGATGTTACAGGCTATAAAGAGCCCTGTACTCTCTGTAAGAATTGAACCAGGGAGTTAAGAGAAACAATGAGAAGAAGCAATGTAAGAAGTGCTGAGGCAAAGCAATAGAAAACGCTGCATTGTTGGCAGCACCAAAGATCTTCCACAGCGTCCTTGTTTACATGTTCGTGTGTTGCTTCGTAGAGTTGAGATCGGTTGAATTATCCTGGAGTTGTTCCAACACAACCAAGGGTCTTGGATCTAAAAGACTAGTCTGATAGGTGAATACTCACTTATCCTTATAAATCATACTATACCTCCTTCTACAATCAATATAGGACTATCCGCACGGTCACTATTTTGTAAGATTCATAGAGGTGTGGCATGACAGAGAGGTGCCCGCGCCGCGGGGTACAAGTCACCCGTTATTTATCCTTTCAGACTAAAAGTGCACGCTTGTTTTATTGGTCCTCAAACACAGAATTAAGCTAGCATAAAGCAATCGATAGGCATAAAGGTGGCAATCATGAATCAGTGCGGCACTCATCTTTCCATTGCATGTACGGAATTAGATTGAGGCTTGCATTGACCAACGTTCGCTCTCGATCTTTATCGTTATAATCGTTACTCATGATCGTTCTTACGCATGCATGCAAAAAATTGAGCAAGAAAAGAGAGACAGAACGCCATCTTAACTCTTTAACTAGCCAAAATTTTAGTTTGTAAGAAGCGGGGTATCATCATGCTCAACGCTTGCAAGTGTTGCCAAATTATGCCACATATACTCGAGTTATGCAAATTTTTTTTACTTTGTTGGATACCGTTTGTTTCATGACTACGATTATTGTGGTTTCCCAATTTCTTAACCCCTAGCAGCCATAGACTCATTTTCTTGACAAAATTTCACAAGTGTGACAAGCTATTTGGCCACCAATTAAAAAAAATCGTGGCTAACTTTGTACTTTCGGTGCCGTAAGCAGCCAAACATGCGTACTAGAATCCATGTATTGATCCTCGTATTTCAAAATTAATTGTCCAGCTAGCCTATCCATACATATAATGAAACTATAATATATTTACCATATACAACATCTTTCACATCATTAATAGTGAGATTATGTAGAGCAGTAAAACTACCACTCATGGTTTCCATAATAAATAACTAGCTATTTTGAAACGATGAGTACTAATAATAAACTGGAGAATATTGTGAAACAGATCGAATGAGTATTTCTTATAGGTCAGTGATAAGTTAGGGAACACCAACATTACATAAGTTTTTTTTATGACGTTTGGACTTACCAATTCGTGATGGTTTACTACAACTACACATACCCTACTCATGCCACATAGGCCTAAACACATGCACATCCACTGTAGGCGCTTAGAATTTTGCGGAGGCTCCAATGCCTTCTCACTGAACGAAAGCCGAAAGCACTTGTATAATCTGGTTAAATAAGACATATTGTATCAATCCTAGGGTGGTGAAAATGTCTTCTATTGGATGTTGCACTACAAGAAAAAACCCAAGTAGAAGCACTTTTCTATATGCACTTTCCAATTCGCCTCTAAAATTAGAATGCGATTTTTGCACATGTACATGAAACCACATGTACTATCTACACCATTCAAAATGCATGCATCGAGAGTCGCACCCCTCTCCCCCATTTTTCAAAAAAACTCCTCCATTTCACTTCATTCCCTTCTTATCTCCCCTCTCTCTCCTTCCCCTCTCATTCCCTCTGAGCACCAGCCGCCGCCGCCCGACTCCCGAGCCACGACACCAACCACCGCCTTCATCACCATGTCCTCCTCGGGCGTGTGCCCGATTCTCCGTCCAGCTAGGCGCGCTCGCCGCCTTCGTCGCTGTGTCTTCCGCAGGCTCACACCCCATCCTCCGCATCTTCATCTCCCTACTTAAGCTCTGCGCTGCCCATGCCGCCTCTCCAACGGTCGCGTCGTCCATGCCCAGCTCGCTGGACCGCGAGCGCCGCTGCCGTTGCTGAGCCGCGCCACCCGTCAGCCGCCTGAGTTGAGAGGGAAATATAGGAAGGAAGAGGGGAGATGGGAGGGGAAGGAAGATAAATGGAGTTTTTTTTTTTGCAAAATAGATGGGAGAGAGGGTGCTAATCTCGGTGCAATTTGAGTGGTTAGATAGTGCATGCGGTTCCATGTACATGTGATTTTGATTTTTTGATAAAATTAGGAGTCTTTAGAGACACTTTATAAACCGCCGCAAAAATTGTATTCTATATACAATTTTGAGACTTTTCATAAACACATGCATAATTTTATCTTGTAGAGATATTTTTAAAATGTTCTCTAATTCACCCAAAGCTTTTTGTTGTGTAAAGACATTTTTAACTTTCTAGAGACGTTTTTTTGGTGGTTGAGATGTGTTAAGCGAACTACATATAAATATTGCAAGGCACAACTAATACGTGAAGTTGTGAGTTTGAGGCGGCTAGTGCAAAAATTCTAAGAGAAGTATTCCCATGCGGTTTAGAGTCCGAGTACCAATCTTTGCAAGAGTCTACACAATTTTTAGATTTTATTATTCGTCTCTTCATTCATGGCTTATGTGGTGTTTTAAAAAATCTCTCTACAACAATGTAGAGATTTGAAAAAAAAATGTCTCTTTTATATTAAAAAAAAGGTCTCATGAGTTGTAGGGTTGTAAAATCAATTTGTCACAAAGTAGTATTTGTCGTAGTGAAGTTATTCTTTCTTAAATCGTTATGTTGACCCCCTTCTCAATCCTTAACTGAAGGTATGCCGGTAGTATTCATGATGTGATGTTTATGATGGGGATGTTTGTAAACCAACTTGTTCGGCTAATAGCCATCCTTCTAGAGTAATTTATTACTCGAGAGACGTTTCCCTCTAGAAGAGAAGGTGAAGTCTAACTGTTAACTAATAAGTCAAAATTCTATTAATTTGTTTGTTCCCTCTGGGGATAATATATGGACTGATGACTACCATATGATCATCGCAAGTTGACTATGTAACAATTTATACAGGTAGAAACATAATGTAATATCTCGTTTATTTAAAAAGAATATAAGGATATTGGGAGATTTCTTATTTGTCTTGTCAAGAAATGGGACATAATCTATCATCATCTTTCAACGTGATTTTCGCGACTAGAACGGCTTCGAATAGAAAACCTCATAGCTATAAATTTTAGATCTCTTTGCATAGTCTAATTTAGAGTCCTTATTGACCTAATTTGGAGTTCTGACATGTGAGATATGGGACCCGCAAAATAGGCTGCACAGAGGATCAAAGTCCGCAACTGAGTCAACTTTCAAAGCAAATTTGGCAATTAAGACGATGTTTTAAGTAAAGCTCCTCAAATGAAAAGTTGAAGTACTATGAGTTAACTAAACGGTAAAAAATGAATCACTCCATTCCGAGTTCAGGAGAGAAAGTTATAACCTCCGAAAGGTTCACTACACAGAAAGAAAGTGAAAAACTGACTCGAATTCAAAGTGTATTCCGAATCAAATTCAATGCCGATTGTTTCCAACTCTACCACATCTAAGACACGACCCTCCAGCACCTTGTCCCTTAAATAGAACCCTAGAGTCCCCCCCCCCCCGTGCTCCCCAAACCCTAGCCTCCACCCCCTCCCACACACTCCTCCCCTGCCCTTGCCCTAGGGCGCCGCCTCTCCCTTGCCACCTCCCCTGATGCCGCCTCCTATGTGCCGCCTCCCACACTCCGTGCAACACCGCCCTGCTGCCAAGGGGAAGAGGAAGGTCAGCAAGGAGGGAAGGAGCAAGGAGGAGGGAAAGAAGGAGAAGAAGGAAAGGAAGGAAAAGAGGAGGAAATTCAAGGGGTTTTCATGATCCTTCGTATTCTTCAAGGGTAATGCCTGTTAATCTCTACGATTTACCATGTTTTAGCCATTGTTAAGGTTGTAGATCATTTTGCTTAGGGTAAGATTGTTTTTCAACATGCCCTAGTTCATCGAGGTTAGATGCAGAACCTTGCGGGTGCGATTCGGGGTATTTAGGCTCAGATTTGGAGGTTGGCCCAATTAGAGAAAAGTTATATAATCTTGTTAGATTTCTAGGAAGGTCTGGATCATTATAATCAGAGTAGCGAGTGAAAAGTTAAGGATTCGGGAAGGTCGCTATCTAGAATTTGCACGTAGGTGGTAGATGTTGTGAAGATGGGTCAGTTTCATCTAGTAGATGACAAATTAAAATGTGGTGAAAACTTGAATAATTTAGGAAATTTTGATTAGTTTCTAGAACTGGTATCGTTCATATATTTTTCAAGTTTTAGAATTAAAGATATGAAATTATGAAGTGGACTGTCTTGACAGATTCTAGGACGGTCTTCGAAAAAAAAACAGGGCAGAAAATGGTGGAATCAGAGGTTCGTCATAACTAGGGAGTTGTAGGATTTTTCGTGAGGATTCCAGAAAGTGTTGTTTGGTTGAATTTGAAATTCGGATGAATAAGTTAGAGCCATTTTACTACTGGGACAATGGGTAGTGTGTCCGATAGTTTTGGGTTTATTGGGTCGGTTTAGCGTAAACATGCGAGGACGATAAGTGTAAAGTGTGAGTGCTGTGATGTTGTGATTTTGAGTTGTGTCTTGCCATATTTGTCCAGGAAGTGTGGCCTATAGTGCCTTGCCGCCGCTTCGCTATCCAGCTCCAAGGGGATATAGAGGCAAGTGCATGGTAGACACTAATCGATGGTGGATCGTTGTATTCTTTATCACTCATTACCATTATATTGTTTATGTTTTCATCTTATTTAATTGCAAACAATATGAATGATCATGGTATTAATTGAATTGATGAATCCAAGAATGTTGGATGATGGTATTATTGATAAACTTATATTAACTTGAGTATTCATAAGTATCATTGCATGAAGAGAAGGTGATCATGGTGACACATATCTACCTTGTTGGTAGAGACTCCACGGGAGTGGAGGAGGTCCCCGATCCTTTTGGAGGACGGGCTTGAGAGTGAACATTGTCGTGAGTTTTCACTCCCGCTATACCGGTATACACGAAAGAAGTTGCATGTGGACATGTAGTGTTGAGACAACTTGCATTTAATGAAAAGAGAAGATTGAGAATTGAGTATTAAATGAAAGATAGGTAAATAGTTGATGTTGATGATGATATTATTTATAGTTGATTAATCAATGCTGATTGTTTATTATTGTGCTTACTGAGTCGTGGACTCACTCTTGCTCTATTGTTGTTTTTAGGTGACCATTGACGATATTGCACATGAGAAGAGCTGGCGCACTTGGAACCACATCATACATTCAAATACTTGAAACATTGGTCGTGAGATACTTTATTAGTATGATGATTTATAATTAGGATATGATAGTATTGCTTAGGCTTAGATGATAGGTTGGAGTTGATTACTCATTTATTAGCCTTTATGTGATTGGTTTATGTAAATTTTTGTTTATTATCTTGCTATGCTTCCTAGGAAATAATTATCTATGATTGTCATATTATTATACTTGTGTTAATGTGATCCGCGGACGGGTTTTATTAATTAGATGCTTGTTGTAATTTATTATTATTTGATGTTAAAATTGATAGTTAGTGTAGTTTAGTGACATTTCAGGCTCAGTGTTGGGCCGAAGTTGTCACATCCCGAAGTTAATAAAGAGGATTATTATGCATCTCATTAGTATGCATCATGTTTTAAAACTTTTTCATTAAGTATTGCACTTGGAAAATCTCAAAACAAATATGAAACATACACTTTAATTTGAACTTCAAAAGAAAAACAAAAACTTGTGAACATCTTCTGGAAATAATTTATTCAAATACTATGTTAATTATAATGAATTAATATAATTTTTCCCAAATTTTTGGTACTGGTTTAAACCCTATGAAAATTCAAATAAAATTTAAAGATCAACATTAAGTTTGAATTTAAATTACACACTTTATATCAGTAACAGTAGGGTTCAATATTTTTTATGAACACTAGACTATCCCAGGAACCCCTGTGATTTATTTCACATTTTTAGGATTGTTATTTCTATTTTTAGCACCTTGGTCAAAGTAGGGAAACTGGTTTAGTTCTCAGTCAAACCCTAAACTCAAATTCGAGCACTGTTGGACCGGCTAGAGTCCGACCCGAGTCAATCGGCGAACTGGCTTGACCCAACCCTCTAGCTCACTTGGACCGCCCGATTAAAACTCAATGGCCCAGATCGCGTACCCCTTCGTCACGGCCCGAGCGCCCCTTTTCTAATCCTAGCCGTCCATTTCCGATCTAATGGACCGTGTTCCACACCGCACCCTCTCGCTTTGTGTCTCGCCAACACTGGGCCCGCTGTCATGGCCATCCTACCTCGCGTAGCGCGCGAGCGGCTTTGCCACGCGGCCGCACTCGCCTGCTCCGAGCCGTTGGCGAGCCGTCAGCTCTGTTATCCACCGCCGCATGCAACCACTCTTGGAGCTTCTCCGTCTCACGCTGCCTCCATCCCCGTCAACACCCGAGCATATTACCCCTCCGAGCGCCTCCTTCTTCCCCATCTTTCCTCTCGGGTCTGAGGAAAGAGGAGCTCTCCTCTGCTCATCTCTCCGTTAAGCTTCGACCGGGTGATCCCTCTCTTCTCTACGTTCCTCGCCGTTTCCATTTCTGCTAAGCTCATCCCTTGACGTTGCTTGTAGATCCCAGGGCACCTTCGTGTCCTCACCGGCTCTAGAGCGCGGTCCAAAACGCTCCACCGTGCCACCCGTACCTCCAGTGAGTATTGACCTCTTGTTTGCGCGTCACAATATGTCTTAGGACATAATCAAGATTTCCCCTAAACTTATTTCATCGATGCTTGACAGGAGTTAGTGAATTTGGATTTTTTCCTATTTCGGCCGAAGTTCTCTCCTTCATCCCTCATTTCGAATCTGGTGAGCCATTTCCTGATTGCGTGCAATGTCACCATCTTCAAGTCACCCTCAAGCTTTCTCAACCCTTTGTTTTCATTTGTTTTGCCCAGAGCGACCCCTCCTCGTGAGCCACACCGCTGCCACCGCCATTGCCATGGACGACCCCTCACGAAGCTTCCTCCGACCATTCCTTCCATCTGGTAAGCTTCATTGAGTCATTGTATAGCTTGTCCATGCTTTATTTAGCTCGAAAACGAACCGGGTTGCGACTTGCACTTAGGGCCGTAGATCACCGCCGCTTGCCATCGGCTAGCAGCCGGTGCAGGCTGTTCCAGCCGCCGCCACCGCCACCTTGAGGTGCGCACGGTTCATAGCTTTCTATTCCGGCCCTTTGTTCGCGCCGGCGAGAACCACAGCTCCGACGAGCTGCCGGGCCATCTCACGGCCAAACGCGCGAGCGCGTGGCAGCTTCCGACCGGCACTGTAGCTTGGGGGTTAGGGCAAATCGGTGTCTTTACGTGCTAATAATTGCTTAGACTATTAATTGGATGTCTTAATTTGCTAAATGTGACTATTACACATGGGACCAGGAACAGAAATCAAAAAGGTTAATTGTAATGCGGTAGAGTGATTGACATGTGGGCCCCCGCCCTTAAGTGCCAGTGCACTGAACTTTGGCCGCGTGAACTAGGTGCATAGACCTAGTCACTGACTTCGGGCCCCACGTGTCAGATTGTTTTATTCGTAGGTTTAAACGAAAACCGACGCTTTTCATTGGCCCCACTAGTAAGGGGTTGTGGCTAGCTGAGCCTCAGTGAGAAAAGTATGAAATGCGTTAGGAAATTCGAAATCTGTTTATTTATACACTAAAAATTTGAATAACTTCAAACATACATAACTAATTCATCTTAACTCAAAAATGGATGAAACCACTTCTGATAATTTTCATTTTTAATGAACTTTATATTAAAATTGGTTTCAAACATCTCTCTATAGCAAAGAGTATTATTTTGGAGATTGATCCTTTAACACTATTATTTTTACAAAAGGAAACGCTGATAACTTTATAAATTCATAACTGAACCATAAAAATTCCAAATGAAGCAAACTCAACTATTTTGATCTTATATTATTATTCTATATTTACCTATATACCCCTTTGCCCACTAATGCTCTAAAATTTTTGGCCAAATAATTTAATTACATGAACAGTAACCGAATGAATTTAAATTGGATTTTTCTGAAAACTAATTTTCAAACCTCTTTAACTCCCACATACTAAATCCAAATGGAAAAATTCTTTCACCTAAATTCATTTAAAATCATGACTTAGCTACTGTAGAAAAATCATGCATTTTTGAGCATTTTGATTTTTAAGGTATTTCTCAATGTTTATTCGGTATTGTATTTATATAGATTCCGAGCCTATCGGTATTGACCTATACGCTACTGAGGGAGAGAAACTAAGCTACCAGCAAGGCAAGCATCCTTTGAACTTTCTTTTTGCATCATGTTTGCTCTCAGTTTTGTTAGGATAGTGCAATGATAATTGCTTGCATGCTATTTTGATATTATCGTTATTTTTGTGATGTGTAGATTAGTTATATCCTATTCATTGAGGTTATCCTTGAATTACTCCAGCACCACATGCTTAAGATAGAATGTGTGAATTTATATTGTTTGGGTTTGCTTAGCCATGCAAGTCTAGAAACGGTAGTTTGATTGTCGGGAATAACCCGACAATTATGGGATAAACACAACCTTCTTTATATACTTTTGTTTCAGATCTTTGTAGCTGTTTTACGAGTTAATTTTTGCCATTTTAAATGAGTTTTGGGTCTGGACAAGTGTTGGTTAGTGATGGTGCTATGTGCACGAGTTTTGGGTATGTGGTTGGACTTGTCTGGACAATTAAGGACCGAACTTTGGGTTGTTGCAATTCAAGTAAAACTCGTGCTATCACACGCGGTATATGGGTGCCGTATGGTTAAGTAGGGGGAAGGTTTTGTTGTGTTGAGTCCCACGGTGGTGAAATTGTAAGAGCATGGGACCGAGAAATCCTGTGTTCCTTTTGGGCCGATAGGGTATAGAGCCCGTAACGGCTTATGTTTCCTAGGAGCCCTGGGTTGAGGGATTTAGCCCAATGGAATCTTCTTGCTAAAAACGACCATATTTTGATTTACCCGGTCGGCATACCATAGGAAGTATGCTATATTCGGAGGCATCTAGAGGCTTACGGGCTAATCAAGTCGTGTGGGTAAAGTAGTACACCCCTACAGGGTATAAATCTATTCGAATAGCTGTGTCCGCGGTTATGGACGACCGCTTGAAAACTGTGGCTGCTCATTGTTAGACTTGGAATTAAAATTATGGTTATAACTTGGTATCGTCATGAATGGAATGTTCATGTTGTGTTATATCAAAGTGGACAACCACTTTGTTATCTGTATGATTTATTTGTTATTCAATTCATTACTTATTCACATGCTTTACTTCTACTTCAAATCTGATTTTGAAATGGCACTTGAAAAACTAGTATGCGTAGGTTGTACCTTGTTGCGTCCCTTTTGCAAAACTAAGCCAATATGAGCCATCCCTTCGAATAGCCTTATGCATAACTAATTTTTATTTGTGTAAGACTTGCAGTACTCTTTGGTACTCGGCGGATGTTCTTGGCTCTTTCAGTGAGAAGATATCGAGGCCGACGAGCTTGTCAGTGTCGATTTAGGCGACACTGATGAGTAGTGCTATCTTTTAACCCCAGTCGGTTGCCAATGGGTTATGGGGCATACCACTGCTGGCATTTTGGTTTACTTACTTGCTTCCGCTGCTACTTTATGAACTTGTTTAATTTGGCCGGTCGACCACTTGTATTAGTTGTAAACTTGAAACTATGATGTATGACTTTTGTACTATTTATGTATGAGTGTTGTATGGATGTGATCAACGTTGTATGAGAGTATGGTTATATTGGTCGCTGATCTTGGGAGCCAATATAAGTCATACTTGCTATTCATGGATTCCTATTTAACTCGCTAAGTGTAGTGCTTGACTTGTTGGAGAACCGACAATCATGTAGTGCTCGTAGAGGAGCGGCGCGCATGATCGTCGGGGCTTTAGTTTTCAGTTAAACCTCTCATTTAGACTGAGTTAAGTTAGAATTCATTTACCGGAGGTCCAGAGTTATGTCTTTAAGACCATGCTTAGACTCGGTCTTATGGAGATAACCCAGGGTCCCCACAGAAGTGTTACACGTAACAACAACTAAAAGGAAAATAACAACATGAGATAAGAGTACTAACTACACGACGTTATAAATTTTCAACTATGTATATAGCATTACCGTTTCAAAATTTGACCTTAATTAGTCATGTGTAGCACAGCAAAGATGACTTTCCTTCTTGCTTCATGATCTTTTTTAAAATTTTGTATATGATCCCTTGGTAGCTCTTTCATTAGGTTGGATATATTCTATGGGAATCGGAACAAAGAGTGTACAGTGTCATCTAGCAACGGAACAAAGTTGGAAGAGGACTTTCCAAAGCCTTCATGAAAAGAAAATTGACCCAATTGTACAGTGTCCTTGCTCTCTTTCTTTCTCCTTTGTCTTGCACTTTTTTCAGCATGCACGGTCACTCTCTCGACTCGTCAAACCATCTAGAAACCATTGAAACTTAAAATAACGGTTAGTTTAATTAATGCACACGTATGTACATGTTATAATTAAGCCCAATAATCCCTTGGCATGCAATGATTTTTCTTTTGTTACAGTTAATGATAAGGGAAATGAAAGTATGTAGAATGCATAAAATGGCAAGAAAATAATAAGCCCCCTTCTGAAAGAACAAATGAAAATCTTGTTAAAAATTGTCCTCTCTTGCTAGTTATAATTCTCCCGGTGTTTCGCTGAGATGTCAGACACTTTTGTAAAACCCTTTTCTTGTTTTAATTGAATGGCTGCGGTCCTGCCTCAGTTTTTTTTTTTTTAAAAAAAAAACTTGTTAATCTTTTTCCTTATAACCAACATATCAGTATTTCAAAAAATATGGCATTTTACCATTTGTTAACAATCGTTTAAGAGATGTTGTCACAGTATATATACTTGTATGACAATCGTCTTTAGCTGGTCTATGGATGTGTCCGGCCGGCTCAGAGTGCATATGTAACTCATGTTAAACGAAAAATTAGAGCAAATTACACAAAGCCCAAGATTTTGTGGCAGAAGTCGCTGAATCTATAGGTATATTGGTTAGTGGCGCACAACCACATATATTAATATGGCATAACAGTTTCACAAAACTGCAAGTAGTTGAGCATATTAGTAGTGGCGGATCTAGAACAAAAATGATCAGGGTCCCTACTCCTCATACATGTTTAATTATAAAGCAAGATAGGTTATGTTCGGCTGAGTTGTAGCTTGGGGTGTCCTTTTATGTTGAGTTAGAGGTGTCAACACTATATATACATGGTAATTCCTAAAGAAAAAATAATAATTTTTGGACCTGGTGTGCTATGCACCCTGCTGGGTTACTGTAGACCTACCACTGCAAATTAGGAGGGTGTTTCAAACATATGGTTTTATATATTAACGCTTGTTCCGCATTCAAAAACAAAATCGCGAGTTTGGTTGCACCTTTTTGTTTACTGTCCAATCTGATAACTAGCTCCTTCACACTACTCTCTCCGGTCACGTAAGAAAGGTCTTAGGTTATGTGCAGTTTATAATTAAACATTATAAACTTTGCTTATCAATATTTTTTAAATATTTAAAACAGACACGGAAAAAATAATACATGTAGATTTGTCTGGATCTCACTACGCATTTTGCACTTCATTGAGAATCTCCATGTGTGGTCAGGTTAAGCTCCCTTCCGATCGATGCCTCCGTACCATTGCCTACGTTGAATAAAAGCATGCCACGATGACTTATGAACAAGAAGCCCAGAGAAAAGGGGCAGAAACAACAAACAAACATCATGACATCTTGTACACTCTCTCTCACTCTCTGTTTCTCTCTCTAAAACACCCTTCACACGACGCAAAAGGGCACACTACAACTATATATATACACACACAAGCAAGCATACAGACACACCGCCTCTCTCTCTCTCTAGAAAGTGGTAACAAAGAAGGAAGGAAATAAATGGGGACCACCTCGCCGCGCCGGCCAGCCTCTCTGTCCCCATCGTCTGTCGCCGAACTGTCCACCGCAGCCCACGAGCATCGATACCCGTGCTCTCCCGAGGACAGCGACGACTTCGAGTTTACGCCCCTCCTCCCCCGGCGCCGTCGGAGCGCGCGCACCGGGTGTCTAAGAACCGCCTGCCGTGGCACCGCCCACGCTGTGCTCACCCAGCCGCCGCCCCAACGGGTGCGCCGCGCGCCAAAAGCCGCGGCAGCGAAAGCGGCGCGGGCGCAGGGGGCGCCGCGGAGGGTGCGGTGGCACGAGATGGCGTTCGGGTCGGTGCGCCTGCCGGCGGCCATGGACATGGGCGAGATTAGGAGGCGGCTGCAGGCGCCGCGGAGGGACGAGCCGGCGGCGGCCGCGGGGTGGGCGCCGTGGAGGCTGATACGGTCGCTGAGCTGCAAGGGCGTCGAGGCCGTCGCCGTGGCGGCCGCCGCGGCGCCGGTGAGGCTCATGTAGGTACGTACGTACGGAGGGCGGCGCCTGCCGGTGAGCTAGCTGTGCTGGTGGCTTCACGGGGGTGGCGCACAGGTTGGTGGATGATGAAAGGCACGAGAGAGAAGCGGCGGCCATAAATGCTTTAGTTTTAGTTTCTCTCTCTCTTTCGGTTTGGGTTTAATCTTAGGATTAGTTGGTATATTATAGTTGTTGGATGATTTACATATATGTGCATTATATTAGCAGTAATCCAATAAGCAATAGGATCTTGGAGTTCATCATGAAAATGCATTGTGTCCTGTATAGATAAGTAATTAGGATGTAAGCTTATGATTTCTCCAGTAATTTCAGTGCCTTCTTTCCTTCCATATCTAAGACCACAAATACTACATATACTTCAGAAAATCTTTGTTTGGCTATCTATGAGATTACTTTTCAAAACAAAAATTATGGACTATTAGCTAGGATCATTAAGCATGCGACCGACTTAAGGAGTACTCCTACTTGCGAAGAGTAGAAGATTTGCATTTGTGCATGCGTGCCGCTTCCGTGCTTCTCGAGGAAAAGATAATAAAGCCTAGGGTTAACTAGACAGAAAAGTTCAGCCTCGCCTGAGTGACCACAGCATCTATCATCTACACTATTTAATAAAAAAACCACCTAGAAACTGCGAGGTCAGAGGATATATTCCAAACCTCACAGCCAACTCTCATCGATTATACTGATCGAACCAGGATGAGTGAGGACGAAACATTCTCTTCCTCTCCACCAAACCACTGGTCCGTCTCCGTCCTTCGTGACTCGGCGATGCTACAGTAAATACACGCCTAGCAGCAATGCACAGCTGCTAGGTCCTTGGCACCGGTCAAGTCCATATAGAGTCCAGTCGACCAAGCGATAAGTCGAGAGAAGATTCGAGTTGATCACTCTAGCGTCCTGTCGGCTTCGGCCGTAGCTTTGTCAAAGGAAAAGGGAAAGCTAGCCGTAAGAAAGAAAGGAGAGAGGAGAAAAGATGAAAGGAAAGAAAGCAGGCAAGCAAGGGTATGGTAAAACAAGAAAAGAAAAGGACAATGATAGGGCCTTACGTCCAATGGGACCTTACGCCTCGGACGGACATTCACCGTTGCACACTAATCCAACGTTCCTAATGCCCTCGTAGCATCTGATGCATCCCAATCATCTCCGACATTACTCTCAGCTCAAAAAACTACTCTCGTGCTGCTCCCCCAAATACGTCACGAGCGTGAGGCGTCCATGGCTCCACACCACCGACAGAAGCTGTAGTTGTTCCACCTCTTCCCACGTGTCTTCGACCTCTGTGCCCTGCTCCTGCTCTCCCTCTCGCTCATATCGCCTGACGCCTCCTTGCTTGTCGTCGCCTCCTCCCCGGCTGCCGCCGCGCGAACCATCCACCGCTTCCTCACGATGTCCCCGGCTCGCTCCCTCCCGCTCTGCGTCGTCTTTCACGTCAGGCACGAGCTTGCCCTCCCCGACGACTTCGAGGACTTCGTCGTCTTGCATCATCCCCACCTCTTCTGCTTCATCCCCAACACCGCTAAGCCCAACACCCACATTCTACACCTCATCGCGGACCCAGTGACCAAGAAGTTCACTCAGGCGGTGGAGAAGACCCGGTCATACAAGTACGCATTCAAGCTGCAATTCCCACCAGGGTTCAAGCTGGCCACTGTAAATTTTTTTGCAATCGGTAAGTTGCGTTGTTGCAGCTACTATTTCTAGATGTTGCGATACGCCACACTCAAAAGTTGAAGATGGTTTTTCTTGCAACAAGGTTTGATTTTTGTTGCAATAGGTTCTTGTATTTGTTCAAGTTTGTTGCATATTTTTTGTTCGATTCCGTATTTGTTGCATGAAAGATGTTTCTACTGTTATTTTCAAATATTGCAATGTTGTGACTTTTTTGTTGTAGCCCCTTCACCATTTTATTGTTGCATCATTGCTCCAAAAATATTGTAACAATTATTTTCAGATGTTTCCACTGTTGTTTTCAAATGTTGCAATGTTGTGACTTCCAAAAATGATGCAACAATTATATTCGAATATTTTCACTGTTATTTTTAAATGTTGCAATGTTGTAACATTGATATTTGTTTGTTTAGGCCATTGAGACGAATTTGAAGGAGAAATTTCGAATCCCATGGGCGAGTTTGAAGACGAACAAGATCAGGCGGAGGAGGAGTTTTGGGTGGATTTTGTTTGTGTCGGTGTGTCGGGGGTGTGTGATGTTGTATTGGATTCCTTTTCGCTTGTTTTGGGAGGAAGAAAAAAAAACGCGTTGAGATCGGATAACGCCAGATCGAAAGGTAACGCGCAGCGTAGCACGCTGCCGTTCAGATTGTACGTCCGAGTGCTAGTCGCGTCCAAAAGAAAATCACCTTATCACCCAAGCTTGCTGGCCCTGTGACTGCGAAAAGCTAGCCAAGGCTGCATGCGGCGAAGTGAATCGAAACCAGCGGTTCTTAGCTTACTGCCACCGCCACTGCATGCTTCCGCCATGGATGGATGTGTCTCCCTCCTTTGCAAGCGTTTTGCTCTGCTTGATGATGTCCTCGCTCGCGAGCAAAGGAGGCTGGCTATCTGTAACATCCCGTTTTTCAAACGGCGAATAGTAATTCTATTTGGTTTTTGGTTTTTGATTCGTAATTCAAATTAGTAAATTATTTTCAAAATCTTCTAGCTTCCTCTAACTCAGGTTTGTGTTTCAAACCTCCTTGAACCCTCTTGAATTCAAATCCGATTTTGGATTCTTCTTTCCGAATTTTGAGCCATTTCTGAACTTTGGCCTTTCCTTTTCTTGGGCTCAACCCGTTTTTCTTCTTGGAATGGCCCACCTCCCCTTTGGCCCATCTGGCCCATTTCTGCCTTCCCCTTCTTGGCCTTTTGGCCCAACTCCTCCTTGGCCGGTTCCCTTCTTTCCTTCCCCTGCCTTCTTCTTCCCAAGGCAGCCACCACGAGCTCCCCTGGCAGCACCTGCCATGCCCTATGTAGCTCCTACACGCACGCATGCCTCTGGCTCCTCCAGCCATGCGCACGTCGCCTCTTGGCTCCGCCCGCACCCCTTTGCCGTCGCCCATGAGCCCCACTGCACTGGCCTAGCTCCCATGCCCGGTCATCATCTTCTTCAGTCAAGGCTGACGCCGCCAAGTCGCCCTCCCCTCGTGCTCTCTGAGCCGCCGCCCCCACCCGCGACTTTGGAGCCCGCTGTCCTCGCTGCACCCGCTTGCCCGGTCTAAGCCGCGCGCCTGCGTCCTCGTCGTCCTCGTCGCAATCGTTTGCCTGGTCCAAGCCACGTGCCCGCGTCATGCTCGTCCTCTCCGTCCTCGCCGCACAGGGGCCCTGGACCAAGTGGTGCGCGCTACGTAGCCCACGTGCGCCAACGCGGACGCCCAAAGCCTTCGCCTCATACCGCTGTCTCCACACCCGTCCTTGGTGGGTCGAAGCCAAGTGCAGCGCACACACGCGTCGCAGTCACAACCCTCCCCCTTCGGCTATTTAAGCTCTCTTTTGCCCCCTGCTTCCCTCGCGTCGCTCCATTTGCTCTTGGTAAGTCCACAGAGCCTCCACCATTGTTTCCTTCTTTTGGCCGCCGCCGCCCCCACCGGCGTCTCACCGCTCCGGCCACTCTCCGGCCGCGTCACCCCCGTCACCGTGTGCCTTGGCCCCCTGTGATCTTTTCTCCTAATGTAATTTCGGGTTTGGTTCAGCAGGGACGCCGCATTTGGCCTTCTCCCCCAGCTCAGTCGATCCTCGCCGTCGATCCTCGCCCTCCGTCCATCTTCGGCTGCCATTGTTGGCTTGGTGAGTTCCCCTTCACCTCCTCTTGCCCGTGCTCTCACTCATTTCTGCCAGGGGCCACCGAACCGCCTTCGTCACCGTCATTGAGCTGCCACCGCCGCTCAACCCCACCCGCCGCCGGCCATAGCTCCCCTCCAGCGCTACCTTCACCGTCACCGGGACCGCCTTGCCAAGGGCTCCTCAGCCCTACCCGTGCCCGACGACGCCACTCTCTCTCCCACTGGCGGCGAGCTCCGGTAGCCAGCACCCAAGGAGCACCCGCGCGTGTCACATTCGGACTGCCCCCTATGCGCTCATCATTAAGCCTTAATGGCAAACCGTTAAACCCTAATTAATCATTGACCCTTTAAATGATGTTTTAAAAAACCCCCATGGGCTCACTGCCACTAGACCCCGCATGCATAGTAATGATAGTCATTAAATTTAACCACCCAGGATTTTCCCCCTCCTCTCAATGACGTGTGGGACCCGCGGTTCCCTATTCCCATGGACAAGCGTTTCAGTGCGCATGAACCGATTCCACGCACTGTGCTGTGCACCCATCCCCTCTCTCTCTCTTTCTTTAATTCAATTTCAATCTTCGTAAATTCCGTTCTCCTCCGTTATAACTCCAAAAATTATGAAACTTGTTTCTAAAATTTTGTAAATTCAAGATCTTGCTAATGGCATAGGTCTTGTTTAATTTAGAGTTCATTTGTTATTTTATTTATTATTTATTTATTCTATTTGCTTGTTTGTGTCTTTTTCTGGTACGATCGTCCGATTAGGATTTGAAGACGCGGACGACCTCCAAGTTGATCGAGCACAAGATTATCAAGATCCTCTTATCTATAACCAAGGCGAGTCAATACTTTGATCATATTGAGTCTACATTTTATGCAAATTATATTCTTTTAAAATAACAAATTACATGCTTTAATTCTTAATCAAATATATGTTAAAACTTAAGCTAGTTAAATACCCATTTGATGATTAAATTAATTATTATGCCATCCTTGACAATTGAATCCATTAACCATTGTCACCCTAGTAACTATGTGGTAATACTAGCTATAGGTTGTACTTAAGCGACATGCTAGTCTTGCTTAAGTACCGGGACATTAAAAATGTCCCAATCATCATCTCTTCAAAAATGAAAATGGTTTGGGCAGTCATTGGTGGTCCATGACTGAGATAAATATGATAATTTGGTTTTACTCCTCAAAACCCTAATAACTTGCTGTTATTATCTGGGTGGATGGCGAGGTGTATGGTATAACAATGAGTACTAATGTAGCCCAAGGAATGTTATTTTGTGGATGGTATGTGGAAGAACCGCCCAGATAACCCTAAGAACTTAATCTTATCATGACCTCCCGTGTAAAACAAGTACAACCACAAGTCTGTAAAGTACAACTTGGCTTAGTAAATTTATCAAACCCGGAATGCACCTCACTAGTGGTTTGGGAACGTGTAAGCATGCGGTAAATATGGCTTGAATGGGACACCGAGGCAAAGGTGAAGTTACCAGTCGCTGTGGGTATTCCAATCTAACTACACCAGCAGCGGAGGTGAACATCCCACATGAACGTATGGGCGCAACCCCATATAGGTGAGGTGACTGGAAGGGCGAGATATTTTGAAAGGTTACTGTGATGGTCGCTCAACTGTAGGACTAAGAAATCATGTAGGGTAACGAGTATAACTATCTCTTGTGGGTAAAGTGCACAACCTCTACAGAGTCTAAACTGTTTAAACAGCCACGCCTACGGTCAAAGGCGGGCATGGGAATCCTTACTCGAGTTAGTTCTATTTCAAAAACCTTCGTGGGTGGAATGAAAACTGTGGTGGGCTCACCTAGCCCTGATGTTGGATTTTTCCCTGAGTGCTCGAACTAAGTGATGTTAGTAATTGGGGATGGACCCAATTAAAAAGAAGCATAAGGTAGAGTTTCCGACGGAGGGAACCTCTACTGTTATAAATATTGCATAATTATTTTATTTAATAAAATACAATTTGGTTAAAATGCTAAGTGATAGAAATTTATAATTATGATAATTGAGAACATTGCTTTAGCAAATAAAAGAACCGAGCCATCTTTGTTAAACCTTGCATGTATATTATTGCATTGTGTGTTGGCTCGCGAGCATGGAAGTTGTACTCATTTTCGCTCTTCCCCCAAAACCCTCAGAAGCAGGAAATCCTGAAGATTACGACTACTACGAAGATCCAGAAGTTGAAAGCCCAGGAGATGATGAAGCGTAGTATAGTCTTTAGTTGTTCTAGTCTTGCCTCAGTCCAGCTGACTCCGTTGGTGCTTGCGTGCTTCCTATATTATCTGAGTCCTTGGGTAATATCAGACGCACACGGGTTTCCCCAGTCGTTTGCTTGTGAGGAGATGTGCTCTCACCCTTTTGCTTCCGTTGGCGCTTCCACTTTTGTAATGTAATTAGTATTGGCCTGTTCGGCCCTTATTGTAAAACCAGACTCGACGCGGTCTATGTAAACTCTGATGTGCTAATTTAATGAATGGTATGGTTTTACGCTATGTATGAATTGATTCAGTGAAGTATTCTGTGAGTGCTAGCTACTGATTCAGGGAATAGCACATTATTTTCACAGAGGATTCTGGATTATGAAATCTGGGTCCGACACTATCCTTTTTCTTGTACAGAATACAACAAGATATACATGTGAAAAATTAATATGCTTGCCGATATGCAGTTTGTATTATTTTTGTTAAGTATATATTTGCAGTATGTGATGAGATTATTTTCACAATTTGTGTTGTTCGTATGAGAACCATGCTATCTGACATGTTTCTGACTGTACATCGAGCTTAATCAGAGATAAGTTCAATCAGGAAGTTGTTGCTCACATACATGCATTTGGAGGGCCAAGAGAGTACATGGAGTCCGACCATTGCAGTGCAAAGAGGCTGCGATTAAGCTAATTAATTATTGTCATAGAAAAGAAGGCTAGACAGTAGAAAATGGGGACCCCCAGTAACTACGAGAGGGAATAAGGGATCCTCAGAGAAGGGGGGCCAGTTGTCAAGAGAAGTAAATGTGTAATAATTGTGTTTTTTTCCAAAAGGTCATGCTTGTTACATGGGGGAGGCAGTTATTTATAACCTTCCAACAGGGTACTCGAGATTACAAATTTACCCCTAAAAATGTCCTACGCCCATAGGGGTTGCAGAGGATTTTTCTCTCCCTATGTGTAGCCTTCGGCTTACGGTAGACCCCCTGGTCTCGATCTATCTGGCTAGTACCACTATACCATGGCATAGTATTAAGGGCAATGCAACTGCCGGCAAAAACTACGTTGCAAGGCAATTTATCTGCCGGGAATGTGTATTCAGCACTTATTGCTGCCGTAGAAGTCTTCAGGAAAAACATTTCCCGGCAGATATGTGCATTCCGGCGATTCGCGCCTAGAAAAGTCGTTTTTCCCCGGTAGTTAGAGTTTTCCGCGATTAGAGTTTCCAGCGATTAGAGTTTTCTGGCGATTAAGCGTATTGCGGCGGTTAAAGCGCCCTCGAGTATCAATTTTTCCCGGCAGTTAGAAGTATTGCCGGCAGTTAAACTGCCCTCGATTATCAGTTTTTCCCGGTAGTTAGACGTATTGTCGGCAGTTAAACTACCCTCGATTATCAGTTTTTCCCGGCAATTAGACATATTGCCGGCAGTTAAACTGCCCTCAATTGTCTTTTGCACCATTTAACCATAAGGAGCTCTATGGCTTATCAAGCACTTAACAGCAATATCAAATGCTAGCTGCACCTAGCCATCGATATTCTTTCGAGCATACATAGAAGTTTAAAGTGAGCAATCAAGAGGAAATAAGCTATAATATTTGTAGGAAATGTCTACAGTTAATGTAAAGAAATACATAAAGATGTCCATTGATGTTTAGGGATAACTGTATGTTGGAGCTCTAACAAATGAATAAATTAAGTGAAGTCAATAAAAAGTGCATTGAGATCTCCAAGTATCCTTATCATAATATGATAACACCAATCTATTTTACATACCAAAATATGCTTTTATTTGAGTAACACTCCAAGAAATGTGCTCTCCTCTAGATTCTTTAACCGCTTGCTCCAAGAGAGCGCATCATTGCGATATGTGCTCCTACGATTGACCCATCAAGTAGATCCTGCTTTGGTTGGTGATAAATTAGTTTATTAATGTAGTGAAAGCTAAAAGTGCCTAAACCTTGTAGTGCACTTAAAAGACAACATCTAAAGCGAGCAATTGTAGAGCCCAAGCGGATGAATTACAAGTCTTGACAAAAATCATTAGTAAAAATAGAAGTTATGTTATTACTAGAATGCATGGAAATAATACTATCATCATTTAACTAAACACAGTTAGGCAAAACAAGAATGGTAAACAAAAGTGCACAAAGACACCTCGAAATCAATACAAAGATGGATTTTACTGCACTATTTCATCAACAAAACCGTACTCAAGTACCATGCACAACTGATTAGAGCCCTTTGATCATAAGTTAATTATTTACTAGTCGATTTGTTCTTCCTTATTTTAGGGGCATAATTACATATAGTTCACAAGGACAAATGTCTGATCAAATAATTTCTATCGTTCATATTAATTTTCAAGGTTAAAGCAGCGCACTCAACCCAGGATCACAAACTACATCAGCTAATTCAAATCCATAATTCAATCATTCAAAATAAAGCGATACTACGGTTATTCACTCTAATGAAATGGAGTGACACAAGCTTTTAAGTGGAGCAATTAGCACATCAATCCATAAGCAACTATCAATTGTTTAAACAGAGTATTACAAAATATGACCAGCACAAGCATCTCAGAGCAGTTAAGGGGGAAAAACCACAATCAGCAAAACAAGCAAGCATTACCAACCAAAATGCATTAAATTCACGCAAGGAATTTTGAAAGAATCAAATATAATAGAGTATCTTGGCGGTGATTTATCTCGAATTGATTGAAATGGGAACCCATGTGTTTTTGTCATTCATTATGGTTTTGGTCCATTAAACATACCGTCGAATTTATTTTTCATTGCATCAAACCAATAATCACTCTATGAAACATGGAAACACGTTTGAATATAGTTATGTATTCTTGAGTTTTAATTGGACGAGTTTCCTTTTCTAGCATGAAGTGTGAAAATGGTTGCAACTAACAAAGATTACAAATCTAACAATTGAAAACAAATACCTCCTCAAAAGCCCAATCATCATGTCCATTATTTGAATCACTAGTTCACTACCTCTGGAGACCAAATCAACCCTTCTATCATACCATTAAATCTGTTTATCTTATCTCCAAGCACAGATAGTTCCGCCAACCTCTCGTCCTCGCATCATTTCATCCATTCAAGTGGTACAACAACAAAATTAGTCATTATCATCTTTATTGTGGTAATCTAAAAATAAATGCGAAGCTCTATAATGACTCAAACACGAAAAAGCTCTATGAACACAGAGTGCCTAGGTCACAGTGAATAGGCTTCACTTTTGACTTTTGAGAACTTGAGTGTAAGGCAACCACCCTTCCCGAGAAAAGCAAGGAACATGATGAAGTTCAACATTTGAAGTACCAATGGTTTCTTGATATGTGCAACATTTAAAGTGGCGGTTACTAATACATATCTTTGCAAGTAAAATGGGAAACATGAAAAGCACTTATCTTTGCAAGTAGTGCTTACCTCAGTGGCCATCAAAAGATGCTACTCTTAGAAAACTTGAAACCAAATAAGAAATTAATTCGGTGAAGACAAATGCAACACACAATAATATAAGGTAGCAAAGAAACACTAATTAAGATACTACCTCAGTGTTTTATTATTTGACTTGACTAGTGCAAATCAATGAACGAAACGTCATTTATTAAAGAACGAAGGAGTACCATCTAACTAAAGTAGCGTAATCATTGCTATCCTAAATACTTGCATCTCAGCGTTGATAAGCGGAGTGGACATATGGGTAATCAACAAATATCTCGGTGAATTTAAAGCGCATCAACGGAACCTTGGCACTTTTAATAGAATGCGATCCGTATTTCGCCTCTCTTCAAGCATTTGTCGCAGACAACAAAAAAAGGTGCTACAAATAACACATGTACACATCGCGAGCTCACTTGAAAGGCTCAAAGCTAGTGGATAAAAGGAAACCAGAAAGAGATATTCACTTGTAGTGATGCAATACAAGGACCTATGCAGACTGTATCAATGTTAGATTCAGGTCCATGTGCCTTAAAAGTAGGAAAAGTTCTAGCCAAGGTCGATCACGGAAAGATAGATCACAAATTTCAAAGGGAAATGGCCAAATACGGGAGAAATATTATAAAAAGCAAAGTCAAGCTATAATCCTTCCAAGAACCAGTTTAGTTGATCTACATGCGATTAGAGACTAACCAAACCAAGATTTTAAAACCTACCACAAGAGATATGAGTTGTCAATAATGATTTAGAAAGACCAAACAAAAACATCGTATGCATTAGTATCTAGCAATGCTGAATGGTGCGAATTGCACATGACATTAAACATTGTGCTAGAGAAGGATTTCGAAAAGTATGGTTAAATGACAAACTCTATGACAAATAATTCGATGTCATACCAACCACTAAAGTATATATGATGTTTTTGAATGAAGTGTAGCATTCCTTGATAGCATAAGTAAAACATTTATGCCTTGGAATGCTTCATGACGAAGGGCTCCTAGAAGTAGCGAGAGGATGCATTGTCTAAGCCTATAGTTGGCTCATCTAATATCGGAAGAGATGGTTCCATAACCATTTCAATCCCAACATTAACCATATTCCATCTAAGAGCTAAGGCTATTTATGTATCCAAAGGGGAAATGGAAAAGGAAATTTAAATCTAGATGATAAACCATATTCGATAATAATCTTGTATTGTATCTAAACAAATGGACATTGTTTTCGATATTTGCACTGAGTAGTCATGAAGAATAATAACCATGCACATCAGTAATCATGCTTTGAGATGTATCTAATACCTGCGGCATGCACTAAACCACGATTTTCCTCATTGTCAGTTCCCATGGATGATATCATCTTGTGGCACAAAACCAATGATCTTCTTGTATGATTGCATCGATCAGATTTTCCATTTATAAGGACTAGCCCATCCTTCTTATATCCTAATGTTTTACCCAACACAACATTGAGAAAAGTACTCTTTCCTGCTCCAGAAGGATCCATGATATATCATATAAATGTGAAAACCAGTGATTAGGATTTTATGCAATTGTTAAACTCCGGAGTAAACATTGCAGTTTACATAGAATTTTGATAGAATCAAGTGCTCTAGAGTAAACATTACAGGAATATAATTACCTCTGATTGCTTTGTGCAAGTGCATATCAGATAATGAGTTTCTTTTTGTTGGATCTCAAAATGGCTATTGATACTAATCTTATATCTAAAGAAGAAGAGGATTGCATCCATGATATATATGATAGCATGCTCCATGAATTAAACAATTATATAAAAGAAAAGAATGGATTGAAAAATAAAGATCCTGGTTACCATAAACACACGGTCAATAGATTGAAAAATCAAGACAAACAAATGAAGGTGAACAACGCAATGATATAATGGTAAAAAAACTTAATCCATTTCGTAATTAACATAGCAAAGTGAATGCATGAAACATATTAGCACTACCTCTTTGGAGCGATGCAAAGTTGGCCATCACCATGCCGTGCTCGACGAATGTCCTCGCCAGCGTACCCTCGCATGAGCACTCATGCATGAGCATCTATTATCACAAATCAAAATCATCAAAACATCAAAATGAAATCATGTTTAAGAAAGCAAAGTCGGTTGTGCGAAAAAGGAAGGAGGGAGCAGAGTGCGAATAGGGGCGAGGCGGTGTGGCAAGAAGGGTCGAGCCTAGGAGGCGGGACGCCGAGGCCGGCCGTGAGGCCGTGCGCCTGAAGGAGTCTTGAGAGGCTCGGGCCGAGGCGGGGCTTGAGCCGGGCATAGATGGCAGAGGACGGCGCGGGCTGAGGAGGAGAGACCCAGGGGAGGGGCGTGCTTGAGGGTCGGGGATCGGGCCGAAGGCGGCACAAGTGGCAGAGGAAGCGGTGCCATGGGGGTTAGGCCAAGCGCCGGCGGCGGCGGCCGTAGGAGGCGTAGGGAGCCAGAGGAGGCACAGACGGGGAGGCGACACGTGCCGTGTGCGTGCAGTAGGCCCACCGGCGGCAGCGACGACGGTCGCGATTCACGCAGCCGATCGACGCGTCGTGGCGATGGTCGGTGCGCGCGCGAAGACGCCGGTCAACCTGTTCCCCCTCGCCGCCGCCCGGTGGTCTCGGTGGCGCGCGGCCAGATGCGAGCTCCTCCTCTTGGCGCCGACGTGGCTGCGGTCGAGGCCGAGGCGCGAGATGCGGTGGCACTCGACGCCACTACGCCACCTCAAGTCGACGAGCTCCTCGGCGGCTCGGTGGCGGGTAGGAGGCGGCACCGAAGTGGTTGGTCAGGGTGAGGAGGCGCTGGGAGGTGGGAGAGAGCGGAGGGAAGGAGGCGTCGGGAGGGGAATTTGGGGATAGGGTTCGCACCCCAGTGCAATTACTTTTAGCTGCGCGCCCAAAGGATGGCGAGTATCCCGGCAGATAAGAAGACGCATTGACTTGGCGAGTATCCCCGTGGGGACCCCGCAATATCTCCATAAGACCGAGATTAGACAAGGTCTTAGGGACATAATTACTGGTCTCCGATAAATAATTCCAATTTAACTCTATCCAAGTGAGAGGCTTGGCGAACATCGAGCCTCAACGATCATGCGCTGCTGCTCCTTGCGGCGCTACATGATTGTTGATTCTCCTCGATTCAAGCACTACCCTTGATGAGTTAAATGGGAATTCATCAACAACAGTATGACATATATTGGCTCCCAAGATCAACGACCAATATACTCATACTCTCATCCAACGTTGATTACCTCCATACAACGCATACAACAAGAGATAAAAGACATCTTGCATAATAGTTAAGGTCTGACTTATTACAAGCGGCCGACCGCCAAATTCAAGTAAAGTACCAAGTAGCAAATGAAGCAAATAAATAAAGCAAAAGACCGTGAGTGGTATGCCCATCACCCATCGGCAACCGATGGGAGTTAAATGGTAGCACGCTACTCATTAGTGTCGCCAAGTCAACACTAGCGAGATCATCATAATCATAACCTTCCTCACCGAAAAGGCCAGCAAACATCCGTTTGAGTACAAGTGTACTGCAAGTCTTACACAAATAAAAATAGTTATGCATAAGGGTCATTCAAAGGATGGCTCATATTGGTTTAGTTTTTGAAAAGACGCAACAATTAACATCCTACACATACTAGTTTTTTCATGTGCCCATTTAAAATCAGATTTGAAGTAGAAGTAAAACATGTAGTAAAGCATTTGTTAATAAACAATTGAATCATACAAAGACCAAAGTGGCAGCCCACTTTGATATACTAAACACATGAACAACCCGTTCATGGCGAATCCCAAGTTTAACCACAATTTTAATTAAAAGTCTAACAATAAGCGACCACAAATTTCAAGCGGTGCGTCCATAACCGTGGACACGGCTATTCGAATAGATTATACCCTGCAGGGTGTACTACTTTACCCACACGACTTGATTAGCCCGTAAGCCTCGGAGGCCTCGAAATAGCACACTTCCTATGGTATGCGGCCGGGTAAATCAAGATACTGATTTTCAGCAAGAAAGCCCTATTGGGCTAAGTCCCCTGTGAGATGGTTCCTTGCCTAGTACAAGCGTCGATAGCACTTGCTAGGGGCTCACAAGTTATATTGGAAATACTGATGCAATCAAAACAAAAGAATTGGTGCTCCTTGCACACTATAAAGGATTACATCGGCTCCTCAAAGAACATAGGATTTCACGGTTGCTATGCCCTTACACCACCAAGGACTTAACACAATAAAACCCTCCCCTACTTAACCATCGGCACCCATACACTGCGTGTGGCAAAGACGAGTGTTGCTTGAACGATGAGGTACCCAAAGTTCGGTCCTCAATTGTCCAGACAAGTCCTTCCACTTACCCAATGCTCGTGCACAAAGCACCATCACTAACCAACACTTGTCCGGACCAAATCTCATTTAAAAATGACAAAGTTTTATTCATAAAACAACTACAAAGATCTGAAGTAAAAACCTAAAGTAAGAGTTGTGTGTATCCCAAAACCGTAGGGTTATTCCGACGATCGAACTACCGTATCTAGACTTGCATGGCTAAGCAATTCTATAATCCACAATTCACACATCCTATCTTAAGCATATAGGGGTTGGCATAATTCAAGATTAACCTCAAGCATAGGACATAACTAAACTACACATCACAAAGATATTGGCATAATCAAAATAGCATGCAAGCAATTATCATTGCACTATCCTAACCAAAACTGGGATCAAATATGATGCAAAAGAAAGTTCAAATGATGCTTGCCTTGCTGGTATAGTAGCTGCTCGCTCTCAGTAGCGTAAGTGTCGATGTCAATATGCTCGGGATCTATATAATTATAACATCAAATAAATACCGAGAAAACAACTCAAAAACCAAAATGCTCAAAAATGCATGATTTTTCTACAGTAGTTAGGTCATGATTTTAAAGGATTTTTGGTGAAAGAATTATTTCATTTTGATTTAGCATGTGAAAGTTATAATGGTCTGAAATTCAGATTTCAATAAGCCGTCATTATGTAATTTAATTATGAAGTGAAATTTTGTAGAACAGTGGCGGGGTAAAGGATTACATAGGTAAATAGGTAATATTAATACAAGTTCAGAATAGTTGAGTTTGTCCTTTTTGGAGTTTTTATGATTTAGTTATTGATTTTCAAAGTTATCAGCCTTTTATAGTATAAAAATAATGGAGTTAAGGAGTATAATCTCCCAAAATAGTTTCTGTGATAGAGGTAATGTGGAGACCATTTTAATAATCAAGTTCACTGAAAATGAAAATTATCAAAAGTGGTCTCACTGTTTTTGGAGTTTCCAATAATTACTTATGCATTTTTAAAGATTTCAGTCCATTTTCCTATTGTAAATATAATGATTCTAATGAATAAATTTCCAATTAAATGCCCTCTGCTACAGAGACATGTATGAAACTAATTTTGATAGGAAGTCCATTAAGAGTGTAAATTTCCAGAAGTGGTTTCATGTGATTTGGAGTTAAGATGAAATAGTTATGCATTTCTAAAGTTAATACTAATTTCAAGTGTATAAATAAACTGATTTCGAATTTACTAAAGTGATTTTTACTCTTCTCACCGAGTGCAGCGCTAGCGCAGCCATCTGGACCGATGGGCCCGCTCGTCGGCACGCCCATCATAGCGCGCGCATCGTGCGTGCTAGAGGCGATGGTTGCGTCGTTGGATCAAGATTCAACGGTCCATATTCAAATGCAATAGGACGGTCCGAATGTCTCACAAATCCAAACCGTCCCTCTCGCATCCTACGGTCCGATTGATTCCGGTTTATTTAGTTTCCTTAATACGTGTTGAAAGCCTTGGGCCCATGTCAAGAGAGATTAGTTGTTTCAAGCGACCACTACTCAATTTAAACAACAATTAGTTTTAAACTAATCGCGCATCGCTTTCGGTCGGTAATCCGACAACGAAAACGGCGCTCGTGAGCTTGCACGGCTCGCCGGTGTTGTGGTCCACGCCGCGGTCAAAGCCAAAACGGTACCTAATAGTCGTGCGATCCTAGGGTACCTTCAATCGGAGTTGGGACGGCGGAAGCGCGGCAACGCCGCGAGCGGAGGTGACCATACGGCTAACGTGCATGTGCCAACCTAGTTCATTTTAGAGCTAATTAACGCATGCTTAAGCTTATGAGAGTGGTCACCAAGCTCACTCAGAGAGATGGAGTGGTCGGAGAAACTTCGGAAGAAGCGGTCACGATGAATGGCGGGCGGTGATGCGCTCACGAGGAGGGGGCTCCCTGGGCCACAAAACTGAAATATGGAGGTGGTGTAAGGTTGAGTGAAGCTAGTAGATGGTCACACCAAGAGGAATCGGTCAAGAGCTCACCAAATCAACAGTTTGACGATGAACAGAGATGTTGGCCGAAAATGGGGAAAAGCTTCAAATGCCGAGCTCCCGCGAATCATCCGACCCAAGAAGTGAGGGGAAACGATGCTAATACTTGAGGGCATAAAGTGACACGTTAAGGAGAGACTAAAACTCACTGGAGTCGAGATTTGCACGAAGGTGGCCTTCAGGGCACGCTCTGGAGCTCCTGGATGGCACGATGGTGGTCCAAGCGCTACAAGCAACGAGAGCAGCTTGCATTAGCGAAAGTGGAGAGGCAAGGAAGGCGAACGCAGAGGAATCATGCGGAGGGGGCTTACCGGGAAAGAGCTCGAAGTGGCCTCCTCTCCTCACAACCGAGGAGAAGTGGGGAGAAAGCCGGGCGTGGGGTGGTTTTATCCCGAGGCGAAGGCGGCAACGAGCGGCGTGAAGAGCTCGGGAATTGGCTAAGAGGCGGTGGATCCACGGGGTGAGAATCGCCTCAACAGCCAAACAGGGAAACTCGAGCAGCGTGGCGTTGGAGCTCGAGTCTGAGGTGATAGGAGGAAGACGAATCGACAAGCGGGGCCCACAGTCAGCGGGCTCCGCTCGTCGCGAGATGGGGAACGTGGCCCACTGGGGACCCTCGGATCGAATCGAACGGTTGGGATTTGAAAGAGGTAAGTAAAGGGTGAAGCGGTAAGTGATCCGGAGCGTCGAGCTTCTATCGGACGGCCGCGGGTGGTGCGTTTAGGTGGTTGGGTTGAGCCGGTGCCAAATTGGACTCGGGCCCGAGGAATAGTACTAAGGTTTAGGGTTTCAAGTTTGACTGAATTTAGAGTCCTGTCTAGCAACTTTGACCGGGGTTTATAAATAGAAATAAATTTCATAAAATCCTCGGATAATTTGTGGGGTTCTGGGATGATGTAGTTCCCATAAAAATTATGAAACCCTACTATTCATAATATAGTTGGTGATATTTAAATTCAAACATGTTGTGTGTCTATAAATGTTGTTTGAATTTTAATGAGGTTAAAACTAGTACCAAAAATTTGGTAAAAATTACATTAATTCATGATAATCAATGTAGTATTTAAATAAATTATTTTCAGGTGATGATCACAACTTTTTATCACTGGTTTGAATTGGAATGCGAATTTTGATGTGTATGTTTACCTCAAATTAGATTTTCCAAGTACAATATATTATGAAATGATTTGAATTTGATGATGCAGGTTAGTGAAAAACATATTAATTCCATTTAATTAGTTGGGGCTGTGACATTCCCGGCAGATAAGAAGATGTTGTTGACTTTTTCTACGGCAGATATATTGTAGTTAACGTTGAAACATTGCCGGCAGATAAATTGTACTAGAAAATAATTATTTTCGGCAGATAATCAGACCTTTAATCTCTTGAATATTGCCGGCACATGTTTTGCCACTAATACAATTTTTTCCCGGCAAATAATTGCCCTTAATACTATGTGTAACAGCCCAAATTTCAATTTCAGTAAAATTTAAAAGTTTATTTATGTTTGTGGTTTTTCCTGAATTTTCATAAGCTTTTTATAAATATTTTAAAGCTAAAACAAATTTATTTGCAAAATTAAAAGCCAACAAATAGTTGGAAATAATTTTATTAAGTCCAGAATGAGTATGGGAATTTCTGTGAATTTTTCCATAATTTTTGGAAGTATTTTGCTATTTTCTAAAGCCTAAATGATTTATCAGAATTAAAACAAATAGAAAAGCAAAAGAAAATCTCTAAACAATGTTTGGGCCGAAACCCAAAGGCTCCGGCCCAATTTCCCTCACGTGTGCCCACACATGTAGTACCCGCCGCACCCTCTCTCCCACTCTCTCATCCACCGCTGGATCTTAATCCAACGCACGCAACGCACACACGCACTCTCCTCTCAGATCCACCGCCGATCCGCATCAACGATCAAGATCCTCCGCAGCCGCCGCACCGTCCGAATGACACCATCAATAGGAGCCGTGCGATCTTAATCTAACGGCGAGATCTTCGCATCGCCGAGACTTAAAACCTTCTAATCTAAACCCTTCAATCTAAATCCTACGCCAGATTTCCTCCACCATCTTCTACTCCCATCAAGTCCCAACCAGAATCTAAATCCAACGGCTCCACGCCGCCGCCTTCCTCGCCTTCTTCTCCGCTGCGCAACGCCCGCCATGGACACCCACGTCCGAAGCCGCTAACGGCTCAATCCCAACCGCCCGATATTCGCGTACGCGTGCACGACCGCATCCACCACCGCCGCATTTCCATGTTCTCCCTCTTCTCCGGACGGTTTCGCCCTCAACGCCGCAAATCGCCGCCGCACGACCCCACCTCCTCTACGCCGCCTCCGAGCTCCCGACGCCTATAAAAGGAAGCCCCTGCCCCTTCCTTCACTCAACTCAAAGCCATCACTCATTCCTTCCTCTCCCATCAACACCGCCGCAATTTTGTTTTAGGTTTTGCTACCGCGGTGAAAACCACGGCGCTCGCCACGGCAACGCCACCGCCGTGGACCACACCAACGCTTCCCATCACCGGAGCTTCTCACGCACTCTTCTTCGCTCTGAGCACCTTCTCACCCGCAAGCAACCACCGTGCTTCTTCCTCCGCTCGGCACCAATTCCGCCACCACCGCCGCCATCCGTGTCAATTCGTGTACCATCGTGTTCGCATAATCGTGGCTACGTGTTGATACCACTCGCCGCCGGTGAACCTCCGCGCATTGGCCGTTGTCGGCCGCACCGAAAACGCCGCCGCCGCTAAGTCGACGTGGCGCGCCACCTCACCATCCACGCCGGCGCCACGCCACCATTTCGCCACAAGACCCACGCACACACACACGGGCGCGCTCCACCGTGCGCTCCTTCCAAAATACGGTGGACTTGGTCCACATGGGCCGAGTCATCGACACTTGGGGCCCACCGCCGAATTTAATTTTAATTCTTTTAATCCCGAACATCAGAGCTGATGTAATCATTGCGCAATAAATGGATTTTCAGAGGAAAATAATTCGAAATTCAATAAAATTTCAGATTTAGATATAAACTTCAAAATTCATAACTTTTGCATATGAACTCCAAATTGGGTGATTCAAATTGCAAAATTTATATAAAATTATAATCTAGCTAACTAAACCAAAATATTTCAGTTTGGAGTTGATTTGAACTTTGTTTTTGAATTTATTTGAATTTGAATATTGAATTTGTCGATTTTCAGATAGAATTTAACGACTCCGAGAGTTCGATCAATCAAGATTTAGAATTCCAAGACATCGAACAAGGCAAGTTACACCATTGACCATATTGCCCTATTATTTTAAGTTATTTTCGTTTTAAATTCCTTATTGCATGCATATGTTGTTATAAATATTTTAATATCCTGTTTACATATAGTTAATTCCATATGTTATTGTATGGCCAAACTTGAATGTTGAATCGACTACCTTGATACCATAGGCAAGATATTACCAAAATTCAAATATATGCTTAGCCAAGCTTAGTCCACATTTACAGTATTTGGGAGGGTTTGCACCAAATTTCTACAAATTTGTTTCAAACTTGAAATTGTGGTATTGTCTTACCACGTGGATTTATAAATATGGTTTTATCCAAAATAAAATCAAAATGAGTTTGGACTTGGGTGAAATGGTTGGGATGGTGGGTGCAGTTTATGCACTGGATTGATCCGTTAAGATTAAGGCCCACGGCTTGTAGGAATGACGCCAAGTCAATTGAGGACCGGTCTTTGAGCCGCTTATTGCTATGCCATAACGTACCACCACATGTCCTGTATGGGCGTGATTTGGCTAACTAATTTGTGATGTCCTAGTATATTTATGTCATGTGATTTGGTGGGTGCGGTTAGACGCTTTATTCCCACTTGGCGCAAGAGGGGCTTCCGAGGACTGGCCACCCAAAGGGCGAAACCTTAGCGCATGAATATACTAGGTAAAACATTGTAAAGGCCTCATGGTAATTGCTCACCACACGCCACGGGCGTGAATTGGCCGACATAACGAGCATGTCACCGTGTGGGTAAAGTTGTACCAACTCGCAGAGTAGAAACTATTCGAATACGCGCGCGTCATGGTCATGGACATGCTAGCAGGCCACTTAAAGTTAGTATTGTTTTTGGTTTTAAAATGCTTTATTAAATGTTGAGGATGGTTAATCCTTATGAAAATTTAAGGAAGCCAAGTGTTAGAGGGATCCTTCACTTTATCATTGGAGGTTATCCACATTATATCATTGCTATTTCAAAATATAATTTTATCCATAGTATAAAATTGCCTTAGAAACTACTATGCTTATTCAAACCGAAAATGTGTTTATGCAAACAACCCCGCCATACTCACTTGTTTCCTTATGCATGCATTTAAATTCAATATTGGTGTGACTTATGCAGCACGGTAGTAGTGCTCACTCTTGCCGAATAAATCTTATTCAGAGAAGATCGCTATCTTGACGGTGAGGACCCTGACGAGTAGGCCTTCGACCTGCACGATTGCCTCGTGGCGATCGTGGCTCCCACTATTATGTTATTTCCACTTGTGTTTATCATTTGACATTTGATATTAATATTCGACTCATTTGTATTAAACAGCTTATTTATTTAATGCCATTTACGCTTTGATATGAATGTGATATTCATTTTTGTGAGACTGCGGTACACTCGAAATCCTCGGATCGTGTTTGAACACAGAATTCGGATCCTTCGCTCCTGGTTCGACAAAAGTGGTATCGAGCCATATCGATCGTAGGTCATGGCCCACTGTGAGAATTGGTAAAACCATTAAGGACTATTTTTCAAAAATTTACAAATTATTTACTGCCTTCCAGTCTTACTCTTCCTCTCTATCAAAAAGATTTCTAAACTCTTGTCCTTTCTAAAATTGTAGATGGCGAGAGACCGACCCGCATTTCCCATGGAGTCTACGCTGGAGAATGGGCGGATATCCTATGGAAGATGATGCAAAGATTCGAATTTCACGAAGAGACCCACATACCAAGGATACAAGTATATCGTGGGGACAGAGGAGCTGGAGAGTGGAGGTTATCCTCTACTCTAACTTAGCACCGACACATCCTTCCACATCTTCCACGCCCAATGCGTCGGAGACTTTCAAGACGGCATCCAAGATGCGGCAAGAGAAGCCGCACGCCGACTTCGCTACACCTACGACGCCCATTTTCGGATAATGCATTCCAAAGATTATCCCATGCACATCCCCACTCGGCCAGGCAAAGGCCTTCACTCGACGAGAATGAGGATATGCTGAGATCACCCACTGTGTGGAGTTAGCCAAGCGATGGATTACGCCTATGGCAACACCCCGGACGAGTCAGATCTCGCTCAGGAGGCTAGAAGCTGCAGAGGAGAGATTGAAGGCACCAAGTCGAATTGGCTCTGCACAAGAAGGGCCAACAAGATCAGAACTCCCTGACTACACCCCATCCACCCCATAGATGTTTACCTCCACCATTTTAGATATTTGCTTTCCTTTAGTTGTTCAATTAGCTGCGAATTATGAGCTACTAACCTTCGTGGTAGCCATAATCGATGGATAAAATAAAGAATTACTTGCAAAAGAAAATTTTGTTTCTTTGCCTTGTTTTTGTGTGCTTTTTGGGCTAATATAAATTTACTCCCTTAGTGCAACCTTTTCTTCCCTTTCCTAAGTCTTTGGAAATTTCAAGCGGATGGTGAACACCGCACAGAAATGGTAGCATCCAGTGGTCGTAATAAATGGAATACCGACAACCATGAACAAGATGTTCAAGAGCCTCCCACGCCATGACGATGTGACCGGATTGGCAATGATGATGGCCAATCAAACTCACCTTATTGAATTGTTGGCTTAGTCGCCAACAACGCCAACAACCAGTAACAAAGAATACCGCCGCAACTCGAAGCACCGCACACCCTCCTCAACGGGTGACCATGTCGGAGTTCATGCGTATGCGCCCGACCTTCTCCAAAGAGCACCGAGCCAATGGATGCCGACGATTGGCTTCGCCATCGAAAGAAACCGACATCGACAATGCACAGATCGCGAGAGGTCCTGCTCGCCACTCATCACTCAACGGACCACCTCGTAATGGTGGGACAATTTGATCTCCACGCCAATGCCTGTGCCATCTCGTGGGACGAGTTTGTGAGAGCCTTCCGTCATGCCCACATCCCGCGCGAGATGTCATTGAAGAAGAAGGAGTTCCATGCCCTTCGCTAAGGCAACCGCCGGTGAGCGAGTACCTTCACCGCTTCAACCGCTTGGCTCGCTATGCCCTACCGATGTGGCCCGAGATGAAGAACGGCAAGAAAGGTTCCCTGGAGGGACTCAACGACGATATCTCCGCCCAACTCATCTCCCGAACTTCACCGACTTCCAACGGCTGGTGGACAAGGCGATCCGCCAGAGGCCAAACATCACGAGATGGAGAACTGCAAGCGGAGGATGGCCGCCGAAGATCAACGCAGAGGCTTTCCCAAGCCTCGCTTTATTCACCGCACCACCGCAGCGTGGGAAGTTCCGCTTTCCACATCCGAGCCGGTGCAGACCGCCCAACACTCCAACTTCCGCAGGCGCACAACCGAGGACAATTTCAGAAGAGCTCCGCGCCACCGCAGGAGTGACATGTTTCACCGCAATGAAACAGGCCACTATGCCAACAGATGCCCCAAGAAGCAAAGAGCCGCGCCTTCCAAGCCAAAGACCAGAGCCACATGCCATCGGCAGATCGCAGCCGCCGGGCGGTTCATCAAGGGACGTGAACCACGCCACGGCCGAGGAAGCCTGTGCAAAGACCGGATGTTGTGCTTGGTATGTTTCTTGTCAATTCAATACGAGCTTGAGACTATTTGATTCCGAGCTTCGTGATTCTTTCGTGTCAAATAAATTTGTGGGCAAAAATGGGTTACCAATATCTTCCTTAGCAAATCTCATGATAATCCATTCCCTGCTCGTAAATGAGAACTAGTTCTTTATGCCCGAACCTCACCCTTGAAATATCCGAGTATCCTTCCTAGCGCACTTGATAGTCTTGCATTCCCAAGGTCCGACGTTATTCTTGGAATGGATGGTTAGCCAAGAATCATGGACAAATAGATCGTACATAGGTCTATCACTCTCACGAATGGAGAAGGAATTTCAGAGAGTTCAAACCCAAGACTCGCACTAATGGAAGTTCTATCTCACCAAAGATGAAGGAAGTGAAACTTGAAGACATACCGAGTCCGAGAATATGCCGATGTCTTTCCGATGAATTACCCGCGTGCCACCGGACGGACGCCATGTTCTTAATTGACTTAGTCCTGTGACACTCCAATATCGGCGATTTATAGAATGCCAACTAATGAGTTAGCGGAATTGAAGAAACAGATTGAAGAATCGCAAGGAGGTTACATCCGACCCAGTTCATCACCTTGGGGAGCACCGCTGCCGCTCACAAGAAAAAGGACAATAGCATGAGAATGTGTGTTGATTACGATCACTCAATGAGGTGACGATCAAGAACAAATATCCTTTACCTGTGATAGTTGATCCGCTCGATCACCGAAAGGAGCAAGTGTCTTCTCGAAGATTGATTTGAGATCGCTATCACCAATCAAGATCGGACTTAAGATATTCAAGACAAACTTCACCACCGATATGGATCAGATGAGTTTACGTGATGTCATTCGGTTTGACGAACGCCTCGCTTATTTCATGAATATGATGAACAAAGTGTTCATGGAATTCTTGGATAAGTTTGTGGTTGTTTTCATCGATGACATTCTCATCTACTCAAGGATGAAGAAGAACACGAGAAGCATATCGAATGATATCGACAAACTCGGGAGCATCAACTCTATGCCAAATTCAAAGAAAAGTGAATTTTGGCTAAGTCGTGGCATTCCTGGGCATATTGTGTCAAGAGGAGGAATCGCAGAGATCCCGCCAAGGTTGAAGCCAGACGATTGGAAGCAACCCAGACGGCCACCGGCGAGAAGTTTCTTGACTAGCGGGTTATTACCGCAGGTTCATTGAAAATTTCTAAGATTGCAAGACCCATGACTCAACTTCAAGAAGGAAAAGAAATTTGATTGACAGATGCTCGTGAAGAAAGCTTTCAGACTCAAGAGGAGATTAGTCTCAAGACTCGTGTTAGTGTTACCGATATCCGTAAAGATTTCAAGATCTTCGCGACGCATCCCGTCAAGGTCTCTGGATGCGTATTGATGCAGAAGGCAAGGTAGTAGCGTATGCATCCGTGCGATTGAGGCCACATGAAGGGAATTATCCAACCCATGATCCGAGTTAGCAGTGATTGTGCATGCCTTGAAGATCTCAAGCATTATCTCATTGGTAAATCACCGTGAGATTTTCACGGATCACAAGAGTTTGAAGTATATATTCACACAGCAGTAATTAAACCTTTGCAGAGAAGATGGTTAGAGTTGATAAAAGATTATGATCTTGGAATCCATTATCACCCAGGCAAAGCAAATGTAGTTGCAGATGCCCTGAGCAGAAAGGCCTATTGCAATACCATGATGGTGCGTATGAACAGCCGTAACTACATGAAGAATTGAAGCGCCTAAACTTGAGATTGTCACAAGGTTGTGTGAATGCTTTGAAGTACAACCGACTCTTCAAAGTCAAATAAGAGAAAACAACTAGAAGATGATGACATCAAGGAGATCAAGAAGAATATGCGAAGAGGCAAGGCTCGTGGATTCGCCAAGATGAACAAGGAGTGATGGTCCTGGGAACCGCATTTGTGTACCTAACCAGCAGGAGTTAAAACAATCAATTCAAGGAGGCTCATGAAACGCCTTACTCCATTCACCCGAAGCACCAAGATGTACCAGATCTCGAGGAGAAATATCGTGGGTCAAGCATGAAGCGAGAAATTGCCGAGTTCGCCGCCCATCGTGATGTGTGTCAGCGAGTTAAGGCAGAACATCAGAGACCAACTGGATTGTTACAGCCACTACCAATTCCAGAATGGAAGTGGGAAGAGATTGGCATGGACTTCATCACCGACTTCCTAGAACCCAATCAGATATGATTCTATCGGGTGATAGTTGATCGGTTGACCAAAGTAGCTCACTTCATTCCCGTCAAGACTACATACAGAAGTAGTCAATTGGCAGAGTTATATGTGGCTAGGATTGTTTGTCTACACGGGTACCCAAGAAAATCGTGTCCGGCTGCAGGTTCTCGCTTACATCAAGATTTCGCAGAGTCCGCATGAAGCCTTAGGCACTGCACTCAACTTCAAGATACCTATCATCCTCAAACAGATGGTCGATTTAACGCACCAATCAAGTCCTCGAAGATATGCTCCGAGCCCTGCCTCGAATTTGGACAAAGTTGGGACAAGAATTTGCCGATGCACACTCTCGATAACAATAGCTATCAAGCTAGTTTGCAAATGGCTCCTTTTGAAGCATTGTATGGTAGAAAATGCCGAACTCCATCAGGATGAAGTAGGAGAGCATCGCCTCTTTGGACCCGAGATAATCAAAGAGGCGTAAAGTAAGGTCAAAGCTATAAGGGAACATCGAAAGTGGCACAAACCCGATGTAAGAGTTATGCCGATAACCGCTGAGGGATCTAAACTTTGAGGTAGGAGACTTGGTCTATCTCGTGGTCACCCACTCAGAGGAGTAAGAAGATTCGAACAAAAGGAAAACTCGCACCTGCATTTGTGGGGCCATACAAAATTCTAGCCAAAAGAGGTGAAGTGGCATATCGCCTGAGCTACCGTAAGCCTTGTCACCGGCACGATGTCTTCCATGTATCCCAGCTGAGGAAATGCTTGCAAGCGCTGTAAGACCATACCTTCTTGGAAAGCTTCGACTTCGAGAAGATCTCACCTACGTGGAGCGACCAATCAAGATTCTCGATGTCGCAGAGCGAGTCACCGTAAGGTAATCATCGATCATACAAGGTGCAAGTGGAGTCATCACCCGGAGAGTGAAGCCACATGGGAAAAAGAAGAAGACTTCAAGACCAACTATCCCGATCTCTTTGCTGACCAATCCTGAATCTCGGGTCGAGATTCCCTTAAGGGGGGTAGGTTTGTAACAGCCCAAATTTCAATTTCAGTAAAATTTAAAAGTTTATTTATGTTTGTGGTTTTTCCTGAATTTTCATAAGCTTTTTATAAATATTTTAAAGCTAAAACAAATTTATTTGCAAAATTAAAAGCCAACAAATAGTTGGAAATAATTTTATTAAGTCCAATGAGTATGGGAATTTCGTGAATTTTTCCATAATTTTGGAAGTATTTTGCTATTTTCTAAAGCCTAAATGATTTATCAGAATTAAAACAAATAGAAAAGCAAAAGAAAATCTCTAAACAGTGTTTGGGCCGAAACCCAAAGGCTCGGCCCCATTTCCCTCAGCGCCCACATGACCCACCGCCGCACCCTCTCTCCCACCTCCTCATCCAGCGTTGGATCTTAATCCAACGACGCAACGCACACACACGCACTCTCCTCTCAGATCCACCACCGATCTCGCATCAACGATCAAGATCCTCGCGCACGCCGCACCGTCCGAATGACACCATCAATAGGAGCGCGGCGATCTTAATCTAACGGCGAGATCTTCGCATCGCCTGAGACTTAAAACCTTCTAATCTAAACCCTTCAATCTAAATCCACGCCGATTTCCTCCACCATCTTCTACTCCCATCAAGTCCCAACCGTAGAATCTAAATCCAACGGCTCCACATCGCCGCCTTCCTCGCTTCTTCTCCACGCCAACGCCCGCCGCCATGGACACCCACGTCCGAAGCCGCTAACGGCTCAATCCCAACCGCCCGATATTCGCGTACGTGCACGAGACCGCATCCACCACCGCCGCATTTCCATGTTCTCCCCTCTTCTCCGGACTGCCGCCCAATGCCGCAACCGCCGCCGACGCACTCCCACCTCCTCCACGCCGCTCCGAGCTCCCGACGCCTATAAAAGGAAGCCCCGCGCCCCTTCCTTCACTCAACTCAAAGCCATCACTCATTCCTTCCTCTCCCATCAACACCGCCACAATTCTTGTTTTAGGTTTTGCTACCGCCGTGAAAACCACGGCGCTCACGCCGGCAACGCCCACCACCGTGGACCACACCAACGCTTCCCATCACCGGAGCTCCTCACGCACTCTCTTCTTCGCTCGAGCACCTTCCGGCCACCCTCGCCGGCAACCACCGTGCTTCTTCCTCCGCTCCGGCACCACCCGCCACCACCGCCGCCCATCCGTGTCAATTGTGTACCATCGTGTTCGCATAATCGTGGCTACGTGTTGATACCACTCGCCGCCGGTGAACTCCGCTCCGCCGCTGTTTGCCGCACCAAAACATCGCCGCCGCTAAGTCGACGTGGCGCGCCACTCACCATCCACGCGCGCCACGCCACCATTTCGCGCACAAGACTCCACGCACACACACACGCGGCGCACCACCGTGCCGCCCTTCCAAAATACGGTGGACTTGGTCCATGGCCATCATCGACACTTGGGGCCCACCGCCGAATTTAATTTTAATTCTTTTAATCCCAACATCAGAGCTGATGTAATCATTGCGCAATAAATGGATTTTCGAGGAAAATAATTCGAAATTCAATAAAATTTCAGATTTAGATATAAACTTCAAAAATTCATAACTTTTGCATATGAACTCCAAATTGGGTGATTCAAATTGCAAAATTTATATAAAATTATAATCTAGCTAACTAAACCAAAATATTTCAGTTTGGAGTTGATTTGAACTTTGTTTTTGAATTTATTTGAATTTGAATATTGAATTTGTCGTATTTTCACAGATAGAATTCGACGACTCGAGAGTTCGATCAATCAAGATTTAGAATTCCAAGACATCGAACAAGGCAAGTTACACCATTGACCATATTGCCCCTATTATTTTAAGTTATTTTCAGTTTTTAAATTCCTTATTGCATGCATATGTTGTTATAAATATTTTAATATCCTGTTTTACATATAGTTAATTCCATATGTTATTGTATGGCCAAACTTGAATGTTGAATCTGACTACCTTGATACCATAGGCAAGATATTACCAAAATTCAAATATATGCTTAGCCAAGCTTAGTCCACATTTACAGAATTTGGGAGGGTTTGCACCAAATTTCTACAAATTTGTTTCAAACTTGAAATTGTGGTATTGTCTTACCACGTGGATTTATAAATATGGTTTTATCCAAAAATAAAATCAAAATGAGTTTGGACTTGGGCGAAATGGTTGGGATGGTGGGTGCAGGTTTATGCACGGGATTGATCTGGTTAAGATTAAGGCCCACGGCTTGTAGGAATGACGCCCAAGTCAATTGAGGACCGGTCTTTGAGCCGCTTATTGCTATGCCATAACGCATCACCACATGTCCCGTATGGGCAGGATTTGGCTAACTAATTTGTGATGTCCTAGTATATTTATGTCATGTGATTTGGTGGGTGTCTGCTAGACGCTTTATTCCCACTTGGCGCAAGAGGGGCTTCCTGAGGACTACACCCAAAGAGGCGAAACCTTAGCTGCATGAATATACTAGGTAAAACATTGTAAAGGCCTCATGGTAATTGCTCACCACACGCCTACGGAAGCGTGAATTGGCCGACATAACGAGCATGTCACCTCGTGTGGGTAAAGTTGTACCAACTCGCAGAGTAGAAACTATTCGAATAGATGCTGGCCCGGGTCATGGACATGCTAGCAGGCCACTTAAAGTTAGTATTGTTTTTGGTTTTAAAATGCTTTATTAAATGTTGAGGATGGTTAATCCTTATGAAAATTTGGGAAGCCAAGTGTTAGAGGGGATCCTTCACTTTATCATTGGAGGTTATCCACATTATATCATTGCTATTTCAAAATATAATTTTATCCATAGTATAAAATTGCCTTAGAAACTACTATGCTTATTCAAATCAAAATGTCATTTATGCAAAACAACCCCGCCATACTCACTTGTTTCTTATGCATGCATTTAAATTCAATATTGGTGTGACTTGTGAGCACGGTAGTAGTGCTCACTCTTGCCGAATAAATCTTATTCAGAGAAGACTGCTATCTTGACGGTGAGGACCCGACGAGTAGGCCTTTTCGACCTGCATTTATTGCCTCGTGGCGCATCGTGTGGCTCCCACTATTATGTTATTTCCGTTGTGTTTATCATTTGACATTTGATATTAATATTTCACTCATTTGTATTAAACAGCTTATTTATTTAATGCTATTTTATTTGTGATATGAATGTGATATTCATTTTTGTGAGACTGTACATCGGAAATCCTCGGATCGTGTTTGAACACGAGAATTCGATCCTTCGCTCTGTTCGACACTATGCTATGGTGTAGTGTACGCTGGTCCACCGATGCTCTTTCTCCTCTCGCAACACGTGAGGTGCCCTCGAGCCGAGGGCCCCAGCACCCTTCGTCACTGGGTGGCCCCGAGGTACCTATGACTCCCGGTCCGTGGTGCCGGCGATCCTTTGGGAGCCTCAAGACCATCTCCGAAGCCTCCCGTTTGTTGGCCCACGTGGGCCTCCTGGTGGCCTTCGTGTGGGCTTTGGGGCCCCTCTAGAGTACATGGTACCCCTGGGGCCCTGGGCCGTGGCTCTGATTCATGGCCTACAGGGGGGCCTCGTGGTCTTCGCCGAGTCGCAGCCGATGGGAGCCGCTTCACAATGCTCGCGCGAGGTCCTACTTTGTCATAGCTGAAACTGCACCCTTTCCCGAAGGGTCCACGCACACCGTCCCCTTCGCCCTGGCGAAGCGTGTTCTATTATTTGTCCTTTGAAGTGTAGGCCACTTTCGCGGTTATGATGGCGATTGGGTGCGACGCCATGATGCCGTGGCTAGCGCGATTGCGCCTCGACTGCGTGGCCGCCATTATTTACCGTGCGCCATAATGTCGTTGGTTGGTATTGATGGCACCCCTTCAGGTTGCTCGGCCGCCATTGGTTGTTGTGTGCCATAATGCCATTGGTTGGAGTTGCTGCGTGCATGGCACGTATCACCGTTGGATCGCCCATGGCTCTTTGGCTTCTCCGCCTTATCTCTTGTGGTCCCGTGTGCCTATGGGGTAACCCCGCTCTTACCTTGGCGCGAAGAATCCCAGCTGTCTTTGCTCCCAACTTTTGTGCTTTCTGTCCCGAGGTCGTAACCTCCAAGGCTCCGGGTGGTGTGGTCTTCTGAGACTCAAGATGATGAAGCGAATAAGGAGGGGTGGCGCCGCATACAAGCGACCTTGGCTGGTCCACGGTGACGAGCGGGTTCTCTAGACCTCGCTGACGAGGAAGCAAAGAGCCTCAACAAAGTGTGGGCCCCGGAGCGAGATGGTGCCGGTGCCCCGCGACGAGGCGGTGGTCTTCATTGCCTTTTGATGCCGGCCCTGATCCCATGCGTGTCGTTGGTCGCGCGAGTCCTTCAATTGCACTCATGGAGTTGGCGCAACTAATGTCCAACTCCTCGTGAAGCTAGCGGCCTTCGAGTGGATCATACTGGCCCGTCGACGAGCGGGGGGGGAAGTTGTTCACGCTTATTCGCTTCTGCACAATGGGTGCCGCTAGTAGTAGAAGAAGAAGAACACCGCTGAGACGCTGAACTTCGCTGTCAACTTCCAATCAAGGCGCGCTACCGTGATGTACATGCTCGCTGGCCGTGAGGAACCGATGGGACACTAATTGGACCCAAAGGTGGTTTTACAACTTGTCCCCGGCTGGCGATGGTCTTCACTCTTGCAGAGGGCTTATCCAACTCACCACCACCCCGAAGATCACACTGACTTCGTGGGAGGAGGCTCTCTTCACTTTCATCGAAAGCATAAGGAGACTTTCCACACAGACCTCCTTGTGGAGTTTTGCGCCGGTATGGCTCTCGGCATGTGGAGGGTGGAGTTGAGAGACAATGACTGGACTTCCCAGGATCACCATGGCAAGGTGCAAAGGTCTGACTCTTTTGCTCTAAGGCCGCTTTTTATTTATTTTATTATTTTTATTTTAACTATGTCGTCTACTATTGATTCAGTTGCTCCGATCGATGAGGTCACTCATGCTGCGCAGCAGCTTTTGGGGCTGTACACTGGCGAAGAGCATGTGAAGCATGGGCTAGTGGTGTGCAAGCCTTGGCTAAATTGCACTTATGCGAACCCGGCTGTCCGCCTCGCAGAGCACCAGGATTTGAATGAGGGTAGGAGGAAGCGGACCCGCGCACCCGAGGAGGGTGATGCTGGAGGGCTGATCGTAACGGTGCCCCTGCGCACTGTTGGGGATGGGGACATGGGCATCTCTTCGTGCACGTGGGTTGACACAGTGGAGAGGCCGGTGAAGCACCCTATGTCCGTTGCCCCAGAGCAAGTGGTGAGTGCCTGATTGAGCAACCCATCCTCGGTGAAGCACGATGCGTCCCTCGTGCTTGATGGTGCGGCAAGGGTCGCAGGGCGCGATGCGACAGAGGTTGTGGAAGTAGAGGCTAGCTCATTCGAGATAGCGGGGTTGCCCCTCGAGGAGTCCTCGGATGGTGATACCTTGTCACATGTTTACAATGGGGACTCTGAGGATACCATCGTGGTGGCTCAAGCCTCAGGCTAGGATGCGACTGGTGGGTTTATTATTTATTATTTTTTTGAAGCATGTACTTAGCTCTGACCTATTATGACTTCGTAGCTCTGAGCGACGGGGGAGCGAAGAGGGCTGACGGAGGCACCTCCATCTCACGGAGCTCTGGGGCGGCACCTTCGTCGGCTCCCGATTCGGCCACTGTAGCTACTGTTGGCATGGGTCCACTCTGCCCCGCGGACTTCAAGGTCAGCGTGGGTGCGACGGGGGTCTGCGAAGAGGTCGCTCGCTTTGCCACCCCTTCCTACGTGGGGGATCTTTTCTAGGGCATGTCCCTCAAGGAGATGTTCTGGTTCGTTGAGGCGAATGCTGCGAAGATATGGGTTTTGGCTTACCGATCTATTATGTACTCATTTGGCATCTCACTTACCAATTTGAGACCTGCCGCGTGATGCCACGTCGTCGCCAAGACGTTGGAGGGTGATGTCTTGCGTGGCTTCGACAAGATCCAAAAATGGGTTGATTCGGAGCATGCTTGGGGAGAATCCCTAAGCGCAGAGTGCGAACAGTTGCGATCGGAGCGTGAGTCCTTGGCCGAGAAGGTGAGAGCCCTGGAAGCCCTGGTGGCGAAGCTGGAGGAGGACCGACGTGGCCTCTAGGAGGACGTGTAGATGCTGCCAGGCGTCCGGGCCGATATCGAGCTGGAGGTTTAGGCCAAGTGGGAACTCTCGTAGTCCGTGGCGCGGGCAACCTGGGAGGCCATGGAGGCCTTGGAGGACGCGATGGTTGAACTCGTCGGCCGCCACCACTGCGGTGTCACCCGGATGAGATGGACGCCATGCTTGGGCGCCGCTACCGAGGAGGTCCGCTGTCGGCGGCCCGTGTGTATCGAGACCATTGCGTAAAGGTGGCCCGACGACCACCTTGCCACTTTGCGTAAGGTTGCGCATACGCTGACGCTCTTGCGACCGGTCCGTGACGGTGGCATCGGGAGGAAGTTGCGGTCATCACTAGACGCAAAGGCGCAGCAACGTTTCGCCCGTGACTTATGGGCGCGCAGTGACCGCAATGCGACGATGGAGTCCTTCGCGAGCAAGCCCTGAGGAAGAAAGGCAAGGTTCCGATTTAACAACCAAGAGATCAGCAAAGTGGGGCCACCTTGGGGACAAGGTGACCCTTCGCTTTTAAGCGGCCCGACTTTAGATTGTTGTAATTAGGTTTCGTTGAACTGCTTCTCTTGCGCCAGGCGCCGAGGGGGTCTAAGTCGGGGGTTCACCTCTTTTTGTACTGACCTCCCCTTTTGAATGAAGAGACGTTTGGAAGATTGGTTATTTGTGAAGTTGCGTGTGTGGTTTGCTTGGTGTGCTTCGCGATTATACATTTTGATCTCGCACTTCGTGCGGGATGACTCGCTGTTATTCGGGTGCACTGCTGGCCGGAAGGATCGGTCGTCCAAGGGGCGTGTAACCAAGGTGTCTGCCCCTTAGTGCAAGCCAAAGGTAGAGCACTGCCTTGGCATGTGAGGACCTACCCGAGGCGGGGTATTGCAGATATGCGAAGCGGGACTTGCTGAAATTCATGGTGACGGGGCCTTCTGATGAGGAGCTGAGTCAGTGGCTGTTGTGCCCGGACATGTTGTACACCAAGGCGCCATAGCCATTGTGTGTATATTGTATGTGTATGCCTTGTATGTTGTGGCTGATTAAAGTATTTTTAGTATTATTTTTTGTTTGGGCAAGCCTCCGTTGTATGTACTTTATGTATTTGAAATCTATTTGTGATTAATAAAGCCAACTTTGTTGCTACGTAGCGTGTTCGATGCTGGTTGACCAGATTGGTCTTGGGTCTACCCAGGGCTTCGGGGGGTAAAGCTCCAGTAGAGCCCTAATTTTTGCGAACCCGGGGGGGGGCGAAGCCTGCCCCTTTTTTGCGAGGAGGAGCAGCCTAGCACCGTCCCCCATACTTCTTTAGATAGGGCTCTGGGGGAGCCCTAACTAACTTTTTTTTGCGAGGGGGATGCGAAGCCTAGCGCTGTCCCCTATACTTTTTTAGATTGGGCTTCGGGGGAGCCCTAACTAATCTTTTTTTGCGAGGGGGGAGGTGAAGCCAAGCGTCGTCCCCATACTTTTTTTAGATAGGCCTCTGAGGGAGCCCTAACTATTTTTTTTTCCAAGGGGGAGGCGAAGCCTAGCGCCGTCCCCCATACTTTTTTTGTGCGGGGAGGGGAGAGGCAAAGCCTAGCGTCGCCCCTATACTTTTTTAGGTAGGGCTCAGGGGAGCTCTAACTAACTTTTTTTGTGAAGGAGAGGTCATGCCTGGCGCCATCCCCCATACCTGTTAAAATAGGGCTCTGGGGGAGCCCTAACTAACTTTTTTTACGAGGAGGTAGGCGAAGCCTAGCGTCGTCCTCCATACTTCTTTAGATAGGGCTCCTTGTTTCGCCGCAACAGGGCGAATGGGTAAGACGTTGAGACTGTGATGGCGTGCGCAGGAAGTAGTGTGGTAGCTTGTATGAAGCAAATGATCCGGCGATGTTTAAAAGTTTATTTATGTTTGTGGTTTTCTGAATTTTCATAAGCTTTTTATAAATATTTTAAAGCTAAAACAAATTTATTTGCAAAATTAAAAGCCAACAAATAGTTGGAAATAATTTTATTAAGTCCGAATGAGTATGGGAATTTACGTGAATTTTCCATAATTTTTGGTATTTGCTATTTTCTAAAGCCTAAATGATTTATCAAATTAAAACAAATAGAAAAGCAAAGAAAATCTCTAAACAATGTTTGGGCCGAAAGGAAACCATTAATTTCCCTCACGTGCATGACCACACCAGGCCGCTCGCACCTCTCTCCCACCTCCTCATCCACCGTTGGATCTTAATCCAGCATACGCCAACTTACCACCGCTCCTCTGTATCCGTGGATCGGCATCAACGATCAAGATCCTCGCGGCCAACCGCCGTCGAATGACACCATCAATAGGAGCGATCGATCTTAATCTAACGGCGAGATCTTCGTGCCCGCTTGGAGACTTAAAACCTTCTAATCTAAACCCTTCAATCTAAATCCTCGGGATTTCCTCCACCATCTTCTACTCATCAAGTCCCAGCCGTAGAATCTAAATCCAACGGCTCCACGTCGTCGTCTTCCTCGCCTTCTTCTCCGCTGCGCCAGCCCGCGCCATGGACACCCACGTCGAGCCGCTAACGGCTCCAATCCCATGGGATATTGGCGTGTGCGTGACAGACCATCCACCACCGCCGCATTTCCCCATGTTCTCCCTCTTCTCGGAATGATTTCGCCCTCAACGCCGCAGCCGCCACCCCCCCACCTCCTCTCGGCGCTCCAGGCTCCCGCGCCTATAAAGGCCCGGTGCCTTCCTTCACTCAACTCAAAGCCATCACTCATTCCTTCCTCTCCCATCAACAAGTGCAATTCTTGTTTTAGGGTTTGCTACCGCGGTAAAAACCAGTGCTCACTTGCCGTAACGCCTTGTGCAGACCACACCAGCTTCCCCATCACCGGAGCACCTCACGCACCTCTTCGCCGTCTCAGGCACCTTGGTCACCTCGCAGCAACCACGTGCTTCTTCCTCTCGCTCGGCACCAATTCCGGCGCCGCGTTAGCCATCCGTGTCAATGGTACCATCGTGTTCGCAATGTCGTGCTCACGTGTTGATACCACTCGCGCCGGTGAACCTCTCACTTGGCCGCGTTGTCGGTCGCACCAGCGTCGCGCGCCAAGTCGGCGTGGCGCGCCACCTACGCCATCACGTCGCCGCGCCGCCATTTCTGCTGTCGGCACCACGCACACACACGTGGCGCGATCCACGTGCGATCCTTCAAAATACGGTGGACTTGGTCCACATGGTGATCACGACACTTGGGCCCGCTGTCGAATTTAATTTAATTCTTTTAATCCCGAAATCGTAGTTGATGTAATCATTGCGCAATAAATGGATTTTCGATGGAAAATAATTAAATTCAATAAAATTTGATTTAGATATAAACTTCAAAATTCATAACTTTTGCATATGAACTCCAAATTGGGTGATTCAAATTGCAAAATTTATATAAAATTATAATCTAGCTAACTAAACCAAAATATTTCAGTTTGGAGTTGATTTGAACTTTGTTTTGAATTTATTTGAATTTGAATATTGAATTTGTCGTATTTTAGCGTATAAATTCGACTCAGGAGAGTTCGATCAATCGAAGATTTAGAATTCCAAGACATCGAACAAGGCAAGTTACACCATGACCATATTGCCCTATTATTTTAAGTTATTTTCAGTTTTAAATTCCTTATTGCATGCATATGTTGTTATAAATATTTTAATATCTGTTTACATATAGTTAATTCCATATGTTATTGTATGGCCAAACTTGAATGTTGAATCTGCTACCTTGATACCATAGGCAAGATATTACAAAATTCAAATATATGCTTAGCCAAGCTTAGTCCACATTCTGAGAATTTGGGAGGTTTGCACCAAATTTCTACAAATTTGTTTCAAACTTGAAATTGTGGTATTGTCTTACCACGTGGATTTATAAATATGGTTTTATCCAAAAATAAAATCAAAATGAGTTTGGACTTGGTGAAATGGTTGGGATGGTGGGTGCGGAGTTTATGCAGGTTGATGCAGTTAAGGCCCACGGCTTGTAGGAATGGCGCCCAAGTCAATTGAGGACCGGTCTTTGAGCGCTTATTGCTATGCCATAACGTACCACCACATGTCTGTATGGGCGGATTTGGCTAACTAATTTGTGATGTCCTAGTATATTTATGTCATGTGATTTGGTGGGTGTCGGTTAGGCGTTTTATACTTGGCGCAGAGGGGCTTAGAGCATTCGATCAAAGAGGCGAAACCTTAGCGGGCATGAATATACTAGGGTAAACATTGTAAAGGCCTCATGGTAATTGCTCAGTCACGCCTACGGGCGTGAATTGGCCTAACAGGCATGTCACCTGCGTGTGGGTAAAGTTGTACCAACTCTGCGAGTAGAAACTATTCGAATAGCGCGTCATGGTCATGGACATGCTATAGGGCCACTTAAAGTTAGTATTGTTTTTGGTTTTAAAATGCTTTATTAAATGTTGAGGATGGTTAATCCTTATGAAAATTTGGGCGGGAAGCCAAGTGTTAGGAGGATCCTTCACTTTATCATTGGAGGTTATCCATTATATCATTGCTATTTCAAAATATAATTTTATCCATAGTATAAAATTGCCTTAGAAACTACTATGCTTATTCAAGTGAAAATCTTGTTTATGCAAAACAACCTGCCATACTCACTTGTTTCCTTATGCATGCATTTAAATTCAATATTGGGTGTGACTTGCGAGGCACGGTAGTAGTGCTCACTCTTCTTGAATAAATCTTATTGAGAAAGGCTGCTATCTTGGCGGTGAGGACCGGACGAGTAGGCCACGACCAGACGATTGCTGTGGCGCATCGTGTGGCTCCCTATTATGTTATTTATTGTGTTTATCATTTGACATTTGATATTAATATTGAGACTCATTTGTATTAAGCAGTTATTTATTTAATGCCATTTACGTTTTCGTGATATGAATGTGATATTCATTTTTGTGAGGTATGTACTTTGAAATCTGGTAGTGTTTGAACACAGAGTCGGGATCCTTACGTTCCGGGTTCGACAAAAGTGGTGTCGAGCCATATCGGTATGGAGTCATGGCCGGTAGAATTGGTAAAACCATTAAGGACTATTTTCAAAAATTTACAAATTATTTACATCTTCCAGTCTTACTCTTCTCTCTCTATCAAAAAGATTTCTAAACTCTTGTCCTTTCTAAAATTGTAGATGGCGAGAGACACCCGCATTTCCCATGGAGTCTCTTTGGAGAATGGCGGATATCCTATGGAAGATGATGCAACATCGAATTTCACGAAGAGACCCACATACCAAGGATACAAGTATATCGTGGGACAGCGGGAGGCTGGAGAGTGGAGGTTATCCTCTCTAACTTACACCGGACACATCCTTCCACATCTTCCGCCCCAATGCGTCGGGAGACTTTCAAGAGCGGCATCAAGATGCGGCAAGAAGCCGTCTGGCCGACTTCGCTACACCTCAGCGCCCATTTCGGATCGCATTCGATTACTATCATACATCCCGCTCGGCTAGGCGTGCGCCTTTTCGATCGAGAATGAGGATATCGGAGATCACCCACAGGTGGAGTTAGCCAAAGCGATGGATTACGCCTATGGCAACACCTGGACAGTGTATCGTTCGGGAGGCTAGTGAGAGAGATTGAAGGCAGTTGAAGAAGCTGAATTGGCTGTCTGAGAAGGGCCAAGGCGTGCTGTAACTCCCGGACTACACCCATCCACCCCATAGATGTTTACCTCCACCATTTTAGATATTTGCTTTCCCTTTAGTTGTTCAATTAGCTGCGAATTATGAGCTACTAACCTACGTGGTAGCCATAATCGGATGGATAAAATAAAAAATTACTTGCAAAAGAAAATTTTGTTTCTTTGCCTTGTTTTTGTGTGCTTTTGGGCTAATATAAATTCTCCCCCTTAGTGCAACCTTTTCTTCCCTTTCCTAAGTCTTTGGAAATTTCAAGCGATGGTGAACACCCGCGACGAAATGGTAGCATCGAGGGGGTGAGCAATGAGAATACTGACAACCATGAGCGGCATGTTCGCGGCCTGTACTTGGCGAGGCCGGATTGGCAGCGGATGATGGCCAATCAAACTCACCTTATTGAATTGTTGGCTTAGTAGCAACGCTCGAACAACCGAGACGCGGCGGCTACCGCCCGCCTTCGAGCGCGGCACACCCTCCTCAGGTGACCATGCCGGAGTTCATGCGTATCGTCCTCAGACCTTCTCGGTGCACCGAGGCCAATGGATGCGGCGATTGGCCGTGCCATCGGAAAAAGCGGACATCGCACAATGCCGAGTCGCGAGAGGTCTGTGCGCCACTCATCGGCTCAGCGGACCGACCTCGAGAATGGTGGGACAATTTACGCATCTCCACGCCAATGCCCGAGCCATCGTGGGGCGAGTTTGTGAGCCTTAGTCATGCCCACATCCTCGGCGAGATGTCATTGAAGAAGGAGTTCCATGCCCGCCGCCAAGGCAGCCGCTTCGGTGGCGAGCCTTCACCGCTTCAACCGGTTGGCTCGCTATGCCGGTGATGTGGCGAGATGAAGCGGCAAGAAAGGTTCTGGAGGACTCAGCGATATCTCCGTCCAACTCATCTCCCGAACTTCGCCGACTTGGTTGGTGGACAAGAAGCGATCGCGAGGAAACAAACATCACGAGATGGAGCGCAAGCGGAGGATGGCGCCCGGAAGATCAGCGAGAGGCTTTCCCAAGCCTCGTTTCATTCGGCGCGACCCGCGGCGTGGGAAGTTCGATCTTCCACATCGAGCCGGTGCGAGAATCGGCGCCCCAACACCTCCAACTTCCGCGGCGCTGCGAGGACAATTTGTGAAGAGCTCCGCCCCTGTGCGGAGTGACATGTTTCGCGCAATGAAGCAGAGCCACTATGCCAGCAGATGCCCCAAGCGGCGACGTGCGTCTTCCAAGCGACACCAGAGCCCGCAGCCCGCGGCGGTCACGCAAGCCGTCGGGCCGGTTCATCAAGGCGTGTGAACCACGTCACGGCGAAAGCCAGACACGGATGTTGTGCTTGGTATGTTTCTTGTCAATTCAATACGAGCTTGTACTATTTGATTAGGATTGCATTCTTTCGTGTCAAATAAATTTGTAGGCAAAATGGGTTACCAATATCTTCCTTAGCAAATCTCATGATAATCCATTCCCGGGCTCGAAATGAGAACTAGTTCTTTATGCGAACCTCACCTTGAAATATCAAGTATCCTTCCTAGCGGACTTGATAGTCTTGCATTCCCAAGTGCGGGCGTTATTCTTGGAATGGGTGGTTGCCAAGAATCATGGACAAATAGCGTGCCAATAGGTCTATCACTCTCACGAATGGAGAAGGAATTTGATAGAGTTCAAACCCAAGACTGCACCAATGGAAGTTCTATCCTCACGGCATGAAGGAAGTGAAACTTGAAGACATACGTAGTCAGAGAATATGCGATGTCTTTCTGATGAATTACAGCGTGCCACCGGATCGGGGCGTCATGTTCTTAATTGACTTAGTCGGGGCGGCTCAATATCGGAAGCGACCTATAGAATGCCTAATGAGTTAGCGGAATTGAAGAAGCAGATTGAAGAAGCTGCGGCGAAGGTTACATCCGAGCCAGTTCATCACCTTGGGGAGCACGGTCTTTGTTCGTCAAGAAAAAGGACAATAGCATGAGAATGTGTGATTACGAGATCACTCAATGAGGTGGCGATCAAGAACAAATATCCTTTACCGGGATAGTTGATGCATTCGATCGGTGAAAAGAGCAAGTGTCTTCTCGAAGATTGATTTGAGATCGGCTATCACCTGTGAAGATCGGACCGGAAGATATTAGAAAGCGGCCTTCACCACGGATATGGGTATGCGAGTTCTGGTGATGTCATTCGGTTTAATGACGCCCACCTTATTTCATGAATATGATGAACAAAGTGTTCATGGAATTCTTGGATAAGTTTGTGGTTGTTTTCATCGATGACATTCTCATCTACTCGAAGGATGAAGAAGAACACGAGAAGCATATCAGAATGATACTGGACAAACTCAGGGAGCATCAACTCTATGCCAAATTCAGCAAAAGTGAATTTTGGCTAAGTCGATGGCATTCCTTGGGCATATTGTGTCGGCGGGAGGAATCGCGATAGATCCGCCAAGGTTGAAGCCGTGTCAGTTGGAAGCAACCCGGGACGGTCAAAGTGAAGTTTCCTTGGACTAGCGGGTTATTACATGAGGTTCATTGAAAATTTCTCTAAGATTGCAAGACCCATGACTCAACCACGAAGAAGAAGGAAAAAAATTTGATTGGACGGATACACTGAAAGCTTTGAGGACACGAAGGAGATTAGTCTCGCTGTGTTAGTGTTACGATGTCCGTAAAGATTTCAAGATCTGCGGCGCATCCCGTCAGTCGGATGCGTATTGATGCGGGAAGGCAAGGTAGTAGCGTATGCATCCAGGTGATTGAGGCCACATGAAGAATTATCAACCCATGATGCGGAGTTAGCGATGATTGTGCATGCCTTGAGATCGCGGCATTATCTCATTGGTAACGCCTGAGATTTTCACGGATCACAAGAGTTTGAAGTATATATTCACGAGCGAGAATTAAACCTTTGGCGAGAAGATGGTTAGAGTTGATAAAAGATTATGATCTTGGAATCCATTATCACCGAGGCAAAGCAAATGTAGTTCGCGATGCCACGGCGAAAGCCTATTGCAATACCATGATGGTGGAAAGAGCAGCCAGAACTACATGAAGAATTAGCGCCTAAACTTGGAGATTGTCGGTCAAGGTTGTGTGAATGCTTTGGTACTGCCAACTCTTCAAAGTCAAATAAGAGAAAAACAACTAGAAGATGATGACATCAAGAGATCAAGAAGAATATCACGAGAGGCAAGGCTCGAGGATTGGCGAAGATGAACAAGGAAGCGGTATGGTGCAGGAACGCATTTGTGTACCTAACGGCGGAGTTAAAACAATCAGTGCGAAGGAGGCTCATGAAACGCCTTACTCCATTCACCACGGAAGCACCAAGATGTACGGGGATCGGGGAGAAATCACGGTGGGTCGGCATGAAGCGAGAAATTGCTTGAGTTAAGCCCTTGTGATGTGTGTGTCGGAGTTAAGCGAGAACATCAGAGACCAAGCTGGATTATTCGACCACTACCAATTCCGAATGGAAGTGGGAAGAGATTGGCATGGACTTCATCACGGACTTCCTAGAACCCAATGGATATGATTCTATACGGGTGATAGTTGATCGGTTGACCAAAGTAGCTCACTTCATTCCGTCAAGACTACATACGAAGTAGTCAATTGGCGATTATATGTGGCTAGGATTGTTTGTCTACAGGTACCCAAGAAAATGCGTGTCAGAAAGAGAGTTCTCGGTTTACATCAAGATTACAGCGATGCATGAAGCCTTAGGCACGGACTCAACTTGCAACCTATCATCCTCAAGCGGATAATCGAGACAGAGCGCACCAATCAAGTCCTCGAAGATATGCTAGAGCTTTGTGGAATTTGGACAAAGTTGGGACAGAATTTGCATATCAGAATTCTCGTATAACAATAGCTATCAAGCTAGTTTGCAAATGGCTCCTTTTGAAGCATTGTATGGTAGAAAATGCAGAACTCCATACGTGGGATGAAGTAGGAGAGCATCGACTCTTTGGACTGAGATAATCAAAGAGGCGAGAAAGTAAGGTCAAAGCTATAAGGAACATCTGAAAGTGGCACAAACCCGACGAGAAGAGTTATCGCATAACCGTGGAGGGATCTAAACTTTGAGTAGGAGACTTGGTCTATCTGGTCACTCCACTCGGAGGAGTAAGATTCAGAACAAAAGGCTTCGCACGATTTGTGGGGCCATACAAAATTCTAGCCAAAAGAGGTGAAGTGGCATATCGCGCTAGCTACGAAGCCTTGTCGGTGTGCGATGTCTTCCATGTATCGGTTGAGGAAATGCTTGCGCGAAGACCATACCTTCTTGAAACTTGATCTTGAGAAGATCTCACCTACGTGGGCGACCAATCAAGATTACGGATGTCGCGGGCGAGTCACGAGCGAGAATCATCGGATCATACAAGGTGCGATGGAGTCATCACCGGAGAGTGAAGCCACATGGGAAAAGAAGAAGACTTCAAGACCAACTATCCGATCTCTTTGTGACCAATCCACGAATCTGGGTCGAGATTCCCTTAAGAGGTAGGTTTATATGACCCAAATTTCAATTCGATTAAAATTTAAAAGTTTATTTATGTTTGTGGTTTTTCCTGAATTTTCATAAGCTTTTATAAATATTTTAAAGCTAAAACAAATTTATTTGAAAAATTAAAAGCCAACAAATAGTTGGAAATAATTTTATTAAGTCGAGAATGAGTATGGGAATTTGTGAATTTTCCATAATTTTGGAAGTATTTTGCTATTTTCTAAAGCCTAAATGATTTATAATTAAAACAAATAGAAAAGCAAAGAAAATCTCTAAATGTTTGGGCCAAAGCAAAGCTCACCCAATTTCCCTCAGCAGCGGCCACAGCCAGTGGCTGCACCCTCCTCCTCATCGGTTGGATCTTAATCCAGCGCCGCCATACTACCTACGCACCCCTCCTCTGTATCCACATTGGATGGCATCAACGATCAAGATCCTCGCGTGGCCGCCGTCCGAATGACACCATCAATAGGAGCCGTGCGATCTTAATCTAACGGCGAGATCTTACGTCGCTTGGAGACTTAAAACCTTCTAATCTAAACCCTTCAATCTAAATCCTCGGCAGGATTTCCTCCACCATCTTCTACTCCATCAAGTCCCAGCGTAGAATCTAAATCCAACGGCTCCACATCGTCGTCTTCCTCGCCTTCTTCTCATGGCCCAGCGGCCGCGCCATGAACACCACGTCCAGAGCTTAGCTAACGGCTCAATCCCAACGGCTCCGATATTCGCGTGTACGTGCACGAGACCGCATCCACCACGCGCATTTCCCCATGTTCTCCTCTCTTCTCGGAGCCGGTTCGCCCTCAATCGCAGCCGCGCGCCCCGACCCCCGCCTCCACGCGCTCAGGCTCTGGCCTTTATAAAGGAAGCCCCCGTGCCTTCACCGCTCAACTCAAAGCCATCCTCATTCCTCCCTCTCCCATCAACAGTCACAATTCTTGTTTTAGGGTTTTGCTACGCAGGTGAAAACCACAAGTGCTCGCGCGCCGCAGCGCCGGCCGCCCGTGGACCACACCAACGGCTTCCCCATCACCGGGCTTCCTCCGCACCTCTTCTTCGTCTCGGGCACCCGGTCACCTCGCGGCAACCACCGTGCTTCTTCCTCCGTCGGCACCAATTCGGCCACCGCGTCGCCATCAGTGTCAATCGGTACCATCGTGTTCGCAATAATCGTAGCTACGTGTTGATACCACTACTTGGCCGGTGAACCTCCGCCATTGGCGTTGTCGATGCACCGAAATCGCCGCCGCCAAGTCGGCGTGGCGCGCCACCCTCACCATCCACGTCGGCGCCACGCCACCATTTCTATTCGCGTCGGCACCGCTTACACACCGTGCGCGCGATCCGTGCGATCCTTCAAATCGGTGGACTTGGTCCACATGGGGAATCAGCGCGACACTTGGGGCCAGCCGAATTTAATTTTAATTCTTTTAATCCCGAAATCACTGTAGCTGATGTAATCATTGCAATAAATGGATTTTCGATGAGGAAAATAATGCGGAAATTCAATAAAATTTCGATTTAGATATAAACTTCAAAAATTCATAACTTTTGCATATGAACTCCAAATTGGGTGATTCAAATTGCAAAATTTATATAAAATTATAATCTAGCTAACTAAACCAAAATATTTCAGTTTGGAGTTGATTTGAACTTTGTTTTTGAATTTATTTGAATTTGAATATTGAATTTGTCGTATTTTCGTATAGAATTCGTGACTCAGGAGAGTTCGATCAATCGAAGATTTAAATTCAAGACATCGACAAGGCAAGTTACACCATTGACCATATTGCCCCTATTATTTTAAGTTATTTTCAGTTTTAAATTCCTTATTGCATGCATATGTTGTTATAAATATTTTAATATCTGTTTTACATATAGTTAATTCCATATGTTATTGTATGGCCAAACTTGAATGTTGAATCGACTACCTTGATACCATAGGCAAGATATTACAAAATTCAAATATGCTTGCAAGCTTAGTCACATTCTGAGAATTTGGGAGGTTTGCACCAAATTTCTACAAATTTGTTTCAAACTTGAAATTGTGGTATTGTCTTACCACGTGGATTTATAAATATGGTTTTATCCAAATAAAATCAAAATGAGTTTGGACTTGGGCGAAATGGTTGGGATGGTGGGTGCGGGTTTATGCGGGATTGATCTGGTTAAGATTAAGGCCGGCTTGTAGAATGGCCTTAAGTCAATTGAGGACCGGTCTTTGAGCAGCTTATTGCTATGCCATAACGTACCACCACATGTCTGTATGGGCGGATTTGGCTAACTAATTTGTGATGTCCTAGTATATTTATGTCATGTGATTTGGTGGGTGTCGGTTAGGCGTTTTATTCCCACTTGGCGCAGAGGCTTGGGAGGGCAGTGGTCAAAGAGGCGAAACCTTGGCATGAATATACTAGGGTAAAACATTGTAAAGGCCTCATGGTAATTGCTCGATCCACCGCCCTCGGAGGCGTGAATTGCCCGACATAACGAGCATGTCACCTCGTGTGGGTAAGTTGTACCAACTCTGCGAGTAGAAACTATTGAATAAGCGCGTCATGGTCATGGACATGCTAGCGGGGCCACTTAAAGTTAGTATTGTTTTGGTTTTAAAATGCTTTATTAAATGTTGAGGATGGTTAATCCTTATGAAAATTTGGGCGGGAAGCCAAGTGTTAGGAGGATCCTTCACTTTATCATTGGAGGTTATCCACATTATATCATTGCTATTTCAAAATATAATTTTATCCATAGTATAAAATTGCCTTAGAAACTACTATGCTTATTCAAGCTGAAAATCATGTTATACAAAACAACCTGCCATACTCACTTGTTTCCTTATGCATGCATTTAAATTCAATATTAGGTGTGACTTGTGAGCACGGTAGTAGTGCTCGCTCTTCTGAATAAATCTTATTGGAAAGTGCTATCTTGACGGTGAGGACAGGACGAGTAGGCCTTGACCCGAGCGATTGCACGTGGCGCATCGTGGCTCCCACTATTATGTTATTTAGTTGTGTTTATCATTTGACATTTGATATTAATATTGAGACTCATTTGTATTATGATTATTTATTTAATGCTATTTACGTTTCGTATGAATGTGATATTCATTTTTGTGAGGCTGGTACTGCAAATCTGGTGGTGTTTGAACACAGAGAATGAGGATCCTTCGTTCTGGGTTGACACTATGCTATGGTGTAGTATGCGCTTGGTCCGTGCTCTTCTCCCTACGCAACACGTGAGGTGCCCACAGTGAGGGCCCAGCACCCTTCAGTAGCCGGGTGGCCAGGTACTCATGACTCTGGGTCAGTGGTGCCCGATCCTTTGGGAGCCTCGGCACCATCTCGAAGCCTCCGTTTGTTGGCTTACGTGGCCTCTGGTGCGCCGTGTGGGCTTTGGGGCTCCTGAGTACATGGTACCTGGGGCCTGGCGTGGCTCACGATTCATGAGCCTCTGAGGGGCCTCGTGGTCTTCGCCCGATGCGTTGGGGCGATGGAGCCGCCTACAACAAGCCCCTGGCGAGCGAGTCCTACTTTGTCATGCTTTGAAGCGCACTTTCCGGAAAGTCCACGCAGTCCCGCCATGCTGCGGCGTGTTCTATTATTTGTCCTTTGAAGTGTAGGCCACTTTCGGCGGTTATGATGGCGCATTGGGTGCGGCGCGCCGCTGATCTTGGTGGCTAGCGATGATTCGCTCCCTCAGTGCGTGGGCGCCATTATTCTGGTCGCCATAATGTCGTTGGTTGGTATTGATGGCACCCCTTGAGGTTGCTCGCGCCATTGGTTGTTGTGTGCCATAATGCCATTGGTTGGGATTCTTTGCGTGCATGTACGTATCACTGTTGGTAGCCCATGGCTCTTTGGCTTCTCAGCGCCCTATCTCTTAGTCTGGTGTGCCTATAAAAGGGGTAACCCACGCTCTTACCTTAGCGTAAGAATCGATTGTCTTTGCTCCCCAACTTTTGTGCTTTACGTCCCAGAGTGCATGTAACCTCCAAGGCTCGGGTGGTGTGTCTTGGAGACTCAAGATGATGAGCGTAACAAGGAGGGTGGCGTAAATCTATGGGCGACCTTGGTGGTCCACGGTGACAGGCGGGTTCTCTAGACCCTCGTTAGCGAGGCTAAAACCTCAACAAAGTGTGGGCCTGGAGGCGGAGATGGTCTTTGGTGCCCGGCGGGCGAGGCGGTGGTCTTCATTGCCTTTTGATCGGTCTTGGATCCCATGCGTGTCGTTGGTCGCGCGAGTCCTTGGTTTACCATATGAGTTAGGCGCAGCTAATGTCAACTCCTCGTGAAGCTAGCGGTCTTGAGTGGATCATCTGATGCAGCCGGGGCAGTGGGAGGAAGTTGTTCACGCTATTCGCGTTCTTGCACAATGGGTGCTAGTAGTAAGAAGAAGAACACCGGTGAGGCGAACCGTCGATGTCAACTTCCAGCGAAGCGCTACGGATGTACATGCTCGCTTTGGTAGTGAGGAACCGATGGACACTAATTGGACCCAAAGGTGGTTTTACAACTTGTCCCAGTGGCGATGGTCTTCACTCTTGCGGAGGGCTTATCAACTCACCACCACCCGAAGATCCTGCGGCCGTGGGAGGCTCTCCTTCACTTTCTTGAGTCAGACAAGGAGACTTTCCACACAGGACCTCCTTGTGGAGTTTTGCGCCGGTATGGCTCTTGCAGGCGGAGGGTGGAGTTGGAGAGACAATGGCCGGACTTCCCGGGATCACCATGGCAAGGTGCAAAGTCGACTCTTTTGCTCTAAGGCCGCTTTTTATTTATTTTATTATTTTTATTTTAACTATGTGCGTCTACTATTGATTGATTGCTCCGTCGATGAGGTCACTCATCTTCTTGGCCTTTAGAGTGCCTGCTGGCGAGCATGTAAACATGGGCTAGTGGTGTGCAAGCCTTGGCTAAATTGCACTTATGCGAACCCGGTGTCCGCCTCATGATCCGGGATTTGAATGAGGGTAGGAGCGGACCAGCAGCGCACCGGGAGGTGATCTTTGGAGATCGTAGCGGTGCCCTGCGCCTGTTGGGGATGGGGACATGGGCATCTCTTCGTGCCGCGTGGGTTGACACGGTGGAGAGGCGGTGAAGCACCTCCGTTTGAGCAAGTGGTGAGTGCACGATTGAGCAACCCATCCTCGGTGAAGCACGATCGTCCTCGTGCTTGATGAGTTAAACGGGTCGCGGCGCGTCACGGCCAGAGGTTGTGAAAGTAGAGGCTGGCTCATTCGAGATAGCGGGGTTGCCCCTCGAGAGTCCTCGGATGGTGATACCTTGTCACATGTTTACAATGGGGACTCACGAGGATACCATCGTGGTGGCTCAAGCCTCGAGCTAGGATCGCATGGTGGGTTTATTATTTATTATTTTTGAAGCATGTACTTAGCTCGACCTATTATGACCGTAGCTCAGGCGGCGGGAGGCGAAGGGGCGGCGAGGCACCTCCATCTCCACGAGCTGCAGGCGGCACCTTCGTCGGCTCGATTCGTACTAGCTCTGTTGGCATGGTCCCTCGCGCGGACTTCAAGGTCGGCGTGGAGTGCGGCAGAAGTCTGCGAAAGTCGCTCGCTTTGCCACCCCCTTCGTGGGGATCTTTTCTAGGGCATGTCCCTCAAGGAGATGTTACGGTTCGTTGAAGGCGAATCTTTGAAGATATGGGTTTTGGCTTAGATCTATTATGTACTCATTTGGCATCTCACTTACCAATTTGAGACCTCGCCGGCGTAGATGCTAATCTTTGTCGCTGCGTTGGAGGTGATGTCTTGCGTGGCTTGACAAGATCCAAAAATGGGTTGATCGGACATGCTTGGGAGAATCCCTAAAGCGCGAAGTCGCGACGATTCGCGATCGGGCGTGAGTCCTTGGCGAGAAGGTGAGAGCCTGGAAGCCACAGTGGCGGCGGAGGAGGACCGGCGTGGCCTCTGGAGGGCGTGTAGATCTTGCCCGCGTCGGGCGATATCGGCTGGAGGTTTTAGGCCAAGTGGGAACTCGTGATCCGTGCGTGGTGGCTGGGAGGCCATGGAGGCCTTGGAGGGCGATGGTTGAACTTCGTCGTCTTTGCCACCACCGTGGTGTCACTCGGTGGATGAATGGGCGTCATGCTTGGGCCCTGCGGCCGAGGGAATGCCTTGCCGGTGGCCCAGTGTCGAGACCATTCGTAAAGGTGGCACGGGCGGCGACCTTTGCCACTGCGAGGTTGAGTGCGGACTGCGTTGGCGCTCTTGCGACCCCGTCGTGGCGGTGGCGGCCGGGGAGAGTTGCGGTGGGTCATCACTAGGCGCAAAGAAGCGACAACGTTCGTCCGGGACTTATGGGCGTTGTGTGACCGCAATGCGACGATGGAGTCCTTGGCGAGGAGCAAGCCCGGGAAAGGCAAAGGCACTGACGAACAACCAAGGGCGGCTAGCGGGGCCACCCTTGGGGACAAGGTGTGACCCTTCGCTTGCTTTAAGCGGCCCGACTCCTTTAGATTGTTGTAATTAGGGTTTCGTTTTTTGAACTCGGCCCCCTTCGGCGCCTAGGCGCCGAGGGGGTCTAAGTCGGGGGTTCACCTCTTTTTGTACTGACCTCCCCTTTTGAATGAAGAGACGTTTGGAAGATTGGTTATTTGTGAAGTTCGTGTGTGGTTTGCTTGGTGTGCTTGCGATTATACATTTGATCTCGCCCGTCGCGGGATGACTCATTTGATGATCGGTGCCTTCTGGCCGGAAGGATCGGTCGTCAAGGGCGTGTAACCAGGTGTCGCCCCTTAGTGCAAGCCAAGGTGAAACCTTGCCTTGGCATGTGAGGACCTACCAGCGGGTGTGAGATATCGGCGGGACTTGTGAAATTCATGGTGTGAGGCCTTCGATGAGGAGGAGTAGTCGATGTTTTGTAATGCCGGACATATTGTACACCAAGCGCCATAGCCATTGTGTGTATATTGTATGTGTATGCCTTGTATGTTGTGGTGATTAAAGTATTTTTAGTATTATTTTTGTTTGGGCAAGCCTCAGTTGTATGTACTTTATGTATTTGAAATCTATTTGTGATTAATAAAGCCAACTTTGTTGCTACGTAGCGTGTTCGATCTTTGTTGACAGTTGGTCTTGGGTCTACCAGGAGCCAGAGGGTAAGCTCGATAGAGCCTAATTTTCACGAACCGGGGCGAAGCTGCCCTTTGCGAGGAGCGACTGCACCGTCCCCATACTTCTTTAGATAGGGCTGCAGGGAGCCCTAACTTTTTTTGCGGGGATCTGAAGCCTAAGCGCTGTCCTATACTGGTGAAGCGGTAAGTGATGCCGGGCGTCGAGCTTCATCGGACGACTCGCGGGTGGTGCGTTTAGGTGGTTGGGTTGAGCCGGTGCCAAATTGGACTCGGGCACGAGGAATAGTACTAAGGTTTAGGTTTCAAGTTTGATTAGAATTTAGAGTCTGTCTAGCAACTTTGACCGGGGTTTATAAATAGAAATAAATTTCATAAAATCCTCGGATAATTTGTGAGGGTTCTGGGATGATGTAGTTCCCATAAAAATTATGAAACCCTACTATTCATAATATAGTTGGTGATATTTAAATTCAAACATGTTGTGTGTCTATAAATGTTGTTTGAATTTTAATGAGGTTAAAACTAGTACCAAAAATTTGGTAAAAATTACATTAATTCATGATAATCAATGTAGTATTTAAATAAATTATTTTCAGGTGATGATCACAACTTTTATCACGGTTTGAATTGGAATGCGAATTTTGATGTGTATGTTTACCTCAAATTAGATTTTCCAAGTACAATATATTATGAAATGATTTGAATTTGATGATGAGTTAGTGAAAAACATATTAATTCCATTTAATTAGTTGAAATTGTGACATTCGTGGATAAGAAGATGTTGTTGACTTTTCTCAATGGATATATTTAGTTAACGTTGAAACATTGCCTGAGATAAATTGTACTAGAAAATAATTATTTTGTGGAGATATCGACCTTTAATCTCTTGAATATTACGGCACATGTTTTGCCACTAATACAATTTTCCGTGAAATAATTGCCCTTAATACTATGTGTGACCCAAATTTCAATTTCAGTAAAATTTAAAAGTTTATTTATGTTTGTGGTTTTCTGAATTTTCATAAGCTTTTTATAAATATTTTAAAGCTAAAACAAATTTATTTGCAAAATTAAAAGCCAACAAATAGTTGGAAATAATTTTATTAAGTCCGAATGAGTATGGGAATTTACGTGAATTTTCCATAATTTTTGGTATTTGCTATTTTCTAAAGCCTAAATGATTTATCAAATTAAAACAAATAGAAAAGCAAAGAAAATCTCTAAACAATGTTTGGGCCGAAAGGAAACCATTAATTTCCCTCACGTGCATGACCACACCAGGCCGCTCGCACCTCTCTCCCACCTCCTCATCCACCGTTGGATCTTAATCCAGCATACGCCAACTTACCACCGCTCCTCTGTATCCGTGGATCGGCATCAACGATCAAGATCCTCGCGGCCAACCGCCGTCGAATGACACCATCAATAGGAGCGATCGATCTTAATCTAACGGCGAGATCTTCGTGCCCGCTTGGAGACTTAAAACCTTCTAATCTAAACCCTTCAATCCCAAATCCTCGGCCGGATTTCCTCCACCATCTTCTACTCCCATCAAGTCCCAGCAGAAGTAGAATCTAAATCCAACGGCTCCGTAAATCGTCGTCTTCCTCGCCTTCTTCTCCGCTGCGCCAGCCCGCGCGCATGGACACCCACGTCGAGCCGCGCTGCGACTCCAATCCCAACGCTCCGAAATGTGGCGTGTGCGTGACAGACCAGCATCCACTGCCGCGCATTTCCCCATGTTCTCCCTCTTCTCGGGGCGGTTTCGCCCTCAACGCCTAACCGCGCCGCCAGCTCCCGCCTCCTCTCGGCGCTCGAGGCTCCCAGCGCCTATAAAGGCCCGGTGCCTTCCTTCACTCAACTCAAAGCCATCGCTCATTCCTTCCTCTCCCATCAACAAGTCGCAATTCTTGTTTTAGGGTTTGCTACCGGGGTAAAAACCAGTGCTCGCTTGCCGACAACGCCCGGTAGCGAAGTGGACCACGCGGCTTCCCCATCACCGGAGCTTCTCACGCACCTCTTCTTCGTCTGGAGCACCTTCCGGTCACCTCGCGGCAACCACGTGCTTCTTCTTATCGCTCGGCACCAATTCCGGCCACCACGTTCGCCATCCGTGTCAATTCGGTACCATCGTGTTCGCAATAATCGTGCTCTCGTGTTGATACCACTCGCGCCGGTGAACCTCTCGCTTGGCCGCGTTGTCGGTCGCGTGCAACGTCGCGCGCCATGTCGGCGTGTGGCGCCACCTACACCATCACGTCGTCGACGCCGCCATTTCTATTCGTCGGCACCATACACACACACGTGGCGCGATCCGCGTGCCAGTCCTTCAAAATACGGTGGACTTGGTCCACATAAGTAAATCAACGACACTTGGGACCGCTGCCGAATTTAATTTTAATTCTTTTAATCCCGAAATCTTGTAGCTGATGTAATCATTGCGCCAATAAATGGATTTTCGATGAGGAAAATAGTGCAAATTCAATAAAATTTGATTTAGATATAAACTTCAAAATTCATAACTTTTGCATATGAACTCCAAATTGGGTGATTCAAATTGCAAAAATTTATATAAAAGTATAATCTAGCTAACTAAACCAAAATATTTCAGTTTGGAGTTGATTTGAACTTTGTTTTTGAATTTATTTGAATTTGAATATTGAATTTGTCGTATTTTAGCGTATAAATTCGGCGACTCAGGAGAGTTCGATCAATCGAAAGAATTAGAATTCCAAGACATCCGAACAAGGCAAGTTACACCATTGACCATATTCCCCTATTATTTTAAGTTATTTTCGGTTTTAAATTCCTTATTGCATGCATATATTGTTATAAATATTTTAATATCTGTTTACATATAGTTAATTCCATATGTTATTGTATGGCCAAACTTGAATGTTGAATCTGCTACACCTGATACCATAGGCAAGATATTACAAAATTCAAATATATGCTTAGCCAAGCTTAGTCCACATTCTGAGAATTTGGGAGGTTTGCACCAAATTTCTACAAATTTGTTTCAAACTTGAAATTGTGGTATTGTCTTACCACGTGGATTTATAAATATGGTTTTATCCAAAAATAAAATCAAAATGAGTTTGGACTTGGCGAAATGGTTGGGATGGTGGGTGCGGAGTTTATGCGGGATTGATCTGGTTAAGATTAAGGCCCACGGCTTGTAGGAATGGCGCCCAAGTCAATTGAGGACCGGTCTTTGAGCGCTTATTGCTATGCCATAACGTACCACCACATATCTGTATGGGCGGATTTGGCTAACTAATTTGTGATGTCCTAGTATATTTATGTCATGTGATTTGGTGGGTGTCGGTTAGGCGTTTATTCCCATGCGCGGAGGGAGCTTAGGAGGGCAGTCGAGTCCAAAGTGGCGAAACCTTAGCGGGCATGAATATACTAGGGTAAAACATTGTAAAGGCCTCATGGTAATTGCTCGGTCCACGCCTACGGGCGTGAATTGGCCAGCCATAACGAGCATGTCACCTGCGTGTAGGTAAAGTTGTACCAACTCTGCGAGTAGAAACTATTCGAATAAGCGCGTCATGGTCATGGACATATAAGCGGGGCCACTTAAAGTTAGTATTGTTTTTGGTTTTAAAATGCTTTATTAAATGTTGAGGATGGTTAATCCTTATGAAAATTTAGGCGGGAAGCCAAGTGTTAGGAGGATCCTTCACTTTATCATTGGAGGTTATCCACATTATATCATTGCTATTTCAAAATATAATTTTATCCATAGTATAAAATTGCCTTAGAAACTACTATGCTTATTCAAGTGAAAATCTTTGTTTATGCAAAACAACCTGCCATACTCACTTGTTTCCTTATGCATGCATTTAAATTCAATATTGGGTGTGACTTGAGAGGCACGGTGGTAGTGCTCACTCTTCTTGAATAAATCTTATTGAGAAAGGCTGCTATCTTGGTGGTGAGGACCGGACGAGTAGGCCTTACGACGGAGACGATTGCACAGCGGCGCATCGTGTGGCTCCCACTATTATGTTATTTCCAGTGTTTTATCATTTGACATTTGATATTAATATTCAGACTCATTTGTATTAAGCATTTATTTATTTAATGCCATTTGCGTTTTCGTGATATGAATGTGATATTCATTTTTGTGAGGTGTGTACTTGGAAATCCTGGGTGGTGTTTGAACCACAGAGATTCGGGATCCTTACGTTCCGGGTTCGACAAAAGTGGTGTCAGAGCCATATCGGTGTAGAGTCATAGCTACCGGTAGAATTGGTAAAACCATTAAGGACTATTTTCAAAAATTTACAAATTATTTACTGTCTTCGAGTCTTACTCTTCCTCTCTCTATCAAAAAGATTTCCTAAACTCTTGTCCTTTCTAAAATTGTAGGTGGCGAGAGACGAGCCGCATTTCCCATGGAGTCTCTTACTGGAGAATGGCGGATATCCTATGGAAGATGATGCGACATCGAATTTCACGAAGAGACCCACATACCAAGGATACAAGTATATCGTGGGACAGCGGGAGCTTGGAGAGTGGAGGTTATCCTCTACTCTAACTTACACCGGACACATCCTTCCACATCTTCCGCCCCAATGCGTCGGGAGACTTTGAGAAAACGGCATCAAGATGCGGCAGAAAGCCGTCTGTGCGACTTCGCTACACCTCAGCGCCCATTCGGGATCGCATTCGATTACTATCCCTTACATCCCGCTCGGCTAGGCGGTGCGCTTATTTCGGTCGAGAATGAGGATATGCGGAGATCACCCACAGGTGGAGTTAGCCAAGGCGATGGATTACGCCTATGGCAACACTGCAGGCCAGTGTATCGTTCGGGGAGCTAAAGCTGAGAGGAGATTGAAAGCGGTTTGGAGAGGCTGATTGTTTCTGTACAAGAAAGGGCCAAGGCGTGCCTGTAACTCCCGGACTACACCCCATCCACCCCATAGATGTTTACCTCCACCATTTTAGATATTTGCTTTCCCTTTAGTTGTTCAATTAGCTGCGAATTATGAGCTACTAACCAACGTGGTAGCCATAATCAGATGGATAAAATAAAAAATTACTTGCAAAAGAAAATTTTGTTTCTTTGCCTTGTTTTTGTGTGCTTTTGGGCTAATATAAATTCTACTCCTTAGTGTAACCTTTTCTTCCCTTTCCTAAGTCTTTGGAAATTTCCAAGCGGATGGTGAACACATACGACGAAATGGTAGCATCGAGGGTGTGAGCAATGTGAATACTGAGCAACCATGAGCGGCATGTTCGGCGACCTCCCACGCGCCCAGCGGGGCCGGATTGGCAGCGGATGATGGCCAATCAAACTCACCTTATTGAATTATTGGCTGAGTGGCTCAACAGCGCCGAACAACCGAGGCACGGCGGCTACCGCCCGCCTTCGAGCGCAGCACACTCTCAGCGGGTGACCGTGCGGAAGTTCATGCGTATCGTCCTCCGGCCTTCTCCGATGCACAGAGGCCGATGGATCGGCGGCGCCCGATCCGTGCCATCGGAAAAAGCTGGACATCGCACAGATGCACGAGTCGCGAGAGGTCTGTGCGCCACTCATCGACTCAGCGGACCGACCTCGAGAATGGTGGGACAATTTACGCATCTCCACGCCAATGCCCGGGCCATCGTGGGGCGAGTTTGTGAAAGCCTTAGTCATGCCCACATCCTCGGCGAGATGTCATTGAAGAAGAAGGAGTTCCATGCCCGCTCGCCAAAGCAACCGCTTCGGTGGCGAGTACCTTCACCGCTTCAGCAGATTGGCTCGCTATGCCGGTGATGTGGCGAGATGAAGCGGCAAAGAAAGGTTCTGGAGGACTCAGCGGCGATATCTCCGTCCAACTCATCTCCCGAGCTTCGCAAACTGCGGTTGGTGGACAAAGCCACGATCGCGAGGAGGCAAACATCACGAGATGGAGAACACATGGCGGAGGATGGCGCCCGAGAAAGATCAGCGCGGAGGCTTTCCCAAGCCTCGTTTCATTCGGCGCGACCCGCGGCGTGGGAAGTTCGGTCTTCCACATCGAGCCGGTGCGAGAATCGGCGCCCCAACACCTCCAACTTCGCGGCGCGCACGGGAGGACAATTTGTGAAAGAACTCCGCCCCTCGTGCGGGGTGACATGTTTCCTGCAATGAAAGCAGAGCCACTATGCCATGAGATACTGAAAGCGGCGGCGTGGCGTCTTCCAAGCCGCACCAGAGCCCGCGGCCAGCGGCTGGTCTATGCAAGCCGTCGGGCCGGTTCATCAAGGCGTGTGAACCACGTCACGGCGAGAAGCCCGAGGCGGCACGGATGTTGTGCTTGGTATGTTTCTTGTCAATTCAATACGAGCTTGTACTATTTGATTAGGAGCTTCGCATTCTTTCGTGTCAAATAAATTTGTAGGCAAAAATGGGTTACCAATATCTTCCTTAGCAAATCTCATGATAATCCATTCCCAGGGCTCGAAATGAGAACTAGTTCTTTATGCGAACCTCACCATGAAATATCGGAGTATCCTTCCTAGCGGACTTGATAGTCTTGCATTCCCGAATGCGGGCGTTATTCTTGGAATGGGTAGTTGCCAAGAATCATGGACAAATAGGCGTGCCCGATAGGTCTATCACTCTCACGAATGGAGAAGGAATTTGATGGGGATTCAAACCCAAGACACCACACCAATGGAAGTTCTATCCTCACGGACATGAAGGAAGTGAAACTTGAAGACATACACGTAGTCAGAGAATATCGCGATGTCTTTCACGATGAATTACAGCGTGCCGCCGGATCGGGGCGTCATGTTCTTAATTGACTTAGTCGGAGGGCGGCTCGATATCGGACGGGACCTATAGAATGCGGCTAATGAGTTAGCGGAATTGAAGAAGCAGATTGAAGAAGCTGTGACGAAGGTTACATCAGACCCGATTCATCACCTTAGGGGAGCACGGTCTTTGTTAAATCAAGAAAAAGGACAATAACGCGAAATGAGAATGTGTGATTACGAGATCACTCAATGAGGTGGCGATCAAGAACAAATATCCTTTACCGGAATAGTTGATCGATTCGATCGTTGAAAAGAGCAAGTGTCTTCTCGAATTGAGATTTGAGATCGGGCTATCACCTGTGAAGATCAGACGGAAGCCGAAGGCGGCCTTCACCACGGATATGGGTATGCGAGTTCTGATGATGTCATTCGGTTTGGCAAGCGCCCTGCATTTCCATGAATATGATGAACAAAGTGTTCATGGAATTCTTGGATAAGTTTGTGGTTGTTTTCATCGATGACATTCTCATCTACTCGAAGGATGAAGAAGAACACGAAGCATATCCAGAATGATCTTGGACAAACTGAGAGCATCAACTCTATGCCAAATTGCAAAGTGAATTTTGGCTAAGTCAGTGGCATTCCTTGGGCATATTGTGTCGGCGGGAGGAATGCGATGAATCACGCCAAGGTTGAAGCCGTGTCAGTTGGAACAACCGGCGGTCACAGAAGTGAAGTTTCCTTGGACTAGCGGGTTGGCATGAGTTCATTGAAAATTTCTCTAAGATTGCAAGAACCATGACTCAACTTACGAAAGAAGGAAAAGAAATTTGATTGGACGGATACTGTGAGAAAGCTTTCGGGACACGAAGAGGAGATTAGTCTCAGCACACCATGTTAGTGTTACACGATATCAAGTAAAGATTTCAAAGATCTTCTGCGGCGCATCCCGTCAAGGTCTCGGATGCGTATTGATGCGCGGGAAGGCAAGGTAGTAGCGTATGCATCGGTGATTGAGGCCACATGAAGAATTATCAACCCATGATGCGGAGTTAGCGGTGATTGTGCATGCCTTGAAGATCTGGCGGCATTATCTCGTTAGTAACATTGTGTGAGATTTTCACGGATCACAAGAGTTTGAAGTATATATTCTACGAGGCGAAATTAAACCTTTGGCGAGGAAGATGGTTAGAGTTGATAAAAGATTATGATCTTGGAATCCATTATCACCGAACCAAAGCAAATGTGATTCTGCGGATGCCACGGCGAAGGCCTATTGCAATACCATGATGAGTACGGAAGGAGCAGCGAACTACATGAAGAATTGAGCGCCTAAACTTGGAGATTGTCGGTCAAGGTTGTGTGAATGCTTTGGAAGTACATGGACTCTTCAAAGTCAAATAAAGAAGAAAAACAACTAGAAGATGATGACATCAAGGAGATCAAGAAAGAATATCACGAAGAGGCAAGGCTCGGGATTGGCGAAGATGAACAAGGAAGCGGTATGGTGCAGGAACGCATTTGTGTACCTAACGGCGGAGTTAAAACAATCAGTGCCGAAGGAGGCTCATGAAGCGCCTTACTCCATTCACCGGGCTTGCAAGATGTACGGGATCGGGGAAATCACTGGTGGAGTCGGCATGAAGCGAGAAAGTTCTTGAGTTAAGTGCCTTGTGATGTGTGTCGTGAGTTAAGCGAGAACTATCGAGAGACCAAGCTGGATTATTCTGACCACTACCAATTCGAGGGAATGGGTGGGAAGAGATTGGCATGGACTTCATCACCGGACTTCCTAGAACCCAATCGGGATATGATTCTATACGGGTGATAGTTGATCGGTTGACCAAAGTAGCTCACTTCATTCCCAGTCAAGACTACATACGAGTAGTCAATTGGCGAGTTATATGTGGCTAGGATTGTTTGTCTACGAGGGTACCCAAGAAAATGGCGTGTCAGGCGAGAGTTCTCGGTTTACATCAAGATTACGCCGATGCATGAAGCCTTAGGCACAGACTCAACCTGATGCAGCCTATCATCCTCAAGCGGATAGTCGAACAGGCGCGCAATCAAGTCACCGAAGATATGCATCAGAGCTTTGTACATGCGGAATTTGGACAAAGTTGGGACAGAATTTGCTTGTATCACGGAATTCTCGTATAACAATAGCTATCAAGCTAGTTTGCAAATGGCTCCTTTTGAAGCATTGTATGGTAGAAAATGCCGAACTCCATACGTGGGATGAAGTAGAGAAACATCGGCTCTTTGGACTGAGATAATCAAAGAGCGAGAAAGTAAGGTCAAAGCTATAAGAACAACATCTGAAAGTGGCACAAACCAGACCAGAAGAGTTATCATTGATACAGTGGGAGGGATCTAAACTTTGAGGTGGAGACTTGGTCCTCTCGGGTCACTCCACTCGAGAGGAGTAAGAAGATTAGAACAAAAGAAAACTTCGCTTTCAATTTGTGGGGCCATACAAAATTCTAGCCAAAGAGGTGAAGTGGCATATCGGCGAGCTACCGAGGAAGCCTTCATTTACGTGCGATGTCTTCCATGTATCGATGAGGAAATGCTTGCAAGCGCGAGAAGACCATACCTTCTTGAAACTTGATCTTGAGAAGATCTCACCTACGTGGAAGCGACCAATCAAGATCTACGGATGTCGCGAAGCGAGTCACGAAGCGAATCATCCGGATCATACAAGGTGCGATTGGAGTCATCACCGGAGATGAAGCCACATGGGAAAAAGAAGAAGACTTCAAGACCAACTATCCGATCTCTTTGTGACCAATCACGAGATCTCGGGTCGAGATTCCCTTAAGAGAAGAGTAGGTTTATAATGACCCAAATTTCAATTTCATTAAAATTTAAAAGTTTATTTATGTTTGTGGTTTTCCTGAATTTTCATAAGCTTTTATAAATATTTTAAAGCTAAAACAAATTTATTTGAAAAATTAAAAGCCAACAAATAGTTGGAAATAATTTTATTAAGTCGAGAATGAGTATGGGAATTTCAATGAATTTTCCCATAATTTTTGGAAGTATTTTGCTATTTTCTAAAGCCTAAATGATTTATCAAAATTAAAACAAATAGAAAAGCAAAAGAAAATCTCTAAACAGTGTTTGGGCGAAAGGCAAAGGCTCAGCCCAATTTCCCTCACCAGCGCGGCCCACAGCCAGTAGCTCGCACCCTCTCTCCACCTCCTCATCAGTGTTGGATCTTCAATCCAGCATGCACGCCACCTACGCACCTCCTCTGTATCCTGCATTGTGGATCGGCATCAACGATCAAGATCCTCGCGACATGCCGTCCGTCGAATGACACCATCAGCCAGGAGCCGTGTCGATCTTAATCTAACGGCGAGATCTTCCGTGCTAACCGGAGACTTAAAACCTTCTAATCTAAACCCTTGATCTAAATCCCTACGGCGAGGATTTTCCACCACCATCTTCTACTCCATCAAGTCCCAGCCGTAGAATCTAAATCCAACGGCTCCACATCGTGCGTCTTCCTGCGCCTTCTTCCAGCGGCGCCAGCAGCCGCGCCATGAACACCACGTCAGATTACGCTAACGGCTCAATCCCAACGCTCAGATATTCGCGTGTGCGTGCAGAGACCGCATCCACAGCCAGCATTTCCCCATGTTCTCCTCTCTTCTCAGGGATGGTTCGCCCTCATCGCATGCGCGCGCTGCGCCCCACCTCCTCCACCGCTCGGAGGCTCCCAGCGCCTATAAAAGGAAGCCCGGTGCCTTCCTTCACTCAACTCAAAGCCATCACTCATTCCTTCCTCTCCCATCAACAGCCGTCACAATTCTTGTTTTAGGGTTTGCTACTGCGGTGAAAACCTCCAGAAGTGCTCGCGCGCCAACAGCGCCGGCCGCCGTGGACCACACCAGCGGCTTCCCCATCATGGAGCTTCCTCACAGCACCTCTTCTTCGTCTCGGGCACCTTCGGTCACCCTTCATGAAACCAACCAGATGCTTCTTCCCTCCTTTCGGCACCAATTAAGCCACCGCGTAAGCCATCAGTGTCAATTCCGGTACCATCGTGTTCGCAATAATCGTGGCTCGTGTTGATACCACTACGCCGCCGGTGAACCTCGCGGCCATTGGCGTTGTCGATGCTTTGGCTATCGCCCGCCGCCAAGTCGGCGTGGCGCGCCACCTCGCCATCCACGTCGGCGCCACGCCACCATTTCTAACTGCGTCGGCACCGCTACACACCGCGTGGCGCGATCCACCGTGCGGATCCTTCAAAATCGGTGGACTTGGTCCATGGGTGAAATCAGCGACACTTGGGGCCGCTGTCAATTTAATTTTAATTCTTTTATAATCCCGAAATCATGTAGCTGATGTAATCATTTGCGCAATAAATGGATTTCGGTATGAAAATAAGTGGAAATTCAATAAAATTTCGATTTAGATATAAACTTCAAAAATTCATAACTTTTGCATATGAACTCCAAATTGGGTGATTCAAATTGCAAAATTTATATAAAATTATAATCTAGCTAACTAAACCAAAATATTTCAGTTTGGAGTTGATTTGAACTTTGTTTTTGAATTTATTTGAATTTGAATATTGAATTTGTAATGTATTTTCGCGTATAAATTAAGCGACTCGGAGAGTTCGATCAATCGAAAGATTTAGAATTCCAAGACATCGAACAAGGCAAGTTACACCATTGACCATATTGCCCTATTATTTTAAGTTATTTTGATTTTAAATTCCTTATTGCATGCATATATGTTGTTATAAATATTTTAATATCCTGTTTTACATATAGTTAATTCCATATGTTATTGTATGGCCAAACTTGAATGTTGAATCGACTACCTTGATACCATAGGCAAGATATTACAAAATTCAAATAATAACTTAGCCAAGCTTAGTCACATTCTGAGAATTTGGGAGGTTTGCACAAATTTCTACAAATTTGTTTCAAACTTGAAATTGTGGTATTGTCTTACCACGTGGATTTATAAATATGGTTTTATCCAAAAATAAAATCAAAATGAGTTTGGACTTAGGCGAAATGGTTGGGATGGTGGAGTGCGGAGTTTATGCGGGGATTGATGCGGTTAAGATTAAGGCCCACTGGCTTGTAGGAATGGCGCCCAAGTCAATTGAGGACCGGTCTTTGAGCAGCTTATTGCTATGCCATAACGTACCACCACATGTCCTGTATATGGCGGGAGTTTGGCTAACTAATTTGCTTGATGTCCTGAGTATATTTATGTCATGTGATTTGGTGGGTGTCGGTTAGGCGTTTTATTCCCACTTGGCGCAGAGGAGCTTAGGGCAGGTCAGGTCAAGAGCCGAAACCTTAGCGGGCATGAATATACTAAGGTAAAACATTGTAAAGGCCTCATGGTAATTGCTCGATCCTGCGCCTCTCGGAGCGTGAATTGGCGACCTGCCGAGCATGTCACCTACGTGTGGGTAAAAGTTGTACCAACTTCTGCGAGTAGAAAACTATTGAATAAGCGCGTCATGATCATGGACATGCTAGCAGGGCCACTTAAAGTTAGTATTGTTTTTGGTTTTAAAATGCTTTATTAAATGTTGAGGATGGTATGATTAATCCTTATGAAAATTTGGGCGGGAAGCCAGAAGTGTTAGGAGGATCCTTCACTTTATCATTGGAGGTTATCCACATTATATCATTGCTATTTCAAAATATAATTTTATCCATAGTATAAAATTGCCTTAGAAACTACTATGCTTATTCAAGCTAGAAAATCTGTTTATGCAAAACAACCTGCCATACTCACTTGTTTCCTTATGCATGCATTTAAATTCAATATTAGGTGTGACTTGTGAGCACGGTAGTAGTGCTCGCACTCTTGCTGAATAAATCTTATTCGGAGAAAGCTGCTATCTTGCCGGTGAGGACCCAGGACGAGTAGGCCTTGACCCGAGACGATTGCACATGTGGCGCATCGTGTAGCTCCCACTATTATGTTATTTCAGTTGTGTTTATCATTTGACATTTGATATTAATATTGAGACTCATTTGTATTAAGATTATTTATTTATTTAATGCTATTTACGTTTCGTGATATAGAATGTGATATTCATTTTTGTGAGGCTCATGTGCTGGAAATCACAGGTGGTGTTTGAACTGAGAGAATTGGGATCCTTCGTTCCCGGGTTCGACACTATGCTATGGTGTAAGTATGCGCTTGGTCACCGATGCTCTTCTCCTCGCAACAACGTGAGGTGCCCACAGTTTGAGGGCGAGCACCCTATAGTGCCATTGGGGTGGCCACAGAGTACTCATGACTCCTGGGTCAGTGGTGCTTGGCGATCCTTTGGGAGCCTCGGCACCATCTCCAGAAGCCTCCGTTTGTTGGCCACGTTGGGCCTCCTGGTAGCCTTCGTGTGGGCTTTGGGGCCTACTAGAGTACATGGTACCCACAGGGGCCACTGTAGTCAACTGCGATTCATGGCCTCTGAGGGGGCCTCGTGGTCTTCGCGAGTCGTTGGGGCGGATGGGGCGCCCTACAACAAGCCCCTGCGAGCGAGTCCTACTGTCATAGCTTGCGCACCTTTCCAGAAGATCCACGCGCCGCATCCCCCGCCGCCACAGCGGCGTGTTCTATTATTTGTCCTTTGAAGTGTAGGCCACTTCGCGGGTTATGATGGCGCGTTGGAGTGCGCGCGCGCCCATGATCTTTGGTGGCTAGCGATGATGCGCTCCCTCCCAGTGCGTGGGCGCCATTATTCTCCGTCGCGCCATAATGTCGTTGGTTGGTATTGATGGCAATCTGCCCTTCAGGTTGCTCAGGCGCCATTGGTTGTTGTGTGCCATAATGCCATTGGTTGGGATTTCTTTGCGTGCATGGTACGTATCACACATGATGGCCCATCCCATGGCTCTTTGGCTTCTCGCCTTATCTCTTGTGGTCTGGTGTGCCTATAAAAGGGTAACCCCGCTCTTACCTTAGCGTAAGAATCCCGGTTGTCTTTGCTCCCCCAACTTTTGTGCTTTACTGTCAGAGTGTGTAACCTCCAAGGCTCGGGTGGGTGTAATGTTGGCGGAGACTCAAGATGATGACGTAACAAGGAGGGTGGCGCCGGTCTCTATAAGCGACCTTGGGTGGTCCACGGTGTGGGCGGGTTCTCTAGACCCTCGTTGTGAGGAAGCTAAGAAACCTCAACAAAGTGTGGGCCTGGAGGCGGAGATGGTGCTTGGTGCCCGGCGGCGCGAGGCGGTGGTCTTCATTGCCTTTTTGATGCCGGTCTTTGGATCCCATGCGTGTGCGTTGGTCGCGCGAGTCCTTGGTGTACCATGTGAGTTGGCGCAACTAATGTCCAACTCCTCGTGAAACTAGCGGTCTTGAGTGGATCATCACGATGCAGCCGGAGGCGAGTGGGGAGGGAAGTTGTTCACGCTATTCGCGTTCTTGCACAATGGAGTGCTTGCTGTAGTAGAAGAAGAAGAACACCGGTGAGGCCAGCCTGAACCGTCGGTGTCAACTTCCAAGCGGGCGCTACGAGATGTACATGCTCGCTTTGGCGTGAGGAAGGGTGGGACACTAATTGGACCCAAGGTGGTTTACAACTTGTCCCAGTGGCGATGGTCTTCACTCTTGCGAGAGGGCTTATCAACTCACCACCGCCGAGAGTCTGCCGACTTAGTGGGAGGAGCTCTCCTTCACTTTCTTGAGTCGACAGGAGACTTTCCACACGGACCTCCTTGTGGGTTTTGCGCCAGCCGGGGTATGGCTCTGGCACAGTGGAGGTGGAGTTGGAGAGACAATGGTGGACTTCGAGGATCACCATGGCAGGTGCAAAGTCGACTCTTTTGCTCTGTAGCTTTATTTATTTTATTATTTTTATTTTAACTATATAAATCTACTATTGATTCGGTTGCTCCGTCGATGAGGTCACTCATCTTTGTGACGCACTTACAGAAGTTGTACTGGCGAAAGAGCATGTAAGCATGGGCTAGTGGTGTGCAAGCCTTGGCTAAATTGCACTTATGCGAACCGATTTGTCATCGCCTCATGATCCGGGATTTGAATGAGGGTAGGAGCGGACCAGCAGCGCACCGGGAGGTGATCTTTGGAGATCGTAGCGGTGCCCTGCGCCTGTTGGGGATGGGGACATGGGCATCTCTTCGTGCCGCGTGGGTTGACACGGTGGAGAGGCGGTGAAGCACCTCCGTTTGAGCAAGTGGTGAGTGCACGATTGAGCAACCCATCCTCGGTGAAGCACGATCGTCCTCGTGCTTGATGAGTTAAACGGGTCGCGGCGCGTCACGGCCAGAGGTTGTGAAAGTAGAGGCTGGCTCATTCGAGATAGCGGGGTTGCCCCTCGAGAGTCCTCGGATGGTGATACCTTGTCACATGTTTACAATGGGGACTCACGAGGATACCATCGTGGTGGCTCAAGCCTCGAGCTAGGATCGCATGGTGGGTTTATTATTTATTATTTTTGAAGCATGTACTTAGCTCGACCTATTATGACCGTAGCTCAGGCGGCGGGAGGCGAAGGGGCGGCGAGGCACCTCCATCTCCACGAGCTGCAGGCGGCACCTTCGTCGGCTCGATTCGTACTAGCTCTGTTGGCATGGTCCCTCGCGCGGACTTCAAGGTCGGCGTGGAGTGCGGCAGAAGTCTGCGAAAGTCGCTCGCTTTGCCACCCCCTTCGTGGGGATCTTTTCTAGGGCATGTCCCTCAAGGAGATGTTACGGTTCGTTGAAGGCGAATCTTTGAAGATATGGGTTTTGGCTTAGATCTATTATGTACTCATTTGGCATCTCACTTACCAATTTGAGACCTCGCCGGCGTAGATGCTAATCTTTGTCGCTGCGTTGGAGGTGATGTCTTGCGTGGCTTGACAAGATCCAAAAATGGGTTGATCGGACATGCTTGGGAGAATCCCTAAAGCGCGAAGTCGCGACGATTCGCGATCGGGCGTGAGTCCTTGGCGAGAAGGTGAGAGCCTGGAAGCCACAGTGGCGGCGGAGGAGGACCGGCGTGGCCTCTGGAGGGCGTGTAGATCTTGCCCGCGTCGGGCGATATCGGCTGGAGGTTTTAGGCCAAGTGGGAACTCGTGATCCGTGCGTGGTGGCTGGGAGGCCATGGAGGCCTTGGAGGGCGATGGTTGAACTTCGTCGTCTTTGCCACCACCGTGGTGTCACTCGGTGGATGAATGGGCGTCATGCTTGGGCCCTGCGGCCGAGGGAATGCCTTGCCGGTGGCCCAGTGTCGAGACCATTCGTAAAGGTGGCACGGGCGGCGACCTTTGCCACTGCGAGGTTGAGTGCGGACTGCGTTGGCGCTCTTGCGACCCCGTCGTGGCGGTGGCGGCCGGGGAGAGTTGCGGTGGGTCATCACTAGGCGCAAAGAAGCGACAACGTTCGTCCGGGACTTATGGGCGTTGTGTGACCGCAATGCGACGATGGAGTCCTTGGCGAGGAGCAAGCCCGGGAAAGGCAAAGGCACTGACGAACAACCAAGGGCGGCTAGCGGGGCCACCCTTGGGGACAAGTGTGACCCTTCGCTTGCTTTAGCGGCCCGACTCCTTTAGATTGTTGTAATTAGGGTTTCGTTTTTTGAACTCGGCCCCCTTCGGCGCCTAGGCGCCGAGGGGGTCTAAGTCGGGGGTTCACCTCTTTTTGTACTGACCTCCCCTTTTGAATGAAGAGACGTTTGGAAGATTGGTTATTTGTGAAGTTCGTGTGTGGTTTGCTTGGTGTGCTTGCGATTATACATTTGATCTCGCCCGTCGCGGGATGACTCATTTGATGATCGGTGCCTTCTGGCCGGAAGGATCGGTCGTCAAGGGCGTGTAACCAGGTGTCGCCCCTTAGTGCAAGCCAAGGTGAAAGACGGATCGGCCGGTGGGACCGCCTTGGCAGCGACTGAAAAGAGTGGGTGTGCACAAGAAAAGTGTTGATCCGGACCGTTGGATCGTGAATGAACGATCCAGATCAAGGTGCCGTTGGAGCCGTCCGAATGTCTACAAGATCGGGACCGTTTAGCTTGGATCAGACGGTCGCATGAGGGAGTGCAGTTAGGCGGTTAAGTCAAGTCAGCTCGCCCCGGGTCGGACTCGAGTCCGAGTCGAGTCAAGTGCAGTCAAGTCGATTGGAGCGATTACGTTTGGTGAGATTTAAATTATTCCTTCTGCTTTGACCGAGGCTTAGAAATAGAAATAAATTTCCAAAAATTACGAAATAATTTGTGGAGGTTCCTGGGATGACATAGTTCCCATAAAAATTATAAAACCCTACTGTTCATAATATATTTTGTGATATTTAAATTCAAACTTAATGTATGTCTTTTAAGTTGGTTTGAATTTTCATTTGGTTTAACCTAGTCCCAAAAATTTGGGAAAAATTATATTAATTCATGGTAATTAATGTAGTATTTAAATAAATTGGGTTCAGATGGTGATTCCAACTTTTTATCACTGATTTGAATTGAAAAGTGAATTTTGATGTGTAGGTTCACCTCAAATTAGATTTTCCAAGTACAATATATTATGAAATGGTTTGAATTCAATAATGCAGGTTAGTGAAATACAAATTAATCTCATTTAATTAGTTGGGGCTGTGACAACGGGCCTCCTGGTGGCCTTCGCGTGGGCTTCGGGGCCCCTCCGGAGGAGTACCTGGTACCCATGGGGGCCCCAGGCCGTGGCTCTGTTCATGGCCTTCGAGGGGGAGGCCTCGCAGTCTTCACCAGGTCATTGGGGCTAGCGGGGCCGCCCCTACAACAATTATTACTTTCAGATAATAGCGTCGTTCCAGAGCCAGACAAACACGTGAAAATCTAGTGTTCCACTAACAACTCTTTTGAGTCTTGAGACAACAGCACAAATCAGAGAGCTACAAGTGATCAAATCCGAAGGATCGAAGCTTGATGGGGGTATGGTTCAACTGATCCAATACCTTGTCCATTTGACACACCCGAACTTTGCAAAAAGTCCATTTAACCTTCTGAATCACAAAATCAGGTATTTAAATCCCTAAATTTACAACCTAAGAAGGTTTTGGAGGGTGGTTTTGCTGACGGGGATCAAAATGAGATAAAAGAGGATGACGAAAGGATGAAAGAGAATGGAGAGAGTAAGAGAGAGGAGTAAGAAAGAGGTCGACGATGTGGATGTCAACATCTTGAATTGGATCCTCGTCAGCAAAATCCGTTGATATGATTGCCCATATGGCGGAAACCACCTTGAAAGGGACGCACATCATCAAAACCGTCCTCCAAAACTGCCTTAGTGCGTAAATTGATCTGATTTTTGTAAGTGGTGTTAAATTCCTGGTTTTGTAACTGAGGGTGTTAAGTGGACTTTTTACGAAGTTCTGCAGGACTTATTCCTATCTATAAATTGAAATCATTTGTATTGTACCAAGGTGCTCACACTAGCTTAACAAATCCTTGGTGAACGATAAAGCACATTTTGAGGGAGATTTCTATGACTCCCTAGTGAGAGGCGATTTTGCGTTTTAGGTCACTCCTACGCTCACTAGTAGCCTATGCTTGCTGATCTTTGGTCTTGTATCTTAAACTTGGCCTAGAGGCCCGTAAACTCTATAAAACTCTACAATGCTCGCGGGAGGCCCCCTACCTTCCGTATTAAGTTGTGTACTCAGATAGTCAGATATCTTGTAAATTTGTTAGCATGTTGGTTGTACACCCCATACGCAACTGAAATCGTGCAGTCATAGAAACACAGTATGCGCAATTGCAATTGAAATCGTGGACTGTCTTAGAGACCGGTAGCACCATCTTAAACTCGAGTGATCTCAAATACCATGCATGTTCATGTTGGAGTTACGAACTTAAGGATATCAAATGAGGAACAGGGATCCGTTCTTAATTCCCTCCTGATATCTCTCTTTGTAGGCTAGCTAGTTACATTTTCAGTAAGAACCCAGAAAAACTAAATATACTACTCCAAGCATACAAACACCATCACCTTTTATTCTTGTTCAGTTGGTCTTATTGAGATGACAATCACCATCACCTAAGAGACGGAACATGTATCAATCCAAAGGGTAGCTGAACAATGGTTCAATTTCAATATCCACAGCATTGCCTTCCGAAATTTCTGACAGACAAGGATGAATGTACAAAAGCAACCCTCGTCAGAGAGCACCATATAACCATAATACAAATATGGGCTGAAAAGCCAAAAGCAATCAGTGTGTGTGCAGAAGGGAGCATAAGTGTATAAGTCTTCTAAAACATAAAACCACGATTCTATGGGCTGTGAATATTGGAAATAGTACTGAAATGAAAAGAAACATGAAATTCAATAAGTGTGAATAAATTCAACTTTTAGGGCAGTGAAGTGGATTTACATTCCAATAAGGTATATGTCATGTGGGGAAATGTTTATACTCGACGTCGGCGACAACAGGGACAGTTAAATACAGCAAGTTAGGCTTATTAGTTTTTACATTCAGTTTGGCAAGTCTGTAAAAGAAGAGTTTGAGTCTGAGTTGAGTCCAGGAGTAGTTGAGTTAGTTTCGGATTTAGAGTTTGTATTCAAGTCGTGTCGTATCCGAGTCTTTTGTAAACAGCCAAATCTATTTAAGCTGAAGTATGCGTACTCTGGAAAGTAACCAGAGATTACAACCAATCTTCTCCCTCTTTATCTTCTAGTCTTCCTCCTGTGCTGCTTCGTGTGCTGCTTCTGCTACTGCATCCGATCACCACGTCGTCGCTACGGCGTCCGGCAAACCAGGCCCGGGGCCAAAACTGCCAACATCTCACGGTTACTCGTTGCATTCCGGATCTGGGCGTGACAACTTGGTATCAGAGCTCATGGCAACCAATCAGGCGGCAATGGAAGCAATCCACGAACAAATCGCAACATTGACGGCGACTATAACATCGCAATGGAACCCGATGAAAGAAAGATTTGATCAGCAAGACAGTCAGTTTGAAGAAATCGGGGAACGTCTCGCCATCCTGGAGCATCGTGGCGATGGCTTGCTGCCAACTCCTGGATGAGGGTCAGGGCATCCAACCATGACAATGGAGGCCTACCGACGGCAGAGCGACCACCTCGCTTCCATCGACTGGAGTTCCCAAAATTCGAAGGAAAGGAAGATCCACTCGGTTGGCTGCAGAGATGCGAACAATTTTTTCGAGGTCAGAACAGGGTTCCAAATTTCGCGGAATTTCACAAAATTTCGGACATTTCGCTGACAACCGAAATTTGGACCATTCGGTCAAAAAAATTCACGTGATTTGAATTTCCGGCGCCGGCCTGCAGCAAATCCCCAGTCCCCATCGGCCCAAAAGGCCCACCAGCCCCCTTAGGTTTGCCCTCCCATCCCGTGACTCCCCTTTTCCGGTTTGCCCTAGCCCTTCCAAAATCCCCTTCCCCTTCTGCAGCATGGGACGGCGGAGCACGGCGCGCGCGGCGGCGGCGCAGAGCACCAGCGGTGGCACGGAGCACCAAGCGGCGGCGGGAGCACGAGGCGGTGCGGCGGCGGCGCAGGAGCACCAGGCGGCGAGGTGGGAGCACCAGGCGGCGGCGGCGGCGACGCGGGAGTCCTCAGTAAGTACTCTGCCTTTATTCACGTATGATTCCGATCGCTTGGTCAAATTTCAAATCCTGATTTCGGCATTTTGGACGAATTGAAAACGAAATATTCGAAATTTCACCAATTTCGGTAGGTCTCGAATTTTTGAGCGAAACGAAATCCTAAACCCTGGGTCAGAAGACTCCTAAAAATGAAAAAGTATGGCTTGCATCTTACCATCTCGTCGGCATTGCACAAACATGGTATTTTCAACTTGAGCGAGATGAAGGAGAACCCAATTGGCGTAATTTCAAGGAGTACATCAATTTGCGGTTTGGGCCATCCATCCGCCATAATCCCTTAGGCGAGCTCAAGGACTTGACACAATCCGGCACGGTCGAAGAATACCAGAAGTTCTTGGCCGTCTTGTGTCGAGCGGACAATCTACAACCACGACAACAAGTTCAGCTCTTCACACCTAGTCTCCGGGAGACCATTCGAACTGATGTTGAATTGCAGAACCCGGCTAGCCTCCAGATGGCTATGGCGCTCGCACGGGCATACGAACGACGCGCTCAGGTCACAGGGCAATTGGCGCCTTCGCATCCAGCACAGCCAACTATGACATCCACGCGAGTAATGACAGCACCAACGACGGACAAGACCGCCCTTCCAGCGTTACTGCCGCCTAAGCCTGGCGCTGGTCCGTAGCAAAACCGCCGCACTATGCGTCGCCGCTACTTAACACACGAAGAGATGGAGCAGCGACGGTGTGAGGACCCGGAATATTTAACTAGTAACACTTAACCTCCAAATGGTTCTAGCGTTACTAATTAAACATTCTAAGCCTCGATGGTCATATGCTTCCCAGAATTGCAGCATATGCACATTATCACAAAATTACACATCATTTCCATACAACATATATTACTAAGTTCAACAATGACATACATAAAGTAAAGGTATTACAAAAGAGCCGACCGGCCAAATAGAGCAATAAACAAGAAAGATAGCGGAAGCAAAAGGTGCCATAAGATGGCTAGAACAAAAGTCGACCGGTTAGCCATACACCCATAAGGCAACCGACCGGGCCGCCAAGCTAGTCGCCCCGCAAGCTACCACAGCACAGCTCACAAAAGTGAGGCCCCTCAAGCTCACCTTCTTCCTCTGCAACAAAACAATTAAGCGTAGCAACTGAGTACAAAGATTGTCTTTGTACCCGCAAGACTGACGTGTGGAATAGCAGACCTATTCATAAACTACATGCAAGCTTATTTAGGTGGAGGTTGTATGTATCATTTTGCATAAAGCCAACTTTATTTGCAATAATGTAATACATTTTAAAAGCAAGTTTGCAAATCTGTTTTGTTATCAAAGTAACCGTAAGTAAAGGTACATACAAGTAACCACCTGAAAGCGACTATCCCAATAGCCACCACAACATAGCACGAATCCCCGATTCGTACCACCCATCAAGTTTTAATTTAAAAGGTTGTAGTCTAACTCTTGAAAGACCTTGCCAAGCGTGTCCATAACCTAGGACGAGGCTATTCGAATAGTTTTAACCCTGCGGGGTGTAACAATGTACCCACACTTCATACCGCCTTCAAGCCACAAAGCACACTACAGAAGGTATGTAAGCCTGGCTAAGTCCTGAGACATTTCCAATCTTGTGTTTTAACTACGAGCCGCTCATATGGATAGAAACCCATATGCTTACATTGCAAGCCAGAAAGACAACAAATCCCATCACGGGTGAAATCTTTCGGACACTACAATGCTCCCAACACCATCCCTCTGCGACTCCTGCGACTGGGGCCAATACACGCCAAAGTACTAAGTCAAGAGAGGTCCCATACCCTCTAATGTGGTTATGCGCTAAAATGCTTGGTTTAGTGTAACAAGATGTTCGGTCCTTGTTGACCGGGCACCATTCGATCACACCCAAAATCACACCATCTTACCATTGTGCCCAAGTCTAAATCATTTTGTTTTCAGTTTTAGTTTTCATAAGTAGACATGGCACAAGGTGGAAATCATAATCATAATAAGTTTTAAGTGATCAAGGTTATCGACAAGTCGATAACCGCCCATTCTACGAAACTAAGCATGGCTAAGCAATTAATTCGCAACTACTAAGTGACAAGAGCCCATCCATGAACTCTAAATCACAGCAAGTAACCTAGGCTCATGGTAGTAGAGGATAATCATTTGCTAAGGAAATGCATCTACTAGGCCAACTAACGACAATAGTTAAAACAAGATAGCAATGCATACATAGAAGTTGTAAACAACATAAATACTTAAAATCTGGGATTAACATGATCAAACCGCTTGCCTTCTTCTTTGTTGCTCAAAGCTGTTGTGGAGGGTCATTCTCGGGGTTACCGCAAATGTCGAATCCTAGCGAAAAGGCAAAAGAACCAAGAACAACCAATAAGGCAGCCACACTTAAACAAGCGAGCAAGCAAAAATTTTCCAAATGCGTGAAATTTATACATAAGGTAGAATACGAATATACCTAGACATAGAAACTGGAAAAACCTAATTTGGATTTGTGGTGCAAAAGATATTACCTAAAAACCCATTTTCTACCATAATAAGTCTTGTAGCAAAAATATTTTCTAGAGGTTTTCGGACTTGAAAATTTTATGATAGGTTACTCTGACATTTTAAGGCTAATACAAGTGGTTTCATCTTAATTGGAGTTAAAATGATTTAGTTATGATTTTTCTAGGATGCAAAACTAGCATAATGCACTTTCGAAATATAAACATGTGCAAAACCCATTTCACATTATAGTATGATAACAGAGGATTTCCTAACATCAAATTTCTATTTTTAGGATTTACAGGAATTCTTGGTGCCTATTACAACATTAAATGAATTTTTTTAATTGCTACTAATAAGGTTAAATCTATTAACATATTTTTAAGTCTTGATTTAGGCCTACCACCATTTTTAGATTAAAGTTTAGTTAATAACAAATTTATCAAAGTTAAAATCATTCAATTAGCAGATATACGAGAAAAGATATGCATTTTCCAAGTTTTAATACAATTACGGAATATATAAAAATAGCGAAAACAAGCTATTAAAGATTACAGTTCCTACTACGAAGCATAGCTAAAAGCATTTTTATATTAAACTTTAGTGAAATACAAATTTATTGCGATTGGTTTCATGTAAAAGGATTTATCTTGAATTAGTTATGAATTTCTAAAGTTTTGATACAATTTTGGTTGATAAATAAATACTTACAGTAAAACCAACCCAACCGAAAATAAGCAGCGTGGGCGCTCGTGGGCCGTTGATGCCATATCCAACGAGCCACGCGCGCGAAACAGCAGCGACGCGCGCGATTCATAACGAGAGCCACCGTTGGATCAAGATCCAGCGGCTCACGAAAAGGATGCACCGGGCGGTGCGGTTGCCTCGGCGATCCACGACCCGCAGATCTAAGGATGAGCGGCCCGATCCGCCTCGATCGGAAGGTCCGATTGCACGCACGATCGGGCGCAGATCTACAAATGGGCGGTGGTCTAAGATCGAAGTGCAATTAGGAGTCCGACACGTGGGGGCGCATGTCGATGGCGAGAGTCACACATGCGAGATTTAACACTGCGTGCCGCGGTGCGTGGACCCACCCAGCGATGACTTAAAGGAGGTTTTAGGGCAGCTAATTAATTACTAATGACCAATGATTAATGATGATTAGGCAATTCGTGCTCTAATAATCGGCGAAAATGGGAGCTTCTCAGCGACAACACCGAGTGGCTCTCACGGCTTGTCGCCGCGACTCGGCCGCGGCGGCACACAAACTATCAAAATGGGTTCGCAATAGTGTTGCGGACCGCGATGATGACCTCGCGGCGGTGGAAGTGCAGGCAGCCGGCGAGCCGAAAACAAAAGAAGGAGGCCGACACGGCAAAACACGAAAATAGCAAGATGCTCATTGCGCGTCCAAGGAAGCGAGTGCCATGACTTCTAGGGACTATATAGAAGCTACCTTAAGCGAGAGGAGCTCCAAAGATGGTCGGGGAAGACTTGAACACGATGAAATCCACCGGAGCCGAAGAGGACGAAGTGGAAGACGAGGTTCTGAGCAAAATGAGTGGAACCAAATCATCACCACAGCCTCATTATAGCTCAAAGAGGCTCCAAAAGCAAATAATTGCAAAAGAACCACTTACCGGGATTTGGAGAAGAAAGGGGCGAAACCAACGAAAATCTCCAAACTTAAAATTGAGTGATTCTGAATGCAACCCAAAATCAAGTTAGGGAAATATAAAGGAGGTTGAGGAGTTCAAGAGGGTGCAAGAAAGGTTGAAGATGAACCACTTTGGACACCAAGGCCGCCATTGGAGCCCTCGGGTCAACAATGGTGGATTGAAGGTTTGAGATGGTTTTGAGCTCAAACACGAGAGGAGCTAGGTGTGGTGTAAAGAACACCGGGAGGACCTAGAGGGGCAATATATAGGGAAGGGATTAGGGTTTGAGCAAGAACCCGAGTCCATGGTGGGCTCGGTTCATGCTACGGTCATGGACCAAGAAATGATGGGAAGCGGTGAGCACGGTGACAATGGAGGAGAAAGCACAGTGCGCATTAAATGCCCCGAGAGGCGTTGGCGAAAGCAAACTTGAGGTGACACATCAAAGCGCCCACGCTCTCTCTCTTCGCCATTGCCGCCGCGCTCGGCGAGCAGAGGAGGAAGAAGAACAGAGAAAGCAAACCACGACCGTTGGATTTTAGATGGGCGGTGCGATTTAGAGAGCCCCCGGACGGTCCGATTGTTACGGAAATGCGGGCGGTTGGATTGAAATCAACGGTCCCAATTGGTTAATGCAACCGGAGGGTCCGAATGCTCACACGAACGTGGGCCGAGCGATTTAAACCCAACGGTTGAGATTGCACGCGCGTTATAAAACGCGGCTTGGTGTAGTTAGGTGGTTCGACCGAGTCAAGTGGCTCGGACTCGAGCCCGACTCGAACCCAAGGAACAGTGAACCAGGTTTTAGGTTTTAAATTAAAGCTGAGACCTTTGGGTTCTGAAATTTTTACAGGAGCTTGCTGATTTAGACATTGACCTTGTGTAAAATTTGCAGAGGCTTTTATGCATTGTATTCTTCTCCAAAAATTCTACAAGGTACTGGTTTTAGGTTTGACTGAGAGTCAAATAGGTTTGACTGCCCTCTAAAATATTCAAACAATTTCTAAAAAAATTGTGAAATTTTTCAGAGGGGTCACATACCATCCCAAGAACTTAGGAAAAATATCTCCAGAGGATGATCAAAAGGTTTGACAAGATTGTTTTTGAAGGAACAAGATTTGGATCAAAAGACTTGTGACTTTGCATTTCCATAAGTCTTGTACAATACTTGTCCAATACAAGCAAAGAAACACATGATGTAAGAAAAGTTTTAATTTCTACTCATTTTCTTACATTTGAAACACAAGCCCAAAATTGGGATGTTACAACTCTCCCTTACAAGAATCTCGACAGAGATTAGTTTACTCGGAGAAGAAAGAAGGAAAATTTGCAGGCGATCTTCTCGCTCCCAAGTTGCCTCATCTTGAGAATGGTTTGACCACTGAACCTTAAGGAACTTGATGACACGGTTCCTTCTTCTCGCTCAGATTCCTCAAGAATCTGAGCAGGATGCTCGCGATAGGTCAAATTTTCCGCACATTGAGAACCTCCAATGGAGTTTCCTCGGTCGGGACACGGAGGCACTTCTTCGGTGTGACACATGGAACACATCATGCACACCCTCAAGTGCGGTGGTAGCTCCAATCAGATGCAAGCGCTCCAACTCTCGATGATACGGTAAGGCCCAACATATCGAGGGCCAACTTGCCCTTGATGCCAAAGCGATGGCCCTTCAAGGGTGATACTTTGAGATACACAAAGTCATTGGGCTCAAAGCTCAACTCACGGCGACGACGATCCGCATAGCTCTTTTATGCAGATGGGCGTGCGCGGATGCTCGCGGATCAAGCGAACTTGACTTTCGGCCTCATTGATCGAATGCGGGCGAAAAAGCCGCTCACGATCTCGACCAGTTCAATGGGGTTCGCATCTCCTCCCATACAAAGCCTCAAATGGTGCCATGCCAAGGCGGCTCGAAAAACGTTGTTGTAAGAGAACTCCGCAAATGGTAGGCACTTCTCCACTTCTTCCCATAGGAAAGAACACAAGCACGAGCATATCTTCTAACACTTGGTTGACTCGCTCCGTCGGCCATCGATCCGAGGATGAAAGGTCGTGTTGAAATGAAGGCGGGTCCCCATAGCCTCTTGCGAGACTATGCCAAAACGCGAGGTGAAAAGTGCACCACGATCGAAATAATCGTCTTGGTACACCGTGAAGACTCACAATCCTCGAGACATAAAGTTCGGCCAAAGGCCCCACGGCGAGTCTTGACGGAAGGAAATGTGCCACTTTAGTCAACGGTCAATCACGACCCAAATAGCATCATTCCCTTGGGCGGCGGGGCAATCCGGTGATAAAGTCCATGCCAGCGGAATCCACTTCCATTCGCAGCGGCAAAGGTGAAGAAGACTGCTGGGCCGATGCTCGGCCTTCACCACGACGACACACGTCGCACTCGACAACGAACGGCAATCTCGCGCTTCATTCGGGTCCACGAGAATCTCGGCGAAGGTCACGATACATCTTGGTAGCCCGGGTGAATAGACAAAGGAGAATCATGGGCCAGCGGAGAATCAAATTCGCAATTCCATGACCTTAGGAACCACAAGACGCGCCCAAACCACACAACGCCATGCTCGTCCTCACGAAAAGCACTTGGCTATCCCATCCTTGATGTTACGCTTGATTTGGCTCACACCAACATCATGTGCTGTGCGCTTGATTTGGTCCACCAGGTTAGTTGCACAACCAATGTAGCAAGAGAACCGTGCTCGATCAAACCCAAATTGGTATTGGAATTACGAAATGAGGGTAGGTCTGCTCTTGGAGCATCAACATGCTTTGCAATACACCTTCCGTGAGTGCATCTGCCTGCGTTGGCCTTGCCGGATGATCTTGAATGCCCATGTCATAGTCCTTGATCAATTCCAACCATCTTCTTTGCTGAGGTTCGAGATCGTTTGGGTGAACAAGTACTTCAAGCTCTTGTGGTCGAATACACCTCACAGCGGTTACCAATCGATAATGCGCCAAATCTTAAGTGCATGAACACACAGACTAACTCCAAGTCATGAGTAGGATAGTTGAGTTCATGAGGCCTCAAGCTGCGCGATGCATAGGCCACAACCTTGCCCTCCTGCATAAGAACACAACCAAGACCACGACGAGAAGCATCACAATAGATATCAAAACTCTTGCGAATATCGGGAGAACAAGCATGGGTGAGGTCAACCGCTTCTTGAGTTCTGAAAACTCACATCACAAGCGGCGGACCACTCAAACTTCTTGTCTTTCTTGAGCGATTCGGTCATAGGCTTTGCAATCTTGGAGAAATTCTCGATGAAGCGGCGATAGTAGCCACCAAACCAAGAAAACTCCGCACATCGGTGACCGACTTGGGTGACCCAAGATAGCACATCACCGACCTTGCTAGGATCCTGACCACACCCCTGCTGAAAGAACATGGCCTAAGAATGCCACTTCCTTCAACGAACTCGCACTTGCTGAATTTAGCATACTGGCGGTGCTCACGCGCGACTTGTCCAACACAAGCTTAAGATGCTCGGCATGCTCTTCTTCACTCTTGGAGTAGATGAGGATATCATCGATGAATACCACCACAAACCTATCCAAATACTCCATGAATACCGAGTTCATAAGATTCATGAATAAAGCAGAGCAATAGTCAAACCAAAAGACATGACGATTGTACTCGTAAAGGCCATAACGAGTAGCAAAGGCCGTCTTAGGAATATCCTCGGCCCCGACGATCGACTTGATGATAGCCCGACCTCAAGTCAATCTTGAGAAGACTCGTGCTCCGGTCAAGCGATCGAAAAGATCATCAATACGGGCAAAGGATACTTGTTCTTCTAGTCACCTCATTAAGCGGACGGTAATCAACACACGCGCGCAAGGTCTTGTCCTTCTTCTTCACAAAGATAAGCTGGACAACCCCAAGGAGATGAGCTAGGACGAATAAAACCCTTCTCTGTTGCAGCTCACCCGTTGCTTCTTGACTCTTCCAACTCATTAGGAGGCATGCGTCGGCCTCTTTGAAATAGGAAGGTGTCGGCGACAACTCTATCACGAACTCGGTTCTCGAGCAGGAGGCATCCGGGCAAATCTTTAGGAAAGACATCCGCGAAGTCACACACGTGGGGACATCGTGAATCTCCAATCTTGGCTTTGCTTCAAGGGCAAAAGGTGGGGTTCGCAGTGCGGTGAAAACCAAACTGTTCACTGAAGAAAGTGGTGAGGTAGACAATCTTCTGGCACAATCGATTTGCCCCAAATGTTGGGACAACCAATCCATGCCAGAATCACATCTAGGCGCTACGAGTCGAGCGGGATAAGATTCGCTAAGAATCCCCTCCTTCGATGTGGATAGGAACATCCGGCATACTTAGTCGGCTCTCATTTCGAACCGAGAGCGAATCGAAGTGGAATCCCCAAAGGAACACGGTGAAGTCCACAATCAACGACAAAAGACCTCGAAATAAAAGAATGCGAGGCCCGAGTCAAATAAAACTGTAGCAGGATGCAAATTAACAAGGAGCGTACCCAACACCACGTTGGGCGCCTCCTGTGCCTCCTCAGCCGAGATGTGGTTGACTCGGCGCTCCCCAAGCCCGGGGTCTTCTGGTCGGGTGGGTGACCACTCCCGCCCGCGTCCTCCATTAGGGCGAGGGGTGCTCGATTTTCTTAGGACAACTACTCGCGTAGTGGCCCTTGTTGTGCGATGAGCGGTGATGTCGGCCGCGGGGTTGCGAGAAACACCTGGCTGGCTGGTCGCAGTGCACGCGATCGAGTCACGACTGCGGAGGGCGAGGTGGTGCCGAAGGCCTCGGCGGTAGGGAAGCTCGAGGCGAGCCACCGGTGCAGGAGTCCAACACGAGGACGAGCGAGGCCGGCCAGGCGGACCGCCGGGCCTCCCACTTGCGCTGCGGGACTCGCCAGCGCTCTCGCCTTGTGCTCGGCGATGATGGCCTTGTCCACCAAGGTGCGGAAGTCGGGAAGTCCACAATAGAGCTTGTCACAAGCTCCTCGACAAACCCTCCATGAACTTCTCTGCTTGGCCTCGTCGGTGGCCATCTCAGCAGAGCGTACCTCGCCAAATGGTTGAACTCATGGAGGTACTCGATCACGCATTTGCGCCTGTTTGGCGCAAGGAACTCCTTCTTCTTGACTTCATCGGGCCAGCGGGGACATGGGCCCGACGGAAAGTCGGCGGAACTCCTCCACGAGACCACGTGTCCGCGCAGCCGCATGGCGAGAAGTTCTCCCACCATGAGAGTGTCGCACCCTCCAAGCGATGGGATGCGAAAAGTGTCGCTCTGCTCACGGCATCGAGCAGCGTTGAGCTTCGCTCAACGGCACGCGCCGATCGTCTGCGTCCAAGGATCCTCGGGCCGGAGAAGGTGGGAGGCTGCGTGCGAAGGAACTCCGCAAGTCCCCACGAGGCGGTGACCACCTCCAGATCCGAGGCACGGAGAGGAGTGGAGGTGTTCCTCGCGATAACCTCCAACACCCTACGGTCCCCGAACGATTGCGTTCGATCGCATGAGGACTTACGCCATGGTGGAGGAGGAAGCTCCTCATCGGGACTACGGTGATTCCGCCGCTACGTGTTCCACCAGCCATCCTGATTCACTAAGAGGAGTTAGCTACAAGCCCGAAATAAAAAGAAAGCAAGAAATCCAAACTCAAGAAAAAGGGCTCAGGAATAACCACCAACAGCACAGGACCAAAAATCACCAAATCGACTTCCTGAAACGACTAACCCGTATGGAAGAACGAGGAATCGTGTGAGAAAACCCAAAATTTTCAGAACTAAATTCTAGCTCAAAACAGTCCAAAAATCAAGGTATAACCACCTAATAGAGTATAGGCATTAGCTAACCTCATATCACTTCTTACCCTTTCATTCCCACAAGTTTTAGTTGAATTTACCTCTCATTTCCTACCTTAATTACTAACCACTAGCTAGCTGTCCAAATTCCTTTCTCCAAGCTCTCATGTTTCTCCCAAAACCAAGTTAATCGATAGAGACTAATTTTTGAAAGGAAGAGAGGAACACTTTTTCAAACTTAAGTGAGGGTAAGGTGAGATGAGCAAGCTAAGATAGGTAAGGAGCAAAATTAGAGAACTTACTTATGTTTTCACAACTATCTGAAAGTAAGTTTCCAAATATCCTAAAGGCGACCAAGCTAGGGGTTTCTACGGTCAGTATGGCTCTGATACCAACTCTGTGAGGACCCGGAATATTTAAATAGTAACACTTAACCTCCAAATGGTTCTAGCGTTACTAATTAAACATTCTAAGCCTCGATGGTCATATGCTTCGAGTGCGACATATGCACATCATCACAAAATTACACATCATTTCCATACAACATATATTACTAAGTTCAACAATGACATACATAAAGTAAAGGTATTACAAAAGAGCCGACCGGCCAAATAGAGCAATAAACAAGAAAGATAGCGGAAGCAAAGGTGCCATAAGATGGCTAGAACAAAAGTCGACAGGTTAGCCATACACCCACAAGGCAACCGGCCGGGCCGCTAAGCTAGTCGCCCATAAGCTACCACAAAGACTCACAAAAGTGAGGCCCTCAAGCTCACCTTCTTCCTCTGCAACAAAACAATTAGCGTAGCAACCGAGTACAAAGATTGTCTTTGTACACTTAAGATCGACGTGTGGAATAGCGAGACCTATTCATAAACTACATGCAAGCTTATTTAGGTGGAGGTTGTATGTATCATTTTGCATAAAGCCAACTTTATTTGCAATAATGTAATACATTTTAAAAGCAAGTTTGCAAATCTGTTTTGTTATCAAAGTAGCAGTAAGTAAAGGTACATACAAGTAACCACACAGGCGACTATCCCAATAGCCACCACAACATAGCACGAATCCCGATTCGTACCACCCATCAAGTTTTAATTTAAAGGTTGTAGTCTAACTCTTGAAAGACCTTGCCAAGCGTGTCCATAACCTAGGGCGAGGCTATTCGAATAGTTTTAACCTGCTGGGGTGTAACAATGTACCCACACTTGGACCGCCTTCAAGCCACAAAGCACACTCTGAAGGTATGCTTGCACTGCTAAGTCCTCTGAGACATTTCCAATCTTGTGTATTAACTACGAGCCGCTCATATGGATAGAAACCCATATGCTTACATTGCAAGCGAAGACAACAAATCCCATCACGGGTGAAGTCTTTCGGACACTACAATCTCCCAACACCATCCCTCCTGCGACTCCTGCGACTGGGGCCAATACACGCCAAAGTACTAAGTCAAGAGAGGTCCATACCCTCTAATGTGGTTAGCACGCTAAAATGCTTGGTTTAGTGTAACAAGATGTTCGGTCCTTGTTGACCGGGCACCATTCGATCACACCCAAAATCACACCATCTTACCATTGTGCCCAAGTCTAAATCATTTTGTTTTCAGTTTTAGTTTTCATAAGTAGACATGGCACAAGGTGGAAATCATAATCATAATAAGTTTTAAGTGATCAAGGTTATCGACAAGTCGATAACCGCCCATTCTACGAAACTAAGCATGGCTAAGCAATTAATTCGCAACTACTAAGTGACAAGAGCCCATCCATGAACTCTAAATCACAGCAAGTAACCTAGGCTCATGGTAGTAGAGGATAATCATTTGCTAAGGAAATGCATCTACTAGGCCAACTAACGACAATAGTTAAAACAAGATAGCAATGCATACATAGAAGTTGTAAACAACATAAATACTTAAAATCTTGGGATTAACATGATCAAGCTGCTTGCCTTCTTGTCGTTGCTCAAAGCATTGTGGAGGGTCATTCTCGGGTTACCGCAAATGTCGAATCCTAAGCGAAAAGGCAAAAGAACCAAGAACAACCAATAAGGCGAGCCACACTTAAACAAGCGAGCAAGCAAAAATTTTCCAAATGCGAGAAATTTATACATAAGGTAGAATACGAATATACCTAGACATAGAAAGCTGGAAAAACCTAATTTGGATTTGTGGTGCAAAGATATTACCTAAAAACCCATTTTCGGCCATAATAATAGTACTGTGTAGCAAAATATTTTCTAGAGGTTTTCTGGACTTGAAAATTTTATGATAGGTTGCTCTGACATTTAAGGCTAATACAAGTGGTTTCATCTTAATTGGAGTTAAAATGATTTAGTTATGATTTTTCTAGGATGCAAAACTAGCATAATGCACTTTCGAGAAATATAAACATGTGCAAAACCCATTTCACATTATAGTATGATAACAGAGGATTTCCTAACATCAAATTTCTATTTTTAGGATTCTGAATTACTGGTGCCTATTACAACATTAAATGAATTTTTTTAATTGCTACTAATAAGGTTAAATCTATTAACATATTTTTAGTGTGTGATTTAGGCCTACCACCATTTTTAGATTAAAGTTTAGTTAATAACAAATTTATCAAAGTTAAAATCATTCAATTAGCAGATATCTGAGAAAAGATATGCATTTTCCAAGTTTTAATACAATTGAATATATAAAAATAGCAGAAAACAAGCTATTAAAGATTACAGTTCCTACTACAGAAGCATAGCTAAAAGCATTTTTATATTAAACTTTAGTGAAATACAAATTTATTGCGATTGGTTTCATGTAAAAAGGATTTATCTTGAATTAGTTATGAATTTCTAAAGTTTTGATACAATTTTGGTTGATAAATAAATACTTACAGTAAAACCAACCCAACCGAAAATAAGCAGCGTGGGCGCTCGTGGGCGTTGATGCCATATCCAACGAGCCACACGCGCGGAAAGCGCGCCTTGCGCGATTCATAACGAGAGCCACCGTTGGATCAAGATCCAACGGCTCACGAAAGGATGCAGCCGGACGGTGCGGTTGCCTCGGCGATCCCGACCGCGAGATCTAAGGATGAGCGGCTCCGATCACGCCTCCGGTCGGAAGGTCCGATTGCGCGACGATCGAGGCGCAGATCTACAAATGGGCGGTGGTCTAAGATCGAAGTGCAATTAGAGTCTTGCCGCGTGGGGCGCATGTCGGTGGATCGAGAGTCACACATGCGAGATTTAACACACGTGCACAGTGCGTGGACCCACTGGCGATGACTTAAAGGAGGTTTTAGGCGGCTAATTAATTACTAATGACCAATGATTAATGATGATTAGGCAATTCGTGCTCTAATAATCGGCGAAAATGGGAGCTTCTCAGCGACAACACCGAGTGGCTCTCACGGCTTGTCGCCGGCGACTCGGTCGCGCGCACACACAAACTATCAAAATGGGTTCGCAATAGTGTTGCGGACCATGATGATGACCTCGCGGCGGTGGAAGTGCAGAACGCCGGCGGCCGGAAAACAAAGAAGGAGGCCGACACGGCAAAACACGAAAATAGCAAGATGCTCATTTGCGGTCCAAGGAAGCGAGTGCCATGACTTCTAGGGACTATATAGAAGCTACCTTAGCAGAGGAGCTCCAAAGATGGTCGGGAAGACTTGAACACGATGAAATCCACCGGGCCGAAGAGGACGAAGTGGAAGGCGAGGTTACGAGCAAAATGAGTGGAACCAAATCATCACCACACCTCATTATAGCTCAAAGAGGCTCCAAAAGCAAATAATTGCAAAAAGAACCACTTACTGATTTGGAGAAGAAAGGGGCGAAACCAATGAAAATCTCCAAACTTAAAATTGAGTGATTCTGCGAATGCAACCCAAAATCAAGTTAGGGGAAATATAAAGGAGGTTGAGGAGTTCAAGAGGTGCAAGAAAGGTTGAAGATGAACCACTTTGGACACCAAGGCGCCATTGGAGCCCTCGGGTCAACAATGGTGGATTGAAGGTTTGAGATGGTTTTGAGCTCAAACACGAGAGAGGAGCTAGGTGTGGTGTAAAAGAACACCGGGAGGACCTAGAGGGGCAATATATAGGGAAGGGATTAGGGTTTCGAGCAAGAACCCGAGTCCATGGTGGGCTCGGTTCATGCTACGGTCATGGACCAAGAAATGATGGGAGCGGTGAGCACGGTGACAATGGAGGAGAAAGCACAGTGCGCATTAAATGCCCGCAGAGAGGCGTTGACGAAAGCAAACTTGAGGTGACACATCAAAGCCCACGCTCTCTCTTTACGCCATTGCACGACGCGCTCGGCGAGAGCAGAGGAGGAAGAAGAACAGAAAGCAAACCACGACCGTTGGATTTTAGATGGGCGGTGCGATTTAAGAAGCCCGCCGGACGATCCGATTGCTTACTGAAATACGGGCGGTTGGATTGAAATCAACGGTCCCAATTGGTTAATGCAACCGGAGGGTCCGAATGCTCACACGAACGTGGGCGGCGATTAAACCCAGCGGTTGAGATTGCACGCGTTATAAGCGCGGCTTGGTGTAGTTAGGTGGTTCGGCCGAGTCAAGTGGCTCGGACTCGAGCCCGACTCGAACAAGGAGCAGTGAACGGGTTTTAGGTTTTAAATTAAAGCTGAGACCTTTGGGTTCTGAAATTTTCTGAGAGCTTGCTTGATTTAGACATTGACCTTGTGTAAAATTTGCAGAGGCTTTTATGCATTGTATTCTTCTCCAAAAATTCTACAAGGTGCTGGTTTTAGGTTTGGTGAGAGTCAAACAGGTTTGATTGCCCTCTAAAATATTCAAACAATTTCTAAAAATTGTGAAATTTTTCAGAGGGTCACATACCATCCCAAGAACTTAGGAAAAATATCTCGAGAGGATGATCAAAAGGTTTGACAAGATTGTTTTTGAAGGAACAAGATTTGGATCAAAAGACTTGTGACTTTGCATTTCCATAAGTCTTGTACAATACTTGTCCAATACAAACAGGAAACACATGATGTAAGAAAAAGTTTTAATTTCTACTCATTTTCTTACATTTGAAACACAAGCCCAAAATTGGGATGTTACAACGGGCCGCGGGACTTTGTTACAATTGTGAGGAAAAGTTCACGCCAAATCACCGTTGTAAACGCCTCTTCTTCTTTGTTATCCCCAGCGCACTCGGGCGTGAAGAAGGCAAAACGATGAGATTGTGTAGAGGCGGGTATCTCTCTATGCGCTGACAGGCATTCAGCCGCGGGCCAGCAACACGATGCAACTCCGCGTGACGGTGGGAACCACATCTCTGTTGGCACTACTAGATTCCGGGTCTACGCATAACTTCCTTACTCCGGTGGCAGCTCGACGTGCAGGTGTGGAAGTCGGCCAGGCGGGATGCGGCGTGCTAGTGGTCAACGGGGATCGAGTCCCGACATGGGCCTATGTCCGCCATGGCTATCCACGTTGACACGAAGAATTCTTATTGGATTGCTACTCCCTTCCAATGGATGGCTTTGACATTGTGTTGGGTATACAGTGACTGCGTACTCTAGGTCCAATTCTTTGGGATTTTGATGCATTTACTATGGAATTTCGGCGCAACAATCGACAGGTGAGATGGCGTGGGGTGGGCGCACCAACTGTAGTCCCTCAGACATTCCAACTCAAAGGCGATGAGATGATGGTGACTCTCTTGACTGAGTTTGATGATTTGTTTGCGGAACCGACAACATTGCCTCCGGAACGAGTTCGAAATCATCATATACACCTTTTGCCAGGTACCCACCAATATCAGTTCGGCCGTATCGTTATCCGCAGCTTCTCAAAGATGAACTTGAGCATTAGTGCGGTGTGATGTTGTGCCAAGGAATCATACGTCCCAGCTCGGTAGCTTTTTCCTCACCAGTCTTGTTAGTTAAGAAGCATGATGGCTCCTGGCGATTCTGCATTGACTATCGAGCCCTCAATGACAAGACGATCAAAGACAAATTCCCAATTCCCGTAGTGGATGAACTTCTTGATGAGCTTCGCGGTGCCAAATTTTTCACCAAACTTGATCTCCAGTCGGGATATCATCAAGTGCGTATGCACCCACCCGACATCAAGAAAACGGCGTTCCGCACACATGAAGGCCTCTTTGAGTTTCTTGTCATGCCGTTTGGATTGACCAACGCGCCGGCATTGATGAACAGTATTCTCCGACCCTATTTGTGTTGCTTCGTGTTGGTTTTCTTTGACGACATTTTGATTTATAGCCAGATTTGGGCAGAACATCTACGACATGTCCGAGCAGTTCTTCGTCTCATTCGGTTGCATCAGTTGTTCCTTGAAAGGTCCAAATGCATCTTTGGCGCACTGACAATGGCTTATTTGGGTCATGTAATTTCAGCGGCTGGGGTTGCCATGGATGAGTCAAAAGTCCAAGCAGTACGAGCATGGCCAACACCTCGTTTAGTGCGCGCGCTTCGTGGCTTCCTCGGATTGGCAGGATATTACCGGAAATTTATTAAAGGGTTTGGCAGCATCGCAAAACCCCTTACACGGCTTCTCAAAAAGGCGGCATTCGTTTGGACAGATGACGCAACCGGCGCCTTCATCAAGTTGCAATCCACCGCGCCAGTACTACAACTTTCTGATTTTGGGGCTGCTTTCATTGTCGAATGTGACGTTTCAGGTTCTGGCATTGGTGTTGTTCTTCATCAAGACAAAGGACCAATCGCTTTCTTCAGTCGGGCTCTTGTCTCGCGGCATGCTAATCTCGCGGCTTATGAACGTGAGTTGATTGGATTGGTTCAGGCGGTACGCCATTGGCGTCCTTATCTCTGGGGATGACGGTTTCTTGTTAGGACAGACCATTACAACCTAAAATTTTTGCTTGATCAATGCCTCTCGACAATTCCTTAGCATCGTTCGGTTAGCAAATTATTTGGTTATGATTTTCATGTGGAATTCAAGCTGGGCCGTCTCAATGTCGTCGCTGATGCTTTGTCTCGCTGAGACCAAGACCAGGAAGACGCTTTTGTCTTCGCTATGTCTACTGTCCACTTCGATATATTCACTAGTCTTCGTCAAGAAGCAGCTCAAGATTCAGACTTAGCAGCCCTTCGTCAACAGATTGAAGCCGGCAGTTTGACTGTTCCGTGGAGGGTTATTGATGGCGTGGTTATTCGTAATAACCGAGTGCATGTTCCACAATCATCACCGGTGCTCCAGACCATTCTGATGGCAGCTCATTCGACTGGCCATGAGGGGGTTCAGAAGACGTTACATCGTCTCCGTGCTGATTTCCATGTTCCCCATGATCGCCGGTTAGTTCAAGATTTTGCTCGTTCTTGTGCAACATGTCAAAGAAACAAATCGGAGCATTTGCATCCCGCCGGTCTTCTTCAGCCGTTACCGGTACCTTCTCGTATTTGGGATGATATTGGACTGGATTTTGTGGAAGGCTTGCCGCGTGTTCATGGGAAGTCAGTCATTTTGACTGTTGTCGATCGATTTTCCAAGTATGCGCATTTTATCCCTCTCGCACATCCGTACACGACGAGTTCAATGTCTCGAGTTTTCTTTGATGAGGTGGTGTCTTTACATGGGATTCCATGCTCTATTGTGAGTGGTCGTGATCCAATCTTCACAAGTAACTTTTGGTCTGAACTGTTTCGTTTGTCGGGTACCAAACTCAATCTCAGTTCAACCTTTCATCCTCAGTCTGATGGACAAACGGAGGTAACAAATAAAAGTATTGCTATGTATCTTCGCTGTATGGGCGATCGGCCTCGACAATGGATTCGTTGGCTTCCTTGGGTGGAGTATTGCTATAATACGTCTTTTGAGCTTCTCTTGAACCGGCTTTCAAAATTGTCTATGGAAGGATCCTCCTTCTATTCGACCATACAGAGCAAGACACGGTTACAGCGGTTGAACAATTATTTCAAGAACGTGATCAGTTGTTAGCAGATGTCAGAGAACGTCTTCTCCTTGCCCAGCAACACCACAAAAACCATTATGACGCCAAACACCGGGAGTTACATTTCACCGTCGGACAGTGGGTCTGGCTTCGGCTCCATTAACGCCAAGCTTTAACGATAGCACCTAATATCAATCGTAAGCTTGCTCCTCGGTATTATGGGCGTATCAAATTTTGGGAAAGATTAGGAGGTAGCATATAAACACGATTACCACCTCAAGCTTGTATACATGATGTATTCCATGTGAGTTTGTTGAAGCCATTTCATGGTGAGCAGCCCGACAACAGTGTCATGTCGTTCGAGCACGTTTGAGTAGCGGTGTTCGTCAAATTTTGGTGCAATGGGAAGGTCTACCAGATTCTAATGCCACATGGGAGCCCGGCGCTGAGTCATCATGGGAGCCCGACGCTGAGTTTCGTCGTCGGTACCCTTTCTTTCAACTCGAGGACGAGTTGTTTGCTAAGGAGGGAAGAGATGTCATGTGGGGAAACATTTATACTCGACGTCGGCGACAACAGGGACAGTTAAATACAGCAAGTTAGGCTTATTAGTTTTTACATTCAGTTTGGCAAGTCTGTAAAAGAAGAGTTTGAGTCTGAGTTGAGTCCAGGAGTAGTTGAGTTAGTTTCGGATTTAGAGTTTGTATTCAAGTCGTGTCGTATCCGAGTCTTTTGTAAACAGCCAAATCTATTTAAGCTGAAGTATGCGTACTCTGGAGTCTGGAAAGTAACCAGAGATTACAACCAATCTTCTCCCTCTTTATCTTCTAGTCTTCCTCCTGTGCTGCTTCGTGTGCTACTGCATCCGATCACCACGTCGCCGCTACGGCGTCCGGCAAACCAGGCCCGGGGCCAAAACTGCCAGCATCTCACGGTTACTCGTTCCGTTCCGGATCTGGGCGTGACAGTATAGGTACACAAGAAAAGAAACAATCAAGTAGAATCAGATAGGAACAACACATTTACATCGTGTAAAAGATTATGTAAAACACAGTGGTCTAAAAAGGAAGGGGTAAACATATTATTTGCTTTCTTGCTGATTCAAAATTTGAAATCAAATCCATTTTTAACAGACGTAAAATAACCAATTGTTATTCAGAATCTTATGTAAGCTACAGTTTTCCAAAGGCAATGCTACCTGACGACTGCCATGACACACCAACTGCACTAAATGACCATCAAAGATCAAACTAATAAATTTGAACTGAAAGATGCAGTGAGCCGAACTACTTATGAAATAAATGCAATAAACAACTACTACCTGGATTTGAATTGTCTATGAACAGCTTGGGATAGTTTATTTTTCTTCAATGCCGATGTAGTGTAAAAATCCTTCCTTTCTGGAGAAAGGATCCACCAGTGAACTTGTGACCGAAGTTAAGCTGAAGTAGTATTTTGCTAAACAGGTATTTTAAATTATAACTATGATGCCAATAACTTTAGCAAAGGAATTACATACATTAAAAACAGATAATACAAACCATAACAACATTTTTAGAACAACGATACAAAGCAACTAGTTGCAAGAGCTACATCCAGTGACATGTTTTTTCAAGTAGAAGCAATTATATCTTTCAACAGTGTGTGACCTAAAGTGAGCAGCAAAAGTATATTGTTTCTTTTATACATAATGAAATTTTCAGAAAGTTGAGTAACATTGACGAATAATGACAGACATCATATCCAGATAATAATAGACAACTCAAAAAAAAAAACATGCTATAGATTCCAGCCTCGCAAAAACAAACATCACTACATACAATAGGAATTCCACACCCTGCTGTAGAAGCAAACGGACCAAAAAAATGGTTTAAGTTATAGCTACAATACAAAGAATGTACTAATCAGATGCACAGATAACTCCCACTGGAAAAGGTGTGGCCAACTTCATTAAATTGGGCAATGCCGTCAGTGGCTGGGCAGAGTTTGATACCAGACAATGTGAATGGCCCTTGGTAAGCAAACTTCACCATCCCAACAACCTCTAGCTCGCCATCCTTGGAATCCTGATCTACAGGCATCCGCGCCCTCAACCGTCCAGCAGGACCTTTGAGGGGGATGTCTGAGATGTGCCACCTAAGCTCCCTCTCTGCCCGGTTCAGCACAGCCTTGGGTGAAACATTAAGCAGAGTTGGATCCACAGGAAGCTTAACAATGAATGTAACATTGCTCAGTGGCTGTGGCAACATTGGGTTGGACGCATACTGTATCATCACCGACAGCAATGTCCCACTGTGGCGTTTTACAAGGCACATCCTCAAAGGGAGAGGTGAATGCTTGGGCAGGAAGCTGTACTTCATGATGGGGATGGGCTCCTCCTTTGATGGTGTCCTGACATGGAACAGCCCATTCTCGAGGTTACTCAACACAGTACTCTGCAGAGCGGCCCTCTTCATTCCAGATGTGCCCTCAAGCCGGAAAGAGAACTCTGTTTCCTTCCCCGCTGCCTTCTTTGGTGGCAATGTCCGCAAAAAGATAGTACCCTTCAAACCAACCCGCGCAAGAATAGACTCCTTGAATTCTGCATTGATCTCCTCCACGATGTACAACTCAGGGCGGTCATCTCTTTGCTCTTGGTGACCAACAAGTTCTCCAGCGGCGTACCAGCATTTGGTGCCTGCCCGCCACTCGTGGCTAGCAGCTCAAGACCAGTGATGCTCTTATCCTTGTGATCCTTCTTCGTTGTGGTAACAAACTCCGAAGCATCAAGCCCACCCCAAATGGCGCATTGAACCCTTCAAACGCCTCAGCCAGTGAAGCCTCCTCATTGCTGAACTCAATTCCACCATAGTCGCCCTCAAACCCTTCAACCCCAATAAATGTCGGCTTAGTCGCCTCAGCTGGCGGCAAAGTCGTGACCTCCAACCCAGCGAGTGCAGCCGCAGGATCAGCAACCACAAGGGCTGTCTCTTTGTTCTTCTTGAACCCACCCACCAATGCCTCCTCTGGCTTGTTAATCAGTTCACTGGCTGCAAAGGGGTCTTTCTCCGTGGGAGTCGCCTCCTCAGGTGGCGCCTCATCCCCAGTAGTCGCAGCAGTTGCGGGTGCGATGTTAGATGCTGAGAATTCGTCACCGGCAGCTAGGGTCTCCTGGGGGAGCTCGAATGAGGCACCGGTGAAGGCATCACGGGCGGCATGGTGGTCGTGGGCGAGGTGCTCAACGGCGGGCCAGGGATCAGCACCACGTGCACGGGCCTCGGCGTCAGGGGAGGAGTTGACCATGCGAGCGAGGTTGTCCCCATGGATAGTTGCAAGAATCTGGGAGAGGCGGACGGAGCCAACGCCGTGGAGGACGAGGTCGAGAGCGAGGTACACCTCGGGGTACTTGCGGTGCACCTTCTCGGGGGTGACGTCAATGCCGCGGCAGGCGGCGACGACGACAGAGACGGCCTGGTTGACTGCGTCGGCGACGGCGAAGGAGTGAACGGCGGGGGAGGCGTGATCGGAGGAGGTGGTGACGCCGAGCACATAGATGGAGTTGACGACGCGGTACACGACGCGGTACTGCGACTCGACGCCCACCACGAGCTGCCCCGAACCGGCCGCGAGGGGGTCGTCGCCGATGGCGTCCAGCGAGGGGGAGGAGGAGGAGGTGGCAGCCGGCTGCTGCTTGCCGCGGGCGAGGTGGAGTCGCGCGAGGCGGAAGGCGGAGACGGCGGCGAGGGCGCGGGAGACGGGGAACCAGGAGCGCGTCTGGAGGAGGATGTCGGGGCCGTTCACCGGCTGCAGGGAGATCGCGAGGCACGCCATCGAGGCCGGCGGCGGCGAGATCCCCGGCGAGGCGGATCTGGGGCTAGGGTTAGGGTTCAGATCTGGGGGGGGGGAGGTGACCTGGTTTTGTGAGATCTGGGAGTGCGGCGTGGGAAGCAACGAGGAGACGGTCCACGGGGAGAGGAGTGGTCTGGGGCTCTGGGCAGGGGTGTCGGCTGTCAATTTTTTTTTTTAATAGTAGGGTGCTCGTAACGAAAACACACAATTTGCGCTAAATAATTTTAGGTAACGTATATTTATTATGTCAAATGGATGTTTCGTTAATATAAGAATTAAGTACAAGTTTCGTCTCTCAATTTTTATTCTAATTTAGCTTTCGTCCTTCAATTTTAATACCGGATATAACGCACCTCAAAGTTTAGATACCGGGCAAAAAAAAGTCCCTTTGTGCATTCGAGAGCGGTTTTGAGGGCGGTTTTGATCAGTGTTTTGTGCCACGTGGAAAAAAATATTTTCTATTACCATCAGGGTCGCCGGCTCTTCCATTCCTCAGCTCTTCCATTCTTCCCCCAATCTCCCCCTTCTTCCTCCATGGCGCCGTCTCCTCGTGGCGCCTTCTCCCTCCTAGCGCCGTCGCCTCCAGCCAGCCCGGTGCCTCTTCGGCTCGATGCCGCCTCCTCCTCTACTCCCGCCACTGCCGCCGGCTGCGCCGCCCACGCGCAACCCTCCAACCCGGCGTCGCCTGCTGCTGCCTCCGCCGCCTCCTCAAGCTCTTCGGCCGCCTCGTCGTCCTCGGCTCCCTGACCAAGCGCTGTTGGGTTCCACCGCTCTATTTCCCCTCCTGGCCATTTCCCTCTTCTCCCCTCCTCAATCGAACACAAACCGAAGAGAAGAAGCTTGAGCTCCTTTGCGGCCGAGACGTCGCTGTCCAATCCTCAACGCTCATGTGAAGCTTTTCCTTCGTTTCATGTGTTAGATTGTCTTCCAACACCTAAGAAGCAAAACCCCTCTCCTAATTTTGTTGTTTGATTGCAGGAGCCAGCAAGTTTGGTTTTCTTCCTCAACACCGGCCAGTGAGCCAAAATCACCGAATCAACTACTCCGGTGAGCATCTTCTCAATTAGTTCCTCCCTAACTATCTCTATACCCCCTTGAAGCCATCCTGAGGTTAATTGCTGCTAGTTTTCCTTAGGCCTTGCTCTCCACGTATAGCTCCCCCACATCACTACCGGTCGTCGCCGCCAAGCCACCACCGACCACCTTCAGCTCCCTTCTTCCTCCTGGTGAGGTCTTGGTACCCTTTAGTTGCCCGTGCATACTGTGATTTGTTGGAAGCGTTGTCGGGTGACCGAAGTCACCATAGCCCGAGCTTCTCCGCCGCTAGAACGCGTCGCGCCATCGTCGTAGGTTGCCGGAGCTCCGTCGGCGGCGCCAATAGGGTCCTAAGTTCTCGAGGTTTCCATTTTAGGCACTAGCTGACGCCGCCATGGGCTGAGTCACCGGCTTTGAGCCAGAGCAAATCAAACTCTGGGCTGCTCTGCTTGTCGGGATGAAGACAACCCCTGTAGCATCGTATTTAACCTCCAAATCTCTGTCCTAATGCATTAATTACTATGTAAATCCGAGTGTTAGTTAGCGCTGGTTCCGCTGCCTTGTGGACCCGCACACAATAATCCATATGAGTTAATGCTTTTTGCACCACGTGGCACGCCACGTGGATCAAACACTGGTCAAAACAGCCCTCGAACGCACGGAGGGACTTCTTTTACCCAGTATCTAAACTTTGAGGTGCGTTATATCTGGTATTGAAATTGAGGGACAAAAACTAAACTAGAGCAAGAGTTGAGGGACGAAACTTGTACTTAATCCTTAATAATATGTTCCGCAACTACAATTTTAAAGCTTTATGAACATGCACATCTAGATCTCCCAGCCTCCCACCGAAAATTATCATCATAGTCAAAAGACCAATTATGCATGTTGGTCACATATAAGATAGCTGAATGCAAAAGAGGCTAGCGTGTGAGAGAGGAGAGGTGAGGAAAATGGGGGAGGTGAGGAGGCGGTTGCGAGAATGGAGAGGTTGGGTTGGGAAGGTGATTTCTGCTCATCCTATGAGAGGGGGAGGAAGAACGCCCATATCGCCCTCCAAGCCACTTGCCATGGCATACAGGTCTAGCGGACCAGCAGACGAAGGTTCCTCTCTAACGGGTCCGGCGGTGGCACACAAGCTACGACGTCCTGATCGGTTTCTCACGTCATGGGGAGTGGAAGCAGCATGGCGCCTCTCTAGAGTTTGGGGTGGTCACACGATCTCTCAATCCTGATCGGTAATGGAGGGCTCGATGAAGGTGGTGGCAACACCAGTTACAAACGGTAGCCAGAAAGGGTCAAGCGGCGACAGTAGGTCTCGAGTTTGTAAAGGAGTGCGCTGCAAGTGCTGCTTGCCTTCTCCACCAACAGCTGGAGGGTGGAGGCGGTGCGATACGACAACGCATGATGGATTGAGTGAATAGGAGCGACAAGGAGAGGAGGCTAAGGGCGCAGGTTGCCAGCGGATTACATTGCCGTTGTCACCACCATGTGGGTTGAGACACGCGTGCGAGAGAGGGATTGGTGGAGGGGTGCTTGGGGGAGAGGAGTGGACGAGGCGTGGAGCGGATGGAACTGGTGATTTGAGGGGCGTCGGGCATAGGGCTGACAGCTAGGGCCCACCTGTTAGCGCACGTGGAACGGAGAGGTGATCGTCCCGCTGCGTGTTAGTGAACTCCTTCTTTTATTTATTAAAATAATATTAATTTAAAAGATAATTACAAAAAAATAGTCCTTTTTTTTACAAAAATAGGTGTTTGTCGCTATTTGACCTGGCGACAGGCTTTTGTCACCATTTTAAATGGTGATAAGAACCTATTTATTGCTAATCGTCGTTCCAACTGCTTGTCGACATTGGAGAGTGTGCAAATCGTTAGTTGAAATGGCAACATGATGCATTGAAAAGGGTGCAAATTGCTAGTTCAACTAGTGAAAAAAACTGGCTATACCCCTAAAATTCGGTGAAAAAGTCATTTTAATTCTGAAAAAAGAGGAGAGAGGAGAGGGGAGAAGAGACGTAGCGAAGCCCTGCCGGTTCCTAGCGGAGGAGAGAGAGAGAGACGGAGTAGCAGATCTGATTGCCCATTTTGCAGGTAAATATTCTTGCAACTTTGTACATAAATTCGAAACCTTGCAGGTTAGCAAATAAAAATAGCGACATAGAATTCAATGGATTACATAATTTTAGTTGTATTGTTGTTTGATATATGATATCATTTTAGCTATGTATAGTTTAGTTCATCATATAAATATTATTTATGTTGCAGCACTCGAACGATTTAGAATAAATCTGCAAAAATACTAACAAAACTTTGTAGGTTTTTATTTTTACACAGTAAATATTTTGTTAATCCCGAAAATACTTTTTAAACAAGGAAAATAGGAAGACACCTCTAAAAATAGCAAGATACCTATTAAAAATCTGTAAAAATTATAGGTAAATATTATTGTAACTTTGTACATAAATTTGAAACCTTGCAGGTTAATAAATAAAAATAGCGACATAGAATTCAATAGATTACATAATTTTAGCTGTATTACTGTTTGATGTAGTATATCATCTTAGCTATGTATAGTTTAGTTCATCATATAAATATTATTTATGTTGTAGTACTTGAACGATTTACAATAAATTCGCAAAAATACTAAGAAAACTTTGTGGGTTTTCATTTTTATATGGTAAATATTTTATTAATCCCAAAAATACCTTTTAAACTAGAAAAAATAAGAAGACACCTCTAAAAATAGGAAGATACCTATTAAAAATCTATAAAAATTGCAGAGTAGCTAAATAAGGTATATAGAGCTTAATCAAAATAATCTCAACTTAATTTTTCTCCATTTGTGCACGGTAAATATTATATTAATGTCAAAAATACCCTAAAAATTCTCTAAAAAATCCAGAGTATGTACATATGGTATGTAGAGCTGAATAAAAATATTATAAACTTAATTTTTATTTTCATTTGTACACGGTAAATATTTCATAAATCTTGGAGACACTTTTTAAACAAGAAAAGTAGTAAGATATGTATTAAAAATCTATAACAATTACAGAGTAGCTAAATAGGGTATGTAGAGCTTAATCAAAATAATCTCAACTTAATTTTGCTTTCCATTTGCACATGGTAAATATTCTGTAAATGCCAAAAATACTTTTTAAACTCGAAAAATAGCAAGACACCTCTAAAAATTCTCGAAGAAATCCAGAGTAGGTACATAGGGTATGTACAGCTGAATTAAAATATTGTGAACTTAATTTTTATTTGCATTTATATACGGTAAATATTTCATAAATACTGGAGATACTTTTTAATCAAGGAAAGTAGCAAGATACCTATTAAAAATCTATAAAAACTACAGAGTATCTAAATAGGGTTTGTAGAGCTTAATCAAAATAATCCCAACTTAATTTTAGTTTCTATTGGTGCATGGTAAATATTATGTTAATGCCGAAAATACTTTTTAAACTAGAAAAATAGCAAGAAACCTCTAAAAATTCTCTAAGAAATCTAGAGTAGGTACATAGGGTATGTAGAGCTGAACTAAAATATTATGAACTTAATTTTTGTTTCCATTTATACACGGTAAATATTTCATAAATATTGGAGACACTTTTTAAATAAGAAAAGTAGCAAGATACCTATTAAAATCTATAAAAAATACAGAGTAGCTAAATAGGGTATGTACCCCAACTTAAAAATAATTTACAAACAAGAAAAATAGGAAGATACCTATAAAAAATCTATGAAAAATTCTAGAATAGCTAAATAGGGAATGTAGATGTTAATTAAAATATTATGAACTTAATTTTTTTACTATCCATCTGTACACAGCAAGATACCTCTAAAAATTTATATGTCGATACAATTGTGTGTAGATCAGATTCCTATGTGTTGCTAATCATGCAATAATTGAATTAATTTGATATGTCGCTTCTTGTTACTTTTTGTATATATTTCGTAGTATTTACAATGTATGCACTGAATTTTCAGGTATGGTGGACCCAGGAGACATTACACAATGGTTGTATGAGTTGCTTGACCCGGCCATTCACGCGCATCACCGTAGCCGCCTTAGTACAATCCTCCCTTAGGAGGGCGAGGCAGCGATTGAGCTTGGCGCGTTGCGGTTGCGCACACCCATGAGGGCATGGATGGTGGACCCACGTTGGGTTCCAACGTATGTGTAGTTGTGACCTACATGTACTCAATTGTAGTTTGACCACTTTGGGTGGACTTACGTTTGTTCTTAATCCTTTTGACGCGGGTTGAGAGCAACAAGCCTCCTTCCACTAGTAAGGATGGTGGAGGTGATGTGGGAGGATGACCAAGACCGTGTGGGTGGTGGTAGTACGTCGAGGTGCTTTTCATACGACCGGTGCCTAGTGACAACACTATTTGACCGGTGGAGGCCAGAGACGCACATGTGTCCACCTCTCGTGCGGGGAGATGGCGCCGACACTTTAGGACATGACCTTCCTGACTGGGTTGCCCTGCATGGGCTTCCTCCTAGCGGCGCACGACGTCCTAGCCACGTGGCGCACAGATTTTCTCGCGAGGTTCCAGGGGGTGCTACCACCCAACACTAGCTATAGGGAGTTCAGCAGCACCCACGGGCTATCGCTGAAGTGGATCTGCCAGTTCTATGTAAGTTTTTGTAACTCTTGTCCTTCCACTTCAATTGCTTTGTGCAACTTAGTGATGTGTCTCTGTCTTCTTGCAGCCGGAGCATACTACAAATGACGCACCCGAGTACACAGTGAGGAGGCACTTCGAGGCCTACTTGTTGTTGTTGTTTGGGTGGGTGATGTTCCTAGGGTCCCACAGCGACAACGTCGACAAGCACATGATCCGGTACGCACGCGAGCTGGCGAACTTGGAGGTGGAGGCGATCCCACCGTACACCTGGGGCTCGGCAGTGCTGTGCGTGATGTACTGCGCCCTATGCGGCATGTCCCACTGGGTTCGAGATGGCTCCATCCTCTCCGGATGCCCGCTGCTTCTTCAACTGTAGTTCTTAGAGCATTTCCAGATCGAACGACCACAGCTGGACCTAGGAGCCTACACCGTCGCCATGTATGTCGATGACATGGACCGACCGACCATGGCTATGGTGTGGTGTTACCGACAGGTAAGTTTTTTGAACATTTATTCTTTTTCATAATGTAATTCTATTTCTTGTGCTAAGTTTTCAATGTTCTATTCCATAGGTCACGTTCACTCCGATCACTACGCATAAGTCCTACCCAGACTACGTTGCGATGTTCGATCAGTTGTCTGATGACCATGTCATCTGGACACCATACACTTCCAACAAGGTGTACGCGCATGTGGCAGCGCTACAGTCTTCGACAAAGTCAGGGCTCCAGCGACGCTCCGATGAAAGCGAAGGAAGGGCGTGCGATCACGAACATAACGAACCCAACGGCGCTGGCAAAGAGGGATGAGGCTTAGTGATGGTAGCACAACTCGATGATGAAGAAGACGATGGACTTGGAACATGGAGCTTCGCTCCCAGTGACTTGGCGATGGCTTTGAGGCAGCTACAGGACTCACGAGGTGCGACGTGACAAGAGGATGCGAAGACCGAGGGGCGGCGAGGTTTTAAAGGCAGCAGCGAGGAGATCAACTCAGATGTGGCGACAAGACCGAATCGGAGATGGGAACGACATGGAATAAACTGACAAGCGAGACCCACGAGTTAGCTGTAGTGGGACGTGGGTGCAGACGTGGCGACGACACATGGTAGCGATGGAGTGGTTGGGATGCACGTAGGTGAGGCAGGCTAGGCCGAGCGAAAATGGCCTGATAGGCGTAGGAAAGAAATGGGTTGAGAAAGAAATCGATCCGAGAGGATTTTCCGGAAAAGGAAAAGATTTCAGAATTTTCGAAAAGAGATTAGATCAAATTGAGCTCAAAGAAACAGAAAATAAACTCTAAAATCCCAGAAAATACTCTAGAACTCAAGGAACCCAAATAAAAAGGCTTTGAATTTAATTGACGTTTAAATTATTCACATTAAATGGTTATAATTTATGAAAATTCAAATTAAGCTTTAAGTTAACCAAGAAAATTGAAATGGTTACTTTTATTTTGAAAGGCTTCAAAGAACTTCAAATTTGGGATGTTACACTCGTCTAGAATAATCTTTGGTGCAACAGGGCATTTGGGACCATCGGTGTATTTCCCTTGTCTTCCCCGCTCCCGATTAAGGGAGGTCTCCAACAGTAAACACCTCGGGCGCTATTGCATAGCTCAGCATGTATTTTGTTGAATAAATGTCTTGTCGTACTTCTTCGGTCCGTCGGTCCATTGGAAGAAGTAGCAGTGTGTCAAGACCCAGAATTTACGATTCTAGAACCCTCTGTGTATACTGCACTAGTCCAGGATCACGCTAGTGTACACAGGGTTAACATAGGTAAATATCGATCCACACAAACGATAAATAAAGTAAACGATTATTTTGAATAACAAATAAGGGTTTTGACCTTATGGTCGAGTTTACACTTATTAAGCCACGCGAGGCTAACGAGAGAATAAAACACAGAGTGAGCGGAAATAACTTCGGCGTAGATCCCACCAATTCACCACAGCAACCGTGGGATCGGACCTTAACGATCAACAACCTTCGGCGAACTCCTCCTTGAAAGTAGGCGTAGACTCCTCCTCTTCTGTAGGTTTGGGCGTAAGTTTTACAACAAGCGTGAGTACACAACCGTACTCGCAAATCATACCACAGAATGCAATGTATAGATGCGAGCTTATTCCAAAGAAAAGGCTTACGTGGTTCTTTTGCATAAAAGCAACATTTGCAATTGAATACGAATAATAGATTGAAAGCATAATTCAAAACAAATAGACAATATTAATTTAATGATTATTTTCACAAAGACACATAGCCTAAACGAATTATTTCACATAGCCATATGATTGAGGTCACACGGCTCCCATCCCAACATTTTATGAAAATCTACCTCGTGTGAAATCCCCGAGCATGTCCATGACCGCGACGCGCTATTCGAATAGATTGATTTAACACTCTGCAGAGGTTGTACACTTTACCCACAAGATACAACTAGTGTAGCAAGCACTAATCATAACAAAGCGGTTGAAACTTCATCTCAACATTGACACTCCGTTGTGCTTACAAACCGCTATGCCAACCCAAGCGAGCGCTTTGGCATAACACACACCGGGCGAGGAAGCGGCGAACCGCCCCGCGATGCAACCACTAAGTAGTCACACCTCCACCTGTCACTGACCTAACCTATCCACACGAACATAAATGCCGAGAATCCATAACACTAAGTTAGGCCGTCCCATACGGGCATGTGGTCGTCTGATGAGCTCGGTTCAATGGCGCACAAAGTTAAGTCCTTAATTGACCAAGGCAAGACTTCCATGTTCTAACTAAGTCACAAAGATTATCATTCCCATCACAAAGCCCACCATATCACACAGCTTCCACCACTTGCCTCAGTCTAAATCCTTTACCACCCAGTTGGTTTTAGTGCAACACATGCCATCCACAAAGTAATAGCACACATTACACACGGTTTATCACATAGTTCCATAGTCACTTAGTCACATTTAATAATTGCAACTTTCATGAGATGTGAGACTCGTAGCATGGCTAAGCAATTGTACTCGCATCTAACCAACCCACGTTGGTGCTATAATAATACCAACTAATAACCAATCTAGGGTGATAAGGAAATTATGACGTACAAGGCCAAGGTGTGATAACAAATTTGGATAATAACTATACCCAAAGCATTTAAATAAATAATTAAAATAGAATGCGTACTTTGAAGTAAAGTAATTTGAAAAGCGGGTTCAAGATGATCAAAGGTATGACTTGCCTTGGAAAAGGTCTATGTACTGGTCTTGATCTTGGGGTGCTCCTTCTTCCACAAAATTCCCCGACGAAATGACGTCTACTCGCAAACGAAACAAATAAATAAAACAAATAAATAACAGAGGTAAAACAAGATCTAAAAATTAAATAAAAATCTCAGATAAATAGAGCTTGAATTTAGATAAATTTAGAAATTTGAATGGGCTCAATCGGAGTTAGGATGCAAAAGTTATGAGCTCTAGAAGATTGAATCTAAAAGAAACCTAATTTGGATTTTCGAATTTCGAATTATTTCTCGAAGAAAAATCGGATTATTGCGCAATCTTGGCGTCGTGAAGAACGTTCGGACGCGGTGACGGATGGCTTTGGCAGTGGGACCCACATGTCGGTGAGATGGTGCATCGTGGACCAAGTTCATACGGTCGAATCTCGGGGTTCGGTGGGCCGTGCCGCGCGAGCATACTGCGTGCTGGCGACGCGGCGCCACGCGGCGACTGCGTCGGCACGAATCTTGAGGTGGCGGTGAGGTGGCGCCACGTCGGACCCGGCAGCGGCGGCTCGGGGACCGATAACGCGGCGAGCAGCGGGGCCGGCCGGCGGTGAGTGGTGCCGGTGTGTAGAGGGCGCTATTGCGAACCTGCGATGCAACTCGGGTGATCGGAAGGGCGGTGGCGGCCGACGGCGAGCTGAGCGGCGGAGGTGCCGGGTTTTGTCGGTTGGAGCTCGGTGAGGTCGGCGGCGGCGAAGGCTCGGGTAGCCACGGTGATCTTGAACGGCGGTGCACTCGATGGCGACAGCGGCGACAGCGGGCGCGCGCAAATCGGCAGCGGCGAAGCGCGGCGGAAACCCTAGATGGAGAATTGCGGCGCGCAAGAGCTCGGGAGGTCGGGGTTTGGGGTTTTCTTGTGCGGACGTCGATGCGATCCCGGGGTCCTATTTATAGAGGCGAGAGGCTAGGAGGCGTCGCGGTGGCGAAACCTAGAAGAGTCAAAGCGAGCACGAGGAAGAAGCGGGATTGGAAAGGGATAAGTCAGTGTCGGGATAAGATTTCAATGAAGCAGTGCGGGATAGATAGGGCTTCGGAAGGAATCATCGCGCATAAAATTAGGCCGCATCCACTTTTGTCGGACGGCTCGAGCTACTTCAATGGCGGGACGCGCGGTTGCTCGCGAAGAAGCCGGGCGCGCGGCGGCGAGCGTGGGGCCCACTCGTCGATGTACGCAGGCGGCTTGCGGCTGAAGCCAGCGGGTGAGGGTGAGCGAGAGAGAATGGGCGGATCGAAGGAAGATTCGGACCGAAGGGATTTAGAGATTTTAAATAGTTTTCTATTTTATAAATTACGAGAAATTCAAATAAGCAATAGAAAATAGCAAATGAACTCGAGAAAAATTCTAGAAAAAATCTAGAAAATATATCTGAGCACATAGAACCCAATTAAAATAGTTTTGGCTAATGTTCATGTTGGGATTATTCACATTAAAGGTTTTTGATTGTAAGATTCAATATTAAGCTTTTGAAATTAAAAACAAATAAATCCAAATGGTGAATTTTCCCTACTAACTATTTAAATGATTTTTAAGCTCTAAAAATTGGGATGTTACACAGTGCTCCTCTGGTTGGCATACAAGGATAAGGTTACCAATATTTAAAATGCAACACGCAATGTAAAATATGGGGAGACATCACTTACACGGCAATCCCGGCACATGTAGTAAGCCCAAGTGGCGGTACTAGGATGTGTGGATTGCTTGATCCATGTTGGGTTACCGCGGTCGCACTAGGGCGTGGAAATTCGGTGATGCGAGAGCATCCTTGCAAGAACTATCTGGACACGTTCTTGCCTTGTTGCCAACCCATTTTCACTTCTGAAGCATCTCCCCATAGTCCGACATCCCCAAACTGGGCAGATTCCGGTCCATCGTGAGCCGTCCCAATGACGTGCGGGCCCCACACGTCAGCCTCAGAGCCCTTTCTCTGGTTTTATTTTTTATTCCAAAATCCTAGGGCTGACATCAGCATGCGTCATTATCGAATTTTCTAGTAGAAAAATAAATCTAGAAATTCCAAAAAATCCCAATTTTGCCTTTTTTTCTCTTTAGATTAGATCTTCCAAAAGCCATATCTTCTTCATTCGTACTCCGTTTGAGCCATTCAAATTTCTATATTCATCTAAATTCGAGCTCTATTTTAATGAGATTTTTATTTAAATTTTAGAGTTTGTTTTCATCTCTATTTTATTTATTTATTTTATTTGCGAGTAGACGTTGCTACTTCAAGAGATTTCGAGGAAAAAGGAGTTTACCAAGACCAAGGCCAGTACCAAGATCTATTCTAAGGCAAGTTGTACCTTTCATCATATTGCACTTAGTTTTTCTAAAATTATTTTGATTCAATTATTGCATGTACTTTAAATGTTTATTTAAATGCTTTTGGGTTTAGTCATTAATCCAAATTGTTTATAGAGTAAAGTACACTGTGGGTCCCTAAACTTGGAGGGTGGGTTCACTTGAGTCCAACATCTTTGAAAGTGTTCAATCAGGTACCTAATCTATTTAAGTGGGTCAAGCAGATCCAGCAGATCCGAGTTGGCGGTTGGCGTGATGTGGTTGGTTGGTATGCGCATGGACTCTCCGTCGGCATTCTTCCCCATTCATCCCCCATCCAATCTCTCATTTCTCCTTCTCCACTCCTCTCTCCCCATGGCTCTCCTCCGGTGCATCCCCGACCCCATGGCGTCACCACCTTTCGCCTCGTCTTTATATCCGGTCCCTTCACGCACGCCGACGCCACCACCATGCGCCCGACCACCACGCCTCCTCGCCTCCTTGCGGCCATGCGCCGCCGGCCACATGTGCTACTCCACGACCGGCCACGCCGCCATCGGCCATGTGCGCTACTCCACGGCCGGCGCCGTCGCCTCGTTGCGCAGCGTGTAGCCCTTCTTGGTGAGTACGCCTCGGCGGCTGGCAGTGGCGCTGCGCGGCAACTGCGGCTGGACCTCATCGGCGCCACCCACGGCGCGAGGTGGAGCGAGGAGGTGGTCGTTGACCGCCGCAACATGTCAGAGGCGGTGGATGCGCCGCTTCGGGCATCGGCGAGAGCTAGCGGCGTCGAGCTCGGGAGGAACAAGACGATGGTGCTGGAGTGAAAGGGGGGTGGATTGGAGGGGAGCACGAGCAAGAAGGAGGCCAAGGTCACTTGCCGGTGTAGTCGGAGCGGGCGGAGGGGCTCTATGTGAGGACCCGGTTTATTTGGTTTGTAATGTAACCAACCACGGCCCTAGCATCACAAATCAAATAAGCGATCCTCGAGATATGTATACTTCGAAGCAGTATACACACCCCGGTACAAAATTAGACATCAACTCCATTCCACACATAGAGTCCAAACACAACACTACCAAACGAAAGATAAACAAATAGTAGGGTTATTACAGACAAAGACCGATAGGCCAAGATACACAAATAACAAAAGAAGACAGCGGAAGCAAAAGTGCCATAAGATGGCTATAAACAAAGCCAATCAGTGTGCCTTCACCCACAAGGCATCTGACCGGACCGCCAAGTCTAGTCGTCACCCACGAAGCGACAGCACAGCTCACAGAAGTGAGGCCCTTGAGGCTCACCTTCTTCCTCTGCAACAAAAACATTAAGCAAAGCACGAGTACAAAGATTGTCTTTGTACACTTAAGACCGACGTGTGAACTAGCAGACCTGTTCATATGCTACATGCAGGCTTGTTTAGTGGAGGCCATATGTTTCATTTGCATAAAGCCAACTTCCATTTGCAATAATATAATACAGTTTTAAAGGCAAGTTTGCAATTCATTTTTCCTGTTGAAATAACTGCGAAATAAAGGTAGGTACAAGCAACCACCTAGAAGTGACTATCCCAATAGTCACCACAACAATACCACGAATCCCGATTCGTACCACCCATCAAGTTTTAATTTAAATGTTGTAGTCTAACTCTCGATAAGCTTACCCAAGCGTGTCCATCACCTAGGGCGAGGCTATTCGAATAGTTTTTAACCTGCGGGTGTACCATGTACCACACCTCGACCGCCTTTAAGCCAAAGCACACTTAGAAGGTATCTTAAGCCTGACTAAGTCCTCTGATTGTTTCCAATATTGTGTATCAACCCGGGCAGCTCGTATGGGTAGAAACACCATACGCTTACATGGTAAGCCGAAAAGACAACTACCGCTCGGGATAAAGCTTTTGGACAACTACCATGCTCCCACCTCCGTCCCTCCTGCGACCTCCTGCGACCGGGACCAATACACGCCAAAGTACTAGGTCAAGAGAGGTCCCATACCCTCTAGTGTGGTTATGCGCGAAATGCTGGATAACAAAAACTCACAAGATGTTCGGTCCTTAATTGACGGGCACCTTTCGATCACACCAATAGATCACACCAATCTTACCATTGTGCGCGTCTAAATCATTTTTGTTTTTGGTTTTAGTTTTGCAAGTAAGCATAGCAAAATCTTTGAAACATAAAGTTGTAGTAAATTTTGTGTGATCAAGGTTCACCGACTAAAGTCGATAACTTGCTTGATTCTACCGATAGCTAAGCATGTCTAAGCAAGTTGACCGGATCTACTAAGTGACAAGAGATCATCGTGATCTCTAATCACGACAAATAACCTAGGCTCGGTAGTAGAGATCAATATTTTGTCTACGAGGATATGCACTTCTGATTTAACTAATCAATTTAACACAAATTAAGCAATGCATACATACAATTTGAAACAAAATATTAATCTTTAAAATAAAGGATTAAACATGATCAAAGCGCTTGCACGGATCTTTGTTGGTCAAGTTGTTGCGGAGGATCGTCCTCGGGGTTGCCGCAAATATCGAAGCCTAACGATCGAACATAACGACAAATAAGAACGAATAACAGACAAAACTCAAACATTCAACAACATCAAACAAGCCAAAACTCACACAAGACCTAAGCATGATATAACAAAATTTTAGAAACAGAGAACAAATCATTTTAAGTTATTAGCAATTTTCTATGAATTTTCTAAGCTAAAAACACAACAAGTCACTAGTTAATTACTTAACAAATTTTCATGAACAGAACCAGCGTATAAAATCTATCCTAATAGTTAGTATACTGAAAATGAAATTTCTGAATTGGGTTCATTCAAATTGGACAATTATTGAGAAAGATATGAATTTTCTAATTTTGGAAAATGCATAAAGCATCAATTAATCATTTATGATTTTACGATCTGAGACGAGGTTGAAACTAATTTTAATAAATAGAACATTTAAAATAAAAATTAACAAGACGGTTTTATGCAATTTGGATAAAAATTGAATTAGTTATGCATTTTACAAGTTTAATCGATTTAACGATTGCTGTGAAAAGCATTTCGAAATACTAAAGCTCTTAATACTTCTTCTCTGACGCCTTGCGGCTAGCTGACCAGCGGCGGGCGGGCCACGAAAATCTTGACGGAGGCGGATGCGCATAAGGTGGCGTCGGCGTATTCAAAGAATCGTCTTGACAACAACGTAATCTAACACATATGCCCGGCAAAAATCGCTTCATGAAGAAAGCGCATTAACAAAACTACACAATCCTAAGCGACATTGGGCCCACATAAGAGACTCGGAGAATTAAAGCGATTAGATTTGAATCCTAAAGCGGACTTAACACAGAGAGGGCCCACAAGTCGGTGACCTATGAACGAGGTTTAGCGATAACTAAGCCCTTGGCGGCTCGGCGTACGCGACGGCGCGCGCGGCGGCGCCGCGGTGATCTAGCAAACCAATGAGTTTCAAGGCGAGTGAGTGGTACCTCAAGGTTCGCAAAGACCTCACGAACCGGTGGCGGTGGCGCGGAGCCCAATGGTCGCGGAGATGAGCTCACGACGGCCGGGGCGGAGAAGAAATGCGGTGCTCGCGGAGAAGATGCTACGGACGAGAAGCTACGGGAAGGTGCGCCGCGGAATCGCCTCGACTCCGGGAGCAATAAGCACAAGATAACGTCGAAGAAGAAGGTCAGAGGCGGCGGAATTGCCGCGGCGGAACAGTGATTGGAGAAGAAAGTGCGTGCGGCCTCAGCGATGCACCAAAGACAAAAATGAAGCCATCATTAACCCGATTGCATCAATGCGATTGAAGGACCAAGTGTGAAGTGAAACTCACGAGCACTAGCAAGCTTGCGGCGAGACCAACGGAGTTGGGGGCGAAGAAGTGGCTCGGACGATTCTTTGGATGCTACGAGCTCGGGATGGGAAAAATGGATGCGACAGAGTGTGGTTCCGCGATGGTGAGGTTGCGGGCTCAGGGCTTCTCCAGCGGCGGTGCTACGCCGTTTCCTTCTCGGCGAAACAAGAAATCGGGCGGAGATAACACGAAGCATAAGGGAAGAAGTGGATGAGCTCGGGGCTTTTATGAAGTCACGGCGATGCCTCGGTAGGACACGAGGGCATAAAGGTGGCGGCGGCGAGTGCGTGGCAAACATGCGCGCGCGGCGCGAGCTCGGTGAGTGCGGAGAAGGCGAGGTTGATCTTGGCAGTGGGACCCATATGTCGGCTGCGACGCAGCGGTGCGAACCGGTGGTTTGATTTGATCAACAACACCCGGCCGTTGGATGCGAAATGGGCCGGTGGGATTGGTGTATGCATTCGGACGGTCGGTTGCATGCATAGCGTGGATCGTTCGATTTGCATCGGACGGTCACGATCGATTGGACTGCGTGTGATGCGTTTAGTTGACGCGGCCGAGTCAAGTGGTGAGTCGGACTCGAGCTGAGTTGGGTTCGGGCAGAGAGCGATGCTTTTAGAATTTGGTTTAAAAGACAGAGAAGGTTTGGGAATTTTAGAGGTAGCTCCTGAGCTCCAAAAATTTCAAATTTTTATAGTAGCTACTAGAGACAGAGGACAACCTTGTATAATTTTCCAGAACTTTTATGCACTGCATGGTTCTAGAGAAAATTCACAAGCTGCTGTCGAGGAGTTTGACCAGATTTCAAACAGAGTTGACTTGGCCATTTGAAATAGCAAACAAAATCTAAAAATTGTGAAATAATTCAGGAGGTAGATAGGATGATCAAGATGGTAGGAAAAATAATTTCAGAGGATGATCAAAGTTTGAAGGCTAAGAATTGGTGACAACAATCTCCATTCACAAGAGTTTAATTCTAGAAAATGGAAATTGCTAGGGAAAAATGTAGGAACTTTCAAATGATTTGAAGAGACAACAAAAGTTTTATTTCTCCTCAAAATTTTACATTTGAAATACAAACCCTAAGTTAGGGCTGTTACAAATCTCCCCCTTACAGGAATCTGCCAGAGATTACGATCAACAGGAGAAGAATGATTGGTAATCTGCTGGAGGCGATCTTCCGCTCCCAAGTGGCTTCATCCTCGGAGTGGTTTGACCACGAACTTTAAGGAACTTGATCACACGGTTCCTTGTTCGCATTCGACTTCTTCGAGGATCTGAGCGGGATGCTCATGATAAGACAAATCTTCCGCACATCGATATTTTCCAATGGTGTTTCCTCAGCCGGAACACGGAGGCACTTCTTCAATTGTGACACATGGAAAACATCATGCACCCCTTCAAGTGTAGCCGGCAACTCCAACTTGTATGCAACAGCTCCACTTTCTTGATGATGCGTCGGCCGACATATCGAGGAGCGGTTGCCCTTGACAAAGCGGCGATGTCCCCGGAGGTGAGACTTTGAGATACACAAAGTCATTGGTGGAAACTCAACTCACGGCGGCGCCGATGCGCATAGCTCTTACGCACGGATTGAGCTACGCGCAAGTGCTCGCGAATCAAGCGCACTTGACTTTGGCCTCATTAATGGAATCGGGCCAAAGCGCCTTTCACGGTTTACGACCGGTTCAGCGGTGTTCTGCGGCGCCGTCCATACAAAGCTTCAAGCGGTGCCATCACGAGACTAGCACTGGAAAATTTGTTGTTGTAGGAGAACTTCGGCAAGCGGTAGGCACTTCTCCCAATTCTTCCCATAGGAAAGAACACAAGCACGGAGCATATCTTCAGAACTTGGTTGACTCGCTCCGTCGACCATGATCACGAGGATGGTAGCGATCTTGAAAGTAAGGCGGTACCCATGGCCTCCTGAAGCGTGCCAAAGTCGGAAGTGAAAAGAGAACCACGATCGACACCATCGTTAAGTGGCACACCATGCAAACTCACAATGCGGGATATGTAAGTGCGCCAATTTCTTGTGGCGAGGGCGTACATCTTGGCGGAAAATGTGCTACTTCGTCAATCATCAATAACCACCGGATAGCATCCTTCCCGAAGAAATGCAGGGCAAACCGGTGATGAAGTCCATACCAACGGAATCCCACTTCCACTCTGGTATAGGCAGAAGTGGAGAGACTCTTTGGATCTTGATGCTCGGCCTTCACGCGACAACATCGTCGCATCGGCAACGAACCGGCAATCTCGCTTCATGCGAGTCCACGAACCTGCGCGGATCTTGGTACATCTTGGTAGCCGGGATGGATGGACAAAGGCGAATCATGGGCTTCTGAAGGATCAAATCCATGGCTCGGGGATCTTTGGGACCACGAGGCTTTGCCCAAACCATACAACACCGTGCTCATCCTCTGCAGTGAAACACTTGGTGATCCATTCTGATGTTACGCTTGATTTTACCCACACCATCATCGATTCTTTGCTGCCTTGATTTGATCCACCAAGGTTGGTTTACTGTCGAGGCGATAAAGAACCGTGCTCAACCAAACCCAAGTTGAGGCAATGAAGTGCAAGTAGTGCGGGTTGTTGCTCTTGGATCATCAAAGTATTGCAATACACTTTTCGGCTAAGTGCATCAGCAACCACATTGGCTTTGCAGGATGATCACGAATACCCATGTCATAATCTTTGATTAATTCTAGCCATCTCCTCTGCTGAGGTTCGGATCTGTTTGGGTGAACAAATATTTCAAGCTCTTGTGATCGAATACACCTCACGTGATTCTGATCGGATAATGCGCCAAATCTTGAGTGCATGAACCACGACAAGCTCCAAATCATGGGTGGGATAGTTGAGCTCATGTGGTCTCAATTGCCTAGATGCATAGGCAAGCTGCCTTGCCTTCTGCATAAGAACACATCCAAGTCACGACGAGAGGCATCGCAATAAATATCAAGCTCTTGTGGATATCGGGAAGAGTAAGGCTGGAGTGAAGTCAATGTTGCTTGAGCTCTGAAAGCTCTCATCACAGAGGACCATACAAACTTCTTGTCCTTCTTAAGCAATTCGGTCATCGGCTGCGATCTTGGAAAGTTCTCGATAAAGCGGCGATAGTGTGACTAAACCAGAAAACTCCGCACATCGATGGCCCGACTTGGTGGCCCCAAGATAGAACATCGTTGACCTTCTTTGGGATCCATAGCTATGCCTCGGTGAAAGAACATGGCCAAGAATGCCACTTCCTTCAACGAACTCACATTTCTTTGAACCGCATATATTTGGTGCTCATAATTTGCCCAAAACAATCTTGGATGCTCGACATACTCGCTTGATCTTGGAATAAATAAGAATATCATCAATGAAGACCACCACAAATTTGTCCAAAAACTCCATGAATCTGAATTCATCAAGTTCATGAACAAAGGCTGGAGCATTGGTTAATCAGAAAGACATGGCGGTGTACTCGTCTGGCCATAACGAGTAGTGAAAGCCGTCTTGAATATCCTCGTACGATCCGGACTTGATGATGGCAGATCTCGAGATCAATCTTGGAGAACACACGAGCTCGGACAAGCTGGTCAAAAGATCATCAATGCGGGGTAGAGGATATTTGTTCTTCACCGTCACTTCATTGAGAGGCGGTAATCAACACACATGCGCAAAGTCTTGTCCTTCTTCTTCACAAAGATCACGGACAACCCCAAGGAGATGGCGGGACGGATGAAACCCTTTGCTTGGAGCTCGCCAAGGCTGCTTCTTCAATTCTTCTAGCTCATTGGGAGGCATCCGTCTGGCGCCCGAGTGGGGCGATGCTGGGCGACAACTCGATGACAAACTCAGTCTCGAATCGGAGGCATCCGGGCAAATCATCGGAAAAACATCCTCAAAGTCGGATACTATGGGAACATCCACGAATTTGCAAGGTGGCTTTGCTTCTAATGCACCAGATGTGGCCCCTGCGGTGGCGAAAATCCAACTGCTACACTGAAGAAGTGGTAAGATAGACAATCTTCACGCTGTCGATTTGCCCCAAGTGTTGGGACAACCAATCCATGCCAAGAATCACATCGGACTCATTGAACTAAGCGAATGAGATTTGCCAAAAATCCCACCCCTTCAACTATGATAGGAACATCCGACACTTGTAAATCGGCTCTCATTTCCGACCCGGAGGCGGATGAGCAAAGGAACTTCAAAGGAACACGGTGAAGACCACTAGCGGACAAATGATCTTGAAATAAAGAATCGATGCTCGAGAATCAAATATCTGCTGGCGGGGCGAAAATTAACAAAGTATACCAATCACAACATCTGGCGCCTCTGGGCCTCCTCGGTGAAAGGTGGTTCACTCGACCATTGCTCGCGCACAGAGGCTTCGGATCATCTTAGTCGGTGGATGACCACTCCCTGCCCGCGTCCTCCATTAGGGCGAGGGTTCTTCGTGCAACACTCACGAGGCGAGCATTTGCATAATGGCCCTTGTTGTGGCGGCGAAGCAAGTCACCTCGGCCGCCGGATTGCGGAGGCGCTCTGTCTTGGATCGCGGCGCGCGTGGGTGGCTCACGGCTGCGGTGGGCGAGAGGCGTGCGAGATGGTCTCGGCGCCGGTGGAGCAAAAGAACGGGCCATGGTGCTGGCCCGGCCCGGAGGCGAACGAGTGGTGTGAGTAGGCGATCGCCTCCCATTTGCGCTGCGGGACTCGCCAGCGCCTTTGCCTTATGCTCTGCAACAATGGCCTTATCTACCAAGGCACGAAAGTCGAGAAGTCCACAATAGATAGCTTGTCTGCGGCTCCTCGGACAAGCCATCCATAAACTTCTCTGTAGCCTCATCGAGGCCACCTCTCCCGAGCATGCGAGGCGGATGATTGAACTTCGTGCGGTACTCGTCACGATTTGCGCCCTTGCTTGGCGCGAGGAACTCCTTTTCTTGGCTTCATCGGGCCATGCAGGATGTGGGCGACGAAAGGCGCGGAACTCCTCCCACGCGACCACATGGCGCGGGCTGCATGGCGAATAGTTCTCCCACCATGAGTGCGCGCCCTCAGGCGGTGGGGCGCGAAGAGTGCCTTGTCCTGCGCACGGCGAGCTATGTTGAGTTTCCGCTCAACCATGCGCGGCCGATCATCCGCATCGAGAGGGTCCTCAGGCGGGAGAAAGTCGGTGGCTGCGTGCGGAGGAACTCTGCAAGTCCCGCGAGTGCGGTGGCGCCACCACCGGCGAGGAGTGGAGGTATTCCTAGCAATAACCTCCAAGATGCGCGTCGGTCCATGCGGTTCGCTCGATCGGCGAGCACCTCGACCATGGTCGGAGGAGAAGCTCCTCATCATGACCGACCTGCTTGACTACTGCGCGTTCTCCGGCCATCTGTTTCACTAAGACAAGTTAACGATGGCGGAAAACAAGAAGTCGATAACCCACGCAAATAACACTATGACACAAAACAAACACAAGACTTTTAAGTTACAAAACCAACTTGACAAAAATCACGCATTTAGCAAACTCATATCTTACCCTTATGCCCCACAAATTTTAATTAGACTAATTCTCTATGGTTCTCCCAAAAGTGATTCTCTGGTAGCAACTATCTTTTGAAAGGAAGAGGAAAACCAAGTTTCAAACTCAAATTAGAGTAAGATAAGAGTAGAAGGCTAAGATAGGTAAGGAGTAAAATCGAGAATGCGCCTAGGTTTTCATAAACCCTTTTATACTTTGAAATTAAGCTTTTTCAAAATATCCTAAAGGCGACTATGCTTGGGTTGCTACGGTCGAGAATGGCTCACGATACCAACTTTGTGAGGACCCAGTTTATTTGGTTTGTAATGTAACCAACCACACAGCCTAGCATCACAAATCAAATAAGCTGATCCTCGAGATATGTATACTTCGAGCAGTATACACACCGGTACAAAATTAGACATCAACTCCATTCCACACATAGAGTCCAAACACAACACTACCAAGCGAAGATAAACAAATAGTAGGGTTATTACAGGACAAAGACCGATAGGCCAAGATACACAAATAACAAAAGAAGAGCGGCGGAAGCAAAAGTGCCATAAGATGGCTATAAACAAAGCCAATCGGTGTGCCTTCACCCACAAGGCATCTGGCCAGGACCTTAAGTCTAGTCGTCACCCACGACGGCAGCCTGACTCACGAAGTGAGGCCCTTGAGGCTCACCTTCTTCCTCTGCAACAAAACATTAAGCAAAGCACTGAGTACAAAGATTGTCTTTGTACACTTAAGGCAGCGTGTGAACTAGCGACTGTTCATATGCTACATGCGAGGCTTGTTTAGTGGAAACCATATGTTTCATTTGCATAAAGCCAACTTCCATTTGCAATAATATAATCTGATTTTAAAGGCAAGTTTGCAATTCATTTTCTGTTGAAATAAGCTGCGAAATAAAGGTAGGTACAAGCAACCACCTAGAAGTGACTATCCCAATAGTCACCACAACAATAACGAATCAGATTCGTACCACCCATCAAGTTTTAATTTAAATGTTGTAGTCTAACTCTCGATAAGCTTACCCAGCGTGTCCATCACCTAGGGCGAGGCTATTCGAATAGTTTTAACCTGCGGGGTGTACCCTTGTACCCACACCTCGGACGCCTTTAAGCCAAAGCACACTTCCAAGGTATGCAGACTGACTAAGTCCTCTGAGGCTGTTTCCAATATTGTGTATCAACCGAGCCGCTCGTATGGGTAGAAACACCATACGCTTACATGGTAAAGCCGAAAAGACAACTACCGCTCGGGATAAAGCTTTTGGACAACTACCATGCTCCACCTCCGTCCCTCTGCGACCTCCTGCGACCGGGACCAATACACGCCAAAGTACTAGGTCAAGAGAGGTCCCATACCCTCTAGTGTGGTTATGCGCGAAATGCTGGATAACAAAAACTCACAAGATGTTCGGTCCTTAATTGACCGGGCACCTTTCGATCACACCCAATAGATCACACCAATCTTACCATTGTGCGCGTCTAAATCATTTTTGTTTTGGTTTTAGTTTTGCAAGTAAGCATAGCAAAATCTTTGAAACATAAAGTTGTAGTAAATTTTGTGTGATCAAGGTTCTGACTAAAGTCGATAACCGCCAGTTCTCTGGATAGCTAAGCATGTCTAAGCAAGTTGACCGGATCTACTAAGTGACAAGAGATCATCCAGCGATCTCTAATCACGACAAATAACCTAGGCTCGGGTAGTAGAGATCAATATTTTGTCTACAGGATATGCGACTCTGATTTAACTAATCAATTTAACACAAATTAAGCAATGCATACATACAATTTGAAACAAAATATTAATCTTTAAAATCACGGGATTAAACATGATCAAGCGCTTGCACGGATCTTGTTGGTCAAGTTGTTGCGGAGGATCGTCCTCGGGGTTGCGCAAATATCGAAGCCTAACGATCGAACATAACGACAAATAAGAGCGAATAACAAACAAAACTCAAACATTCAACAACATCAAACAAGCCAAAACTCACACAGCAGCCTAAGCATGATATAACAAAATTTTAGAAACAGAGAACAAATCATTTTAAGTTATTAGCAATTTTCTATGAATTTTCTAAGCTAAAAACACAACAAGTCACTAGTTAATTACTTAACAAATTTTCATGAAACAGAACCAGCGTATAAAATCTATCCTAATAGTTAGTATCTTGAAAATGAAATTTTCTGAATTGGGTTCATTCAAATTGGACAATTATTGAGAAAGATATGAATTTTCTAATTTTGGAAAATGCATAAAGCATCAATTAATCATTTAACAGATTTTCGATCTGAGACGAGGTTGAAACTAATTTTAATAAATAGAACATTTAAAATAAAAATTAACAACCTTTGGTTTTATGCAATTTGGATAAAAATTGAATTAGTTATGCATTTTACAAGTTTAATCGATTTAACGATTACAATGAAAAGCATTTGAAATACTAAAGCTCTTAATACTTCTTCTACGGCGCACGGCTAGCCCCAAGACAGCAAAGCGGGCCGCGAAAATCTTGACGGGCGATTGCGCATAAGGTGGCGTCGGCGTATTCAAAGAATCGTCTTGACTAACGAACGTAATCCTAACACATATGCCCGGCAAAAATCGCTTCATGAAGAAGCGCATTAACAAAACTACACAATCCTAAGCGACATTAGGGCCCATGCGGAGACTCGAGAGAATTAAAGCGATTAGATTTGAATCCTAAAGCAGACTTAACACGAGAGGGCCCACAAGTCGGTGACCTATGAACCAGTTTAGCGATAACTAAGCCGCGGCGGCTCGCCAAGACGCGACGGGACGGCGGCGCGGCGCACGGGTGATCTAGCAAACCAATGAGTTTCAAGGCAGTGAGTGGTACCTCAAGGTTCGCAAAGACCTCACGAACCGGTGGCGGTGATGCGGGCCCAATGGTCGGCGGAGATGAGCTCACGGCGGCGGAGGCGGAGAAGAAATGCGGTGCTCGCGGAGAAGATGCTACGGACCGAGAAGCTACGGGAAGGTGCGCCACGGAATCGCCTCGACTCGGGAGCAATAAGCACAAGATAGCGTCGAAGAAGAAGGTCGAGGCGGCGGAATTGCCACGGCGGAACAAGTGATTGGAGAAGAAAGTCGCGCGGCCTCAACGATGCACCAAAGACAAAAATGAAGCCATCATTAACCCGATTGCATCAATGCGATTCGAAGGACCAAGTGTCGAAGTGGAAACTCACGAGCACTAGCAAGCTTGCAGAGGCGAGACCAGCGGAGTTGGGGGCGAAGAAGTGGCTCGGGCGATTCCTTTGGATGCTACGAGCTCGGGATGGGAAAAATGGATGCGATCGAGTGTGGTTCACGATGGTCGGGGCTTTTATGAAGTCACAGCGATGCCTCCCGGTAGGACACGAGGGCATAAAGGTGGCGGCGACGCAGTGCGTGGCAAACATGCACGCACGCGACGCGAGCTCCGGTGAGTGCGGAGAAGGCGAGGTTGATCTTGTGACAGTGGGACCCATATGTCGGCCCGAGCGAAGCGGTGCGACCGGTGGTTTGATTTGATCGACAACACATCGGCCGTTGGATCAGAAATGGGCCGGTGGGATTGGTGTATGCATTGGACAGTCGGTTGCATCATAGCGTGGATCGTTCGATTTGCATCGGACGGTCACGATCGATTGGACTCGTGGTGCGTTTAGTTGTGCGACCGAGTCAAGTGGTGCAGTCGGACTCGAGCACGAGTTGGAGTTCGGGCAGAGAACGATGACTTTTAGAATTTGGTTTAAAAGACGAGAGAAGGTTTGGGGAATTTTTAGAGGTAGCTCCTGAGCTCCAAAAATTTCGAAATTTTATGGTAGCTACTAGAGACAGAGGACAACCTTGTATAATTTTTCCAGAACTTTTATGCACTGCATGGTTCTAGAGAAAATTCACAAGCTGCTGTCAGGAGTTTGACCAGATTTCAAACAGAGTTGACTTGGCCATTTGAAATAGCAAACAAAATCTAAAATTGTGAAATAATTCAGGAGGTAGATAGGATGATCAAGATGGTAGGAAAAATAATTTCAGAGGATGATCAAAGTTTGAAGGCTAAGAATTAGCTGACAACAATCTCCATTCACAAGAGTTTAATTCTAGAAAATGGAAATTGCTAGGGAAAAATGTAGGAACTTTCAAATGATTTGAAGAGACAACAAAAGTTTTTATTTCTCCTCAAAATTTTACATTTGAAATACAAACCCTAAGTTAGGGCTGTTACACTCTAAGTCAGGTCGACGGCGAGAGCCTCCTACGACGTGACGGCCTCAACGTGGGGGTAGTGGAGGAGCGGTGGAGAGCGCAAACTGAAGGTTGGGGAAGTACAATGGAGACGTGGAGATGCTCCCACGGGGAAGAATCGGAGAGGGACTCACCCGGGAGCAATCAGCGGCGGAAATGGTGGGTTTGGCCGATGTTGAAGAAGAGGCGCGGCGGCTCTCGGTGGAGTGGGTTGCAATTGTGAGAGGGAAAGTGTCCTTGCGGGATGGAGCACGGCGTGACGCGGCCGGCGGGGAGAGGGGGATGTTGGACGGCTTGACATCGCGGTGGATGATGGGCGGCACTGCATAGCAATGTAGGTACTTGACGCCGCGCCGCAGACGTACGTCGCGTCGAACATTGCCGGGATGGTCAGCCTCTCGAGGTCGCGGCCAAGCACGTCGACCCGTAGTCGGCAATCGTGTGGGCATCACCATCGTCGGTTTAGGCCTCAACACCGACGCGCCCTTCTCCGAGGAGCACCGCACGGACAGACGCCCGCCGTGACTTCACCTACATCGACGATGTCATTAAGGGCTGCCTTGGCGCGCTTGACACGGCTGGTACGAGCACGGGCTCCAAGTCCGGCAAGAAGCGCGGGCCCGCACCCCTCCGCATCTACAACCTCGGCAACACTTCTCCGGTGCCTGTCACCCGCATGGTCGCCATCCTCGAGAAGCTCCTGGGCCACCTCTGTCACCATCTCACTCTGTCTCTCTCTCTCTTGACGCGCTTATGGAAATGCACGACGGGGGAGGACGAGGGGGAGGGCGACGGCGGCTCGAGAGGAGGAGGAGGGGGAGGGCGACGGCGGCTCGTGCGGCTCGAGAGGAGGCGGTGGGAGGAGGTGGTGGGAGAAGAAGCAAACGCTGGGAGGGGGTGGGAAGGCCACGCTGTCATCCACTTTGGGCGGCCACGCGTCTGATCAAATGGGCGACGTCACGGTCAAGCCGCCACTGGTATTTTGGACACGCTTGACCCACTTAAATAGATTAGGTACCTAATTTGAGACTTTCAAAGATGTTGGACCCAAGTGAACCCACCCTCCAAGTTTAGGGACCCACAATGTACTTTACTCTTGTTTATATCCACCTTGTCTATTGTTATGTCATGATCTTTTGTCACTCTAGATTGGTTTATTATTTAGTTGGTATTATCATGGCACCAACGTGGGTTGGTTAAATATGATTAGTCTGCTTAGCCCTGCAACGAGTCATCATTTCATGTAAGTCGCAAATATAAATTTGACTAAGTGAATATGGAACTTTGTAATAAAACTGTGCGTTGTGTGCTATTATTCATTGATGGCATGTGTTGCACTTAACCAACTAGGTGGTAAAGGATTTAGACTAAGACAAGTGGTGAAAACTATGTGATATGGTGGAGCTTTGTTATTGGGAATGATAATCTTCGTGGCATAGCTAGAAATTGGAAGTTTTGCATTGGTCACTTAAGGACTTAACTTTGTGTGCCATTGAACTGAGCCTTATTGTACAACCACATGCCTGGTATGGGACGGACCTAACTTAGTAAGTTACGGAATCTCGACATTGATTACTCAGGTTGATAGGTTAGGTTGTTGACAGGATGGAGGTGTGGACCACTCTGAAGGTCACATCGCGGGACGGTTTGCTACTTCCCTCTCCAACGGTGTGTGTCGTATCAAGCACTGTGTTTGGGTGGTATGACGGTAAAGCACATCGGGAGTGTCAATGTTTGAGATGAAGTTTCAGAAACAGTTTTGTTATAGTTAGTGCTGGCTACACTAACTATATCATGTGGGTAATGTGTACAACCTCTGTAGAGTGTTAAACAATCTATTCCAATAGCCATGTCCGCGGTCATGGACATGCTCTGGGATTTCACATGAGGGTTAGTTTTTCATAAAAGCAATTGGGAAGGGACAGCTGTGTGATTAAATCCATATAGCTGTGTGAAAGAATTTGATTAGGCTTTGTGTCCTTTGTGAAAACAATTGTTAAAATATTGTTATTTATTTATTTTATTTTATGTTTTCAATTTATTATTTGTATTTAAATTACAAAGTCAGCTTTATTGCAAAAAACCACAGAAGCCACCCCTTTGGAATCAGCTAATCATGTATACATTGCATTCTATGGTATAACTTGCGAGTACGGTTGTGTACTCATACTTGCTAAAATCATTCAACAGTAGTGGAGGAGTCATCACCTGCTTTCGAGGAAGAGTTCTACGATGGCGTTGATCATTAGGTCTTGATCCCAGTCGGTTGCCTGTGGTGAATCGATGGGTTTCCGCTGAAGTTTATTAATTCCGCTGCTGCTATTTAATTATTGCCATTCCTACGAGACTTAATAAATTTAAACTAGACCATAGGGTCAAAACTAGTTATTTGCTATTCAAATTAATCGTTTATGTTATTATTCGACTTGTGTGGATCGATATTCATCTATATTGACACTGTATGCACAAGCGTGATCCTGGACTAGTGCAGAATACACAGAGAGTCCAAAATTGCATTTTTGGGTCCCGACAACTCACCCTTGCTTTATTATTGTTTTAGGTGGACGTTGATGGCATCATGCATGAGAGAGTAGCTCACACAGCTCACATCCAACCACCACAATTATCTGATTCACATTGTCATGAAACCTTTCAATCTAGTGTGATGAGATTTCCTTTAGAATTTATTAGACACGATAAATTCTAGATGAACGGTTTCAGACTTGATTTATTTATTCATTAGACTCATTTTGGACGGTTTAGTATTTATTGGTTCATTATTCGGTATTGCCACCTAGTATGTTGATTCTTATGCTTATTGTGTTGCTTTTAATGTTTTTGTTGTGACACGTGGACATGTTTTAATCTTTAGATGCTCGTTGGAAATTATTGTAATATATTGTTTAAATTAGTACTTAGTGTAGTTTAGTGACATTCCAAGCTCAGTGTTGGACTAGAGTGTTAAAGTATCTGTTTAAGCTGAAAAGGTGAGTGATTATTTTTACTGATTTGTGTGTAGTATATATGTTTAAGCTAAAAAGGTCATGTTAATTTATTGTGTTGTAATAATTTGTAAGGTTTAGTGAATGCGTTTTATTTGTGATTGCTTGGCATGCTAGCTTTCCTCTCTGTTGGATTATGTTGAGGTAAATTTTGCATCACCCAAGCTCGTAGGAAGATTGTTGTCTATAGGTTTTGGAACAACAACTATATCTTCCAGAACTGATGGATTGTCCACTGGAAGATTCAACTCTTTTCACAATTGTGCGATATTTTGGATGAAAATGCCACTGTAATGTGAGATGAAGTGCTGAAAACAAAAGGTCAGATATTATGCAAGTACAAGAGGGAAAATTATTAATCACACTTACTGCATTTTGTTAATTAGATGCGCTCTAGAAATTCAGAAATGCATGACAGTTTGCTAAGTATCATTATCTTTCAAAGTGATACCTGGTTAACACCATTAGTATTAGCCAATCTAGCTCCAGTAGATGGCCTCATCTTTGTAAAGTTTCAATTCAATGGGGTCAGAGAAATTCAATTCAATGATTGTTGCAATAGCTAAATAGCCTAGGGTCTAAAACTTGTCAATGCCATTCAGCATTTAACTCATGGAGTAGTTCCAACATCTTAAGCAAGTTTCATTGTGATGTTCAAGAGCATTTGGTAAATTTGCAATTCATCCTGAGCTAGAGAGAGAGGGAGAGAGAGGGAAAAGGGACGGGGAGAGAAGAGGGGTAAAATAGGCATTAAAATTGCATTATCTCACATCATGCGTCCTTGCTGTTAAAGACGGACAGAAAATATGATGGTAGTGTCATTCTCAATATTTCAGAGTGTTCGTGATGTCATTTTGCAGTGCGTCTCTAAAGCGACGTCATTTCTCTAAATATGAATGAAAGTGATGTTACTGAACCAAAGTGTAGTGCCAGACTTGGCTTAGATAGGTTGCTAGTATTCCTTTATTCATTTTAGCAAAGCTGTAAAATCAAATAGGATTAAGTAGTTCCCTCCAAAACAATGTAGTAAGTAGTGAGATTGATGGCGTAGTATGCAAATTCATGAAATTCTAGGAACCTAGGATGCAAAGGATAAAAAACTAAATGAATAAACAATATAAAGGAAATAAAGTAATAATAATAATAACAATCAAGAAAATAAAGTTTCGTCTATTGGCGGTAGGTGCGGCGCCAGTGCTTCAGGGGCAAAAAAATGAAGTAATAGAATAGAGGCTAGTTTTGAGTTTTTTTAAAAAAAATATTAATTTTAAAAAATACAAAAATAAATAGTCGAAAAAAATTACAAAAGTAGGTGTCTGTCGCCATTTGGAATGGTGACAGGCTCCTGTCACTATTCTAATTGGCGATAGGGACCTAGGCACTGGTGACAGGGGGCTCAACAATACAAAGAGGTGAAGGGATACGGGTAGGCTTCGCTAGCTAGCAATTCAAAAATCTACGATGTAAACCAGAAATCTAAGCAAGCAAGAGATCACAGATCATTACCACTAGTCACACAGTGCAGTGGAAGAAGAGTTGGAGCAGCCTGATCCAACGTCAAGCGCATCGATGTAGTAGTTGCAGTCGATCGTCCAGTGTCCTCGATGCTGATCGTCTCCTCCAGCAACGTGTGACGTTCCTTGTTTAGATTGTAGATCGTCCTTGTTCAGGACAGCAGCAATCTCAGCAGCACCTCTATGGTATCCACATGTCCAGAGATGGAACATCGTACACCGGTGTGCTAGCACCAACTCGCACGGTAGGGTCTTTGAGAAGATGGCGGCTAGGGTTTCAGGAGAGCAACTCACGTTGTCTGTGTGTCTAACTACCCAACAGCCTCACGTATCCACTTATGAAGAGTCCATGACGCATCCTATCCGAACTCGTTTGTTCCAACCCGTTAAGTGTGTGACCCTGTAGGTTCATATGTAATCGGTTGTGATTCGAAAACTCCTTTCCGACCACGAATCGTTAGCAGTTACTAGCAGAACATAACGATTCTCGAATACACATAAATTATATTAGACAAACCTTAACACAATATGATCTACGACCAGGTCCTTATCACTTACGACCAGCTCGTATCTCTATTCAACCAGTCCATATTTAGTCATGACTAGTTTGTAACTCCTTATGACCAGTTTACGACTGCTTAGTGATTATGTTCAGCCAGTCTACGACCAGCTCGTATCTCCATACAATCAGTCTGTATCTAGTCGAACCGAACAACCTACTTGTGTACTCTCCTTTTGCCTCATGATATTTGGTTGCACTCCAAGTGAGATAATTTGTCATCCATGGATAGTTCAATACTTTCTCGATCAAGTGACAGATAACTTCATGTGGTCGACTTTTCGACCACTAGCGGCATAGCCATGCACTTTCTTTATCCGGTCACATCAAGGGCCCCAGAGATATCTCTCCTATTATGTTAGGAGGGGCAAATCACATATCCGACCAGTCATATTTCCCTGCATGTTTCATAGCATACCCGAAAGCAACCTCTATTACTACCCAATTACGGAGTAGCGTTTAGCAACGCTTAAGTGTACTATTACACATGTAGGAAACCGTGCTGATCCCAGGTCTAAACATTATACATCATCATTGCTTGAGACCAACTGATGACACATAAAATCATAACAATCTCAATAGTGTCTCAAGGTGGGTCAATTCAACACCATATTCTCTAACATGTGTTCACATTATTGATTCGATATCGCTATATCCGTGAACTTTTCCTTCCTTGGAACTTTTCTAGCTCACTGCTCCTCCATTAAGACAAAACAAAAACTCAGACTGTGATCTGAAGTCATCCTTGTCTATCTAGAAACTAGCATCGGTGTAACCATTTACGACCAGCTCTTCCTCACGATCATAGTCAAGGAATGCATCCTTAGTCCTTCTCAAGTACTTTAGGTTATTCTTGAATGCTATCCAGTGACCTTCACTTGGATCTAACTGATATCTGCTTGTAATACTTAGAGCATACGACACATCTGGTCGTGTACAAAGCATGGCATACATCCAATAGCCGAAGCATATGGAATTCTATTCATTTTGTCTTGCTCATCAGTGGTCGAAGGACACTAAATCTTACTAAGATTAATTCTATGTGACATGGGCAAGAAACCTTTCTTGGAATTTTGAATGTTGAACCGCTTCAACACCTTGTCAATGTACATATCTTGACTTAATCTAATTAACCTTTCAGATCTATCCCTGTAGATCCTTATGCCTAAGATATATGTTGTATCTCCTAAATCTTTCATAAAGAAACTATTTATTAATGAAGTTTTAACAGATCCAAGCATAGGAATATTATTTCCGACCAGTAATATGTCATCCACATATAAGATCAGAAAAAAATAAGTTTGCTCCCATTAACCTTCTTGTAAACATAAGGTTCTTCTTCATTCTTGATGAAGTCAAACCCTTTGACCACTTCATCAAAACGAATGTTCTAACTCTGAGATGTTTGCTTTAATCCATAGATGGATTTCTGAAGCTTGCATACCTTTCTAGCTTCCTGTGGATCAACAAAACCCTCAGGTTGTATCATGTACATATCCTCACTTAGGTTTCCATTTAGGAAAGTCGTTTTGACATCCATTTGCCATATCTCGTAATCAAAATATGTAGCAATAGCTAGAATGATCCAGATAGACTTAAACATAGCGACAAGCGAGAAGGTTTCATTATAATCAACACCTTGAATTAGTTTGAAATCCTTCGCTACCGGTCATGCCTTATGAATGTGAACATTTTCATCCATATCTATCTTTTTCTTAAAAACCCATTTACACTCAATGGTTTTAACACCATCAGATGGATCAACCAAGTTCCAAACTTCATTGTCATACATGGATTTTATCTCGGATCTCATGGCTGCAAGCCATGACTCAGAGTATGGGTCCATCATCGCTTCCTCATAAGTCTTAGGCTCATCATTATTCAATAATAAAATATCATGCCCACACCTTGTAGGCAATGGGTGTGGCCTTTTAGATCTACGTAGGGCTGATGCCTCATCTACAGGTTCTACAATATTTTGTTCAACCTGTAGAGATTCAATAGGAGTTAAAATATTTTCAGATGTTTCTTGAATTTCTTTGAGTTGCACCTTGCTCCCACTGACTCGTTTGGAAAGAAACTCTTTCTCCATGAAGACACCATTTCGAGCAACAAATATTTTGTCATCATCCCGCTTATAAAAGTAATATCCTTTAGTCTCCTTAGGATACCCCACAAAGAAGCACTTATCCGACTTGGGTGTGAGTTTATCAGACGTCAAACATTTTACATAAACATCACAACCCCATATCTTGAGAAAAGACAATTCAGGATACTTCTCGGTCTATATCTCATATGGTGTCTTTTCAACCATTTTTGATGGAACCCTATTTAAAGTGAAAGCCACTATTTCTAGAGTGTATCCCCAGAAATACAATGGAATATTAGATTGACTCATCATTGATCGAACCATGTCTAACAATGTTTGATTCCGTCGTTCAGACACCTCATTCCATTGAGGCGTTCTCGGAGGCGTAAGTTGTGGAACAATTCAATATTGCTTTAGATGATCACCAAACTCATGGCTCAAATATTCACCTCCACGATCCTATCGTATATATTTAATTATCTTACCAAGTTGATTCTGTACATCATTCTGAAATCCTTTGAACTTTTCAAAGGATTCAGACTTTTGCCTCATTAAGTAGATGTAACCATATCTACTGAAGTCATCAGTAAAAGTTATAAAGTACTGAAAACCACCTCTGGCCGAAGTGCTCAATAGTCCACATACATCCGTATGTACTACAACTAGTAATTCACTTGCCCTCTCACCTCTGGTCATGAAAGGCGTCTTTGTCATCTTGCCAAGTAAACAAGATTCACATGTTTCAAATAATTCAAAATTAAATGAGTTTAGAAGACCATCTTTATAGAGTTTCATCATGCGCTTCTCATTTATATGACCTAGAAAACAATGCCAAATAAAAGTGGGATTCAAATCATTAGGTCGAAGTATCTTAGCATTAATGTTATAGATAAGCACATCCTCAAGATTCAAAACATATAATCCATTTACCAATGGAGCATGGCCATAAAGCATATCTTGAAAATAAATTGAACAACAATTGTTCTTTATTCTGAACTCATAACCTTCTGCTCCTCAACATGAAGCAAAAATAATGTTTTTGCTTAAGGCTAGAACATAATAACAATTATTTAATTCCATAGCTAATCCTGAGGGTAAAACTAATAGTAAACTGAAAGTGCTAATAGCTAATACAGTAACTCTTACTCCATTGCCCACGTGAAGATCAACCTCACCTCTTGCCAAACTTCTACTCCTTATCAGTCCCTGAATTGAATTGCAAATATGAGCAACCGATCCGGTATCAAATACCCAAGAACATGTAGGAGAAGTGGCAAGATTAATATCTATAACATTTATACCTAAACTGGAAGTCTTACTTCCTTTGTTCTTTTTCATCTTTGCCAAGTATTTCTTACAATTTCTCTTCCAATGCCTAGTCTCATGATAATGGTAGCATTCTGTATCAGGCTTAGGACTTAGCTTGAGCTTTTTAAGCTTAGCCTTGAGACTCTCGATCTCATCTTGAGGTTTTTCTTTGTTTTTTTCCCTTTCCCCAAGACTTACCCTTCTTATTGAAGCTAGTAGTCTTTTGAACCATCATCACATGATTAGAACTTTTCTTGATGCTCTCTTCGGCACCTTTAAGCATGCCATGCAACTCGGTCATTGACGTCTCCTTGCCATTCATATGAAATTTCAATATAACGGGCTCAAAGCTCGTGTGGAGCGATTGGAGAATCACATCAGTAGCTATCTCTTGGCTAAGGGGAAAACCAAGCTTTTCTAAGCTCTCAATGTAACAAATCATCTTGATCACATGAGGACTGACCGAACTACCTTCTGACAGCCTACAAGAAAACATTGCCTTGGAGGTGTTGTACCAGTTTGCCCTTGCTTGATCCTGAAACATGCCTTTTAGACCCACAATCATATTGTAAGCATCTCTGGTATCATATTGCTTTTGAAGCTCAGAGTTCATAGTGGCAAGCATGAGACAGTGTACATCGACTGCGTTATTGTAATGCTTCTCATAAGCATTCATTTTAGCACGTGTAGCATCTACATTTGGTTCCTTGGGATAGGGACTCTCTAGAACATATTCCTTCTTTTATTGTTTAAGAATAATTCTCAGATTACGAAACCAATCAATGAAAGTTGTTCCATTCAGCTTTTCTTTCTCAAGAATAGATCGCAAGTTAAAGGAAGGTGTGGAGGAAGTATTAGGTGCCATGATCTACAATAGAAAATATGTATATGCAAAAATCAGCACTATGTTTATGTAAGATCTTCTGTTAAACATTTTATTAAAAGATACTTGTTGGGACCCAAAATTACGATTCTAGACCTTCTGTGTATAATGCAGTAGTCCAGGATCACGCTAGTGCACACAGTGTCAACACAGGTGATTATCGATCAACACAAGCGATAAATAAAGTAAACGATTAATTTGAATAATAAATACTGATTTTGACCTTATGGTCGAGTTTACACTTATTGAGCCACGCAGAGCTAACAGAGAATAAAATAGCAGCGGAACAGAAATAACTTCAGCATAGATCCCATCAATTCACCACATGCAACCAACTGGGATCCAAACCTTAACGATTAGCAACCTTCGATGAACTCCTCCTCGAAAGCAGGTGTAGACTCCTCTTCTTCTGTAGGTTTGGACGCAAGTTTTACAACAAGCGTGAGTACACAACCGTACTCGCAAATCATACCACAGAATGCAATTTATAGATGCAGGCTTATTCCAAAAGAAAAAGCTTTTGTGGTCTTTTGCATGAAAACAATATTTGCAATGGAATACAATAATAGATTGAAAGCATAATTCAAAACAAATAGGCAATATTAATTTAATATTTATTTTCACAAAGACACAAAGCTAAATAGATTATTGCACATAGCCATATGACTTAGATCACATAGCTCCCATCCCAAGCATTTTATGAAAACTACCCCTCGTGTGAAATCCCCGAGCATGTCCATGACCGTGGACGCGGCTATTCGAATAGATTGATTTAACACTCTGCAGAGTTTGTACACTTTACCCACACGATACAACTAGTGTAGCAAGCACTAATTGTAACAAAATAGTTCAGAAACTTCATCTCAACATTGACACTCCCGATGTGCTTACAAACCGCTATGCCAACCCTTGCCTCGGTCCAAATCCTTTACCACCCGGTTGGTTTTAGTGCAACACATGCTATCACGAAGTAATAACACATAGCACACAGTTTTATACAAAGTTCCATAGTCACTTAGTCAAATTAATATTTGCAACTCAAATGAGGTGTGAGACTCGTAGCATAGCTAAGCAATTGTACTTGTATCTAACCAACCCACGTTGGTGCTACAATAATACCAACTAAACAAACCAATCTAGTGTGACAAGAGATTATGACATACAAAGCCATGGTGGTTATAACAGATTGGATGATATGTATACCCAAAAACATTTAAATAAATAATTAAAGTAGAATGCAATACTTTGAAACAAAGTAATTTGAAAACTGGGTTCAATATGATCAAAGGTATGATTTGCCTTGGAAAAGGTCTAGGTACTGGTCTTGATGTTGAGGTGCTCCTTCTCCTCCAAAATTCCCCAACATATCGACGTCTACTCGCAAACGAAACAAATACACAAAACAAATAAATAACAGAGGTAAAACAACTCCCAAAAATTAAATAAAAATCTCAGATAAATAGATCTCGAATTTAGATGAATTTAGGAATTTGAATGGGCTCAATCGGAGTTCGGATTCAAAAGATATGAGCGTTTGAAGTTTCAATCTAAAAGAAAACCCTAATTTTGGATTTACTGGAATTTCCAAATTATTTCTTAAAATAAAAATCAGCTTATTGCGCAAGCATGACGTCAGCAAGTAATTTCGGGAATTGAGATAAATAAAAAGAAAAATTCTGACGTGTGGGACACACACGTCAGCCATACGGCTAACGGTAGACTAGGTCTACCGAGCCTCAGGATCTGGAGACCAGTGGACCTTGCCATGCGGGCGCACACGTGTCTGCTGACACGGTGCCACGCACGCGACACGTAGGCGGGGGTGCTGACACGACGATGAGGTGGCGGCTGATGCGGCGTGCCACGCCAGATCGGAGGCGGCGGCGCTCTGGACCATTCGATAACGGCGAACGGCGGCGCCTCACCGGAGGTGAGTGTTACCAGGAGGTAGCCCAGGTTATTGCGCACACGAGGGTGCACTCACGAGTGGTCGGGGTCGACAGAGATGGCCAGCGGCGAGGTTTATGCGGCGGAGCTCCTCGGCTTTTGTCGGATAGGGCCTCCGGTGAGGTCTAGGCGGTGTGGGTGGTCACTAGAGGTAGCCCAGGCGACGGTGATGACGGAGGTGTACTCCACAGGGGCAGGGCGTCACCGGCAGCGACGCAATTCAAGATTGAAGGCCGGCGGCGACAAAACCCTAGAACTCAGATTGCGGCTGCGCTAGGGCAATCGGGGCGAAGTGGATGGTGGCTCTGGGTTGCGGGTGCAAGGGCGAACCTCGGGAACCTATTTATAGGGCCGGGGCGGCACGGGATAAGGAATCCCCAATTTGGGATATCCTCGGGTTGGTTCAATCTAGGCGATAGAGTTCGATTTGATCCGAGAGATTATCTGAGAATTTTAATAGCTTTTCTATTTTAGAAAATACTAGAAATTCAAATAAGCAATAGAAAATAGCAAATGAACTCAGAAAAATTCTAGAAAAATCTAGAAAATATATCTGAGCACATAGAACCCAAATAAAATAGTTTTGACTATTGTTCATGTTGAGATTATTCATATTAAATGTTTTTGATACTAAAGTCCAATATTAAGCTTTTGAATTAAATTCAAATAAAATCAAATGGTGACTTTTCTCCCTACTAACTATTTAAAAGATTTTAAAGCTCAGAAAATTGGGATGTTACAAATCTCCCCCCTTAAGGGAATCTCGACCCCAAGATTCAGGCTAGCTAGGGAAAAGGTTAGGGAACTCGGCTTTCAGCTCTTCTTCATGCTCCCACGTTGCTTCTCCTTCCGAGTGGTTGCTCCACTGGACCTTACAAAAATGAACAGTCTTGCTTCTTGTGCGGTGCTCTGCGACATCCAAAATCTTGACTGGCTGCTCCTTATAGGTGAGATCTTCCTTCAAGTCAATCGATTCTAGTGGGGCTTGCTCTTCTGGCACACGAAGACACTTCTTCAACTACGAGGCATGAAAGACATCATGCACTCCTGCTAATGACTGCGGTAGCTCCAACTGATAAGCAACTTCTCCACGGCGTTCCAAAATCTTGAACGGACCAACATACCTAGGGGAAAGCTTCCCTTTGGCATGAAACCTTTTGACACCTCTGAGCGGAGTAACTCGAAGATAAACAAAATCCTCGGGTTCAAAGCTGAGATCACGACGATGATTATCAGCATAGCTCTTTTGCCTGGACTGAGCTATCTTCAATCTTTCTCTGATCATGGCCACTTGCTCTTCTGCCTCTTAAATGATGTCTAGGCCGAATACCGAACGTTCAGTTGTTTCTGACCAATTCAACGGGGTTCTGCAGGCACGGCCATACAAAGCTTCAAATGGTGCAGACTAGCTTGATAACAGTTGTTGTACGAAAATTCTGCATATGGTAAACTTTTATCCCAACAGGTAGCATGTAACAGCCCAAATTTCAAATTTCAGTAAAAATTAAAATTTATTTACTTTTGTGGATTTTCTGAAATTTTTAAAAGCTTTTTATAAATATTTTAAAATCAAAACAAATTTATTTGCAAAATTAATAGCCAACATAAAGTTAGAAATATTTTATTAAGTCCAAAATAAGTATGGGAATTTCTGTGATTTTTTCCATAATTTTTGGAATTATTTTACTATTTTCTAAAGCCTAAAGGAATTACCAGGATTAAAACAAATAGAAAAGCAAAAGAAAAACCAAAAATGGCTTTGGGCCGAAACCCAACGGTCCCGGCCCAAACCTCCTTCCGCGCCGGCCCATTCAGCCCGCCCTGCGCCCTCTCTCCCTCCCTCTCTCTCCCACCGTCCGATTTAAATCGGACGGCTACCAATCACCCACGCATCTCTCTCCCAACCTCTCTTCCTCTCGGCCGTTAGATCTCAGGTCAACGGCCAGATCGTAATACTCATTCGGGAGGTCCGAATGTATCAGTTATCGTGAGCCGTCAGATCCAAGATGAACGACCCAGATTTCCCTAACCTTCATAACTCTGTTTAGCCCCTCTTTGTGAACCATTCGATTTCGATCGAACGGCCATCAAGCATCCCGCACCGCTCTCTCTCTCTCTCCTTCCCATCTGCACTTTCAGATCAGCATCCAACGGCTCAGCGTCGTCATCTTCCTCGCCGCGTTCTTCTCCAGCGTGCAACCGCCATTGACAAGCCCGCGCCAAGCTTGAAAATGGGCGCCTCCAACTGCCCCGATTCCACCGCGTCGTCGCGCACGACTCGTGCTCGTCGCCGCACACGATCTCCACCCTTTCCCCCACTTTCTCTGCACGCACACCACGACCTTGCGAAACCGCCGCCGCACCCCTCCCATGTCGCCGCCGCTCCAGGCCTTTCCTCACCCTATAAAAGGAAGCCCCGCGAGCCCCTTCTCCTCCTCCACCTTTTCCCCTCACTCACTCCTCCTCACATGCCCCAGCGTCGCCGGAATCGCCTGTGGAAGCTTCTCCGCCGCGACTGCTTTCTTCTCCGATTCCGGCGCCCCCGACGACGTCCTCACCTCGCCGACACCACCATCGTCTTCGCCGCGACCTCGCGCACCCGGTGCTCGCGTCACCTTCCCCGGAGCGCTGCTGGATCTCGTCGCCGCCGCAAGACCGAACCTTGCCGCCCCTCCGTCGTAAGGTAGCGCACCGAGATCCCCGTAGCACCCTCTCTCTTTTGGTACCACTCGTCGCCGGTGAGACGCCGCCGATCGCCGGTTCCTTGGAACCCGAGCGCCACCCCCGTCCGACGCCGACGTGGCACGCCACTGTGGCGCCACTTCAGCGCCACCTAGGTACGTTTGCATGCGTGGCCGCCATGTAGCAGTCCACGTGGCTAATTGCGTGGCAAGCCACGCAGCCCCACACGGTCGATTCTCCGTGGACTCGGTCCACATAAGCCGTGAGACCGACATGTGGGTCCCACGTGCTAGAAATTCTTTTAATTCTTTTAAATTCCAAAATTCTGTTGCTGGCGTCAGCATTGCGCAATAAATAGATTTTTCAGTAGAAAAATAATTCAGGAAAACCAATTAAATTTCAGATTTAGGTTTAAAACTTCTAAAATTCATAACTTTTGCATATGAACTCCAAATTGGGTGGTTCAAATTACAAAATTTATATAAAATTATAATCTAGCTAACTAAACCAAAATATTTCAATTTGGAGTTATTTTGATCTATGTTTTTGAATTTATTTGAATTTGAATTTGAATTTGTCGTATTTTCACATTTAGACTTCGACGACTCCGGAGAGTTCGACCAATCTGAAGATTTAGAATTCCAAGACATCAACGAAGGCAAGTTACACCATTCATCATATTGCCTCCAGTATTTTAAGTTATTTTTAGTTTTTAAATTCTTTACTACATGTATATGTTCGTATAAATACTTTAATATCATGTTTTATGTATAGTTACCCCATGTTTATTTGTATGGCCAATTTGAATATTGTATCTGACTACCTTGACACCATAGGCAAAATATTAACCAAATTAAACATATGTAATACCCCAATATTGTGTTAAGCAAATGGTCGGGAGAGATTATTGTTCGGGAGAGAATTAAAAGAATTTACGGGAAGGACCAATTGGGAAATGCGCAATACAATAGTTCAAGAGGGGGAAATCGTGTTTTACCTAACAACCTGGGCCTGGGCCCCGGCCCATGGGGAGCCCAAGGGTGGCCGGCCAGGGGGGGCGCCACTTCCTCTCCCCCCAACCCTAGCCGCACCCCACCTCCCCTCCCTATCTCCCCACACCCCCTCCCCTCCTCCCACCTTGTGGCCGCAACCCCCTCCCATTCCCTCACCTCCTCCACCCCTTACGCACCTCCCAACCTCCCTCCACCCCCATTGCTGCTGGCCAAAGGGAAGAGGAAACCCCATTGCTGTAGGCCAAGGAGGAAGAAGAAGGGGAAAAGAAGAGAAGGGAGAAGAAAAGGGAGAAGAGAAGGAAGAGAGGAGAAGGAGGATCTTCTTCGGGGCCTGTTCATCGTCTTCCAGCACGTCGTTAAGGGTAACGACGGGTTTCTTGTGATGTGTGATAGTCATTAGAGGCGATTGCTAATAGATCGATTGGATCAGATTAATTCTGTTCAATGTTCAATTCTGTCCAAAATGTTGCGCGGCCAGTTTCATGTGTTTAGAGGCCGAATTAGGAGTTTTGGTCTCCTAGAGGTATGTAGGTCTTGTTCTTATCTTTCAATGTCCGCCAAGAACGCCCAAATCCGATTAACGGTTAGAAAGTTATGAATTGTTTAGTGCCGCTGTCTGGTTAATCTGTCAGTTTTTCGACACTCTGTAGAAAACTGATTAAAACTGCTCATTAAAGGGACAATCAGGGGATCTCAGTATAACGAAAAATATGGGTAATTTCTATACCTTTTCATAGAGATAAAGAACGCGAGATTTGGACCTTCGTAGCAAAAGTTATGGAGGTTTTAGTGTACTGTCCAGAGAACCCGACGTGAATTCTGAGGTCTGATAGTTTGGATTGCTAGGGGCAGTAAATGGCAGAATCAAAAGGGCTCCCCTACTAAGTTTATTTAGGTAATTTAATTAACTTTTCAGAAAGTCTAAGATCATCTTATTTGGATTCCTGAGCAGAAAGTTATGTATTTTAGAAGTTGACTGTCTGTAGTGAACACCAAATCCATCGCTAGAAATTGGAAGAAATGGAAATACTTGGGAGTTTAGCGAGTTAATTTGTGTTGTTATTTATGCTTTTGGTCCAGTATGTTGGTCTTAGATTGGGTTATCTTTATGTTCAGGTGGGAGCATGATCCCAGGGGCAGCGCCCTCTTCGCGTCCACCGTTCTCGCACGGTTGATGCAAGTATTCGGGTTATCTTATAATTATGCTTGTATGCTAAGACTGTTTGTGTTTGGCTCATAATAGCCATGCGTGGATGATATGGGGATGAGTTCCAATTTATCTTGGTGAATACAAGTATTCTGATTGATAGAATAATTAAGAATGTTTGATAGGGGGTGCTGGTACTTTGATGCGTATTAACTATGCAGGGTTGATAGTGTGATATGAATGATTAAGGATGGTGAATACTTGAGAAATGATTAATTGATATTCATGAGTGATTGTTCAAGTTTGCATGTATTGTGAATAAATGTGCTATTCATGGGTGCTAGAATGCTATGAATATCAATGATGAGGAATGCTAGAAGTATGAATAAGTTTATTCGTGTATGACGTTGTTGTGAATACATATGTATGATGGTTTAAAGTTTTGTTCATGTGCATCATGCTATCATATTGGAGGCTCGGTCATGTGGTGACAGAGCATATTTGAGGTCCCCGTCATGTAGATGACGGGCTTGAGGTCCCCACATTCGTGGAATGTGGGCTATGAGCAAAGAGGTCCCCATCATTAAGTTGATGGGCAAAGGTCCCTATACATGTGGTGTATAGGCTCTTGGTCCCTGTGCCAGAGGGCACAGGCAAGGGTATACAGCGACGGTTGTATACCCCGCATTACCGGTAATATGCGAAAAGAGATAAATATCAAAGGAGCATTGCATTGGTCGCATTTCATAAGTTAAAAAGGCTATGTTTAGTGTAACGTTAATGTGGTTCATTGATGCTATGCTCGTGTTCTTGTTTATAGCCTTGTTGATACTTGATGAGTCTTTGGGCTCACTCTTGCTTTAATGTGTTTTAGGTACCGACTAGCAGGAACGACATGCATGGGAGGGAGTAGATGTTGGATGCACTCACTACCTCACGTCCTTAAGGCATTTGCCATTTAGTTTCATTTCAGGATTAAGTAAACTGCTTGAGAATCACTCATAGATGGTTTTGAGTATTATGTTAATTGTGATAATGAGAATAGCAAGTCTGGAATATGTTTATTCGATCATCCTGCATGCTTGTGTAAACTTGATTATGAAGATATTGATAAATGCCATAATTAATTGTTGGAACCTCGGTATAGTTGACTATACAAAGGTGGTTTTGCCGAAAATTTGTAATTGGTCTTAGTTTAGTTTAGTTTAATTTAATTTTAGTAACATTCCAGGCTCAATGCTGAGCCGGGGTGTTATAGTTGGTATCAGAGCGGGCTGTAGGTCCGTGGTGACTAGATTATTTAAAAATTGCTAATGTTAATCAACTTAAAAGTTTGACACACTAGTGCACAGTAGGATGGGGATGGGCCAATCATTGCATTTACGTTTCCGTTATATCGTTTTGATGTTTGTTGACATGAATTGAGTTTGGCTACTTATTAATTAATTATTATGATTATTATGAGTGGGAATAATCGATGTTGAGAGGTTAAGGTCGTGGTTGTGACCCTGGGCTTTACCAGGTTACACCACCGTTTGTGGAGTGGGAATAGAGAAGTGCTACCTCGGATATCTTAGTACAGGTGCTGATAGTGAGAATCTTTAGAAGAGTTGTTCTCTTCCTTGAATTTGAATTTGGTCAACTCTTATCCGGTTGTGATTGATGAGGTTCACTTAGGTTATTAGTTCATTGCGATTGATGGGTTGCTTTGAAATTATTGGTGTGTTTCCATTGGCTTAATTTGTCCCGTAAATCAATTATTGTTTTTCCCAACCGTTGAGTTATTCTCGCGATTGGTGAACTTTGCTAATTGTCAAGATTGACCTTTGTAGGGGAGTTTTGTTTTTCTTATTGGAAAACTTGACCTATTTATTCGCTTGATGTTTTTGGTTAATGAAAGTGTAATACCCTAAAATATATTCGAAAGGATGTAACCAGGAGAGAATGTAATACTCCGAAAGCGAGAGAAGCAATTAATCGAGATAGAATAATTTAATCGGTAGAGATTAATTTAATCGGGGAAGGTTTCTTTAGAAAAGCATCAAAGTAAGAAAAGAGAGGAGCTAAACGTAATATGTTTTAGAAAGAAAGAGGGGTTTTAAGCAAAACCCGACAACTTGGCACGGGCCTTGGCCCAGAAGTGGGCCTTATAGGTGGCCGGCCAAAGGGGTGCCACCCTCCCCTTCCTAACCCTAATCATGTTTCTTGTAGGCGTGCGATCTTGTAGCGCCACCGTCTTGTAGCGCATAATCTGTAGCACCTCCTCTATCAACCATTGTTCCCTCCTCGGTGAGACCTTCACTGCTGGCGAGGATCAACCTTAGTGCTGCCCGGTCACGCGAAGGAAGGAGGAGGAGATCATCTTCACGGGCAAAGTTCTTCGTCTTCCTACGATTCTTCAAGGGTAACGAAGAGGTTTCATCGTTGTTTAATTGGTATTAGATGCGTTTACGAATTCGTTTATTAGAACTATCGTCAATCTGCCGGTAGATCGCTTTCTATCCAGAGTTTTGGCGGGCAGTAATAGGGTCCTTAGAGGCAGAATCTGGAGATCCCATCTCCTAGAGTTATGTAGGTCTTGTTCTTAGCTTTCAATGGCCGCCAAGAACGTCCAAATCCGATTAACGGTTAGAAAGTTATGAATTGTTTAGTGCCGCTGTCTGGTTAATCTGTCAACATCCTGACAGTCTGTAGAAAACTGAGTTACTCTTTTATTTAAAGACGAAATCAGAGGATCTCAGTATAACGAAAAATGTAGGTAATTTCCATACCTTTTGATAGAGATAAAGAACACAAGATTTAGACTTTCGTAGCAAAAGTTATGATGGTTTTAGTGATCTGTCCAGAGAACCCGACGTGATATTTGTTGCTCTGTAGATTGGCTTGGTAGGGGCAGTAGTTGGCATAATCAAAGGGCTCCCAACTAAGTTTATTTAGGTAATTCAATTACCTTTTCAGAAAGCCAAAGAACATCTTAGTTGGACTCCTGAGAAGAAAGTTATGTATTTTAGAATTCGACTGTCCCAGTGAACACCAAAGCGATCGCTAGAAATCGGAAGATTTGAAAACGCTTGGGCGTTTAGCGAGTTCGTTTGTGTTGTTTTTATGCTTTTGGGTCCAGTATGTTGGTCTTAGATTGGGATATCTTTATGTTCAGGTGGGAGTGTGATCCCAGGGCAGCGCCCTCTTCGCGTCCACCGTTCTCACTGCAGTTAAGGCAAGTATTCGGGTTATAGCATATTTATGCTTGTATCTTTGAGAATGTTTGTGTTTTGCTCATAATAGCCATGTATGAATGTTAATGTGATGAGTTTCTATTTATCTTGGTGAATGCAAGTCATGGTTAAGGTTGATGTTAGTGTGATGAGTTTCAATTTATCTTGGTGAATGCAAGAACCACGATTAAGTGAATAATTGTGGATGTTTGTGAGAGGGTGCTAGTACTTGATATGTAATAACCATACCAAGTTGATAATGTGAAATGTATGAATTAAGAATGGTGAATACTTGAGAAATGATTAAATGTTATTCATGAAGGATTGTTCATGTTTGCTAGTATAATGAATATATGTGCTATTCATGGTTGCTAGAATGCTACGAATGTCAATGGTGATGAATGCTAGAAGTATGAATAAGTTTATTCATGCATGTTGTTGTTGTGAATCCATATGTATGATGGTTTAAAGTTTTGTTCATGTGCATCATGCAATCATGTTGGAGGATTGGTCACGTGGTGACTATGCATGTTGAGGTCCCGTCATGTAGATGGCGGCTTGAGGTCCCACATTCGTGGAATGTGGGCAATGAGTAAAGAGGTCCCATCATTAAGATGATGGGCAAAGGTCCCTATACATGTGGTGTATAGGCTCTTGGTCCCTGTGCTGAGGGCACGAGCAAGGCACACATCGACGGATGTATACCCGCATTCACGGTAAAATGCGAAAAGAGATAAAGTTCAAAAGGAGCATTGCATGTGTTGCATTTCTTAAGTTTAAAGGCTATGTTTAGCATAATGTTGTTATGGATTATCGATGCTATGATTGAGTTACATTTATGGCCTTGTTGATACTTGCTTGAGTCTTTGGGCTCACCCTTGCTTTAATCTGCTTTAGGTATATATGGCGGGAACGACATGCATGAGTGGGAGTAGATGTTTGGATGCACGCACTACCACTCAACCTTAAGAATTACTTGTGGATGGTTTGAGTTCCAGATTAATTGTAACAATGAGAATAACAAACTTTGGTTATGTTTATGTGATTAGCTTGTATGCTTGAATGAACTTGAATATGGAGTTTATTGTTATTTGCCATGACTAATTGTTAGAGCCTCGGTATAGTTGACTATACAAAGGAGGTTATGCCGAAAATTGGTAATTGGTCTTAGTTTAAGTAAATTTTTAGTAGCATTCCAGGCTCAGTGTTGAGCTGGGGTGTTACAGAAAGTTTCCTTTTGCAAGTCCTTTAGTACATGAAGGCTTTGACTCAACGTATGTCTCTTGGGTATTTTGAGTTTTGAAGATTAATGGTTGTGTTATGAGTTTCAAGTTGAGTCCGCTGTGTGTGCATGATCGATCTTAACTAAGATCCTTATCAAGGAAAGTTGAATAAGTGGAGGTTGTCCTCTAGTAGTTCTTGATGAGCTGTGACTATGAGTATGACAATATTTAGTTGGAATCAATAGAGTTATTAAGAGGTGTGGTATATTGATGACTTGGTCTGATCGTTAGGATTGTGGAATCAGGTAGATTTATTGGATAACATGGAGTAATGTATCTCTATGGATTAGCCTACCCATTAGTGATGGTTATGTTAAGAATGTGTTTGAACGATGCCTTAGAGGATATCAAATTTGGAAATTTTCATAAACTGGTTACTTGATGATCATACATAATTGCTAGATTGAAACATGTATATTGGATTAGGCGAACGTTGTGGTAGCATGTTGTGAAACCCTGTTGTACAGGAGATGAGATTATTAAATGTTGACTTGTGTTTATAGATGGTTATGTGACTACAAACAGAAGTAGGACCCTATTTGCATACATGATACATACAATTGACAATTGTTAATGATAGTTGGAGTGGGTGTGAGTAACACTAATGGTTGAGTGGATGAATGAGTAAGTGGCCTCTGATAGTGTACTTTGCGAAATTATCATTTGATAGTATGAACTAGTTAAAATAGGTTTGTTTCAACCTTGTGGCTTGTGTTTCTTTTGGAGAAGTTTATGATGGGATAAGAGGCTATGATGAGTCTCGCTAAGAGTGTATTGTTACATTACTAGTGTGATTGTCAGTAAGGGATTATGATGATAATATTGAATGTTTTGTATAAAGGGACTGGATCGCTCGCCAGATATTGATTAATTGAATATGTTTCTAGTTCGCGTTCGTGATCTTTCAGACCTCATGTTGATGTGATAGCTGAATTTGTTTAGAGCAAAGTGACGTGTTGAGAGGCTTTATCAGTTCCTAAGTGGATTATGTGTTGTGATCTTCAAATACTCTTTGTCGGAATTGGCATGGTGATGTTGTAACCAACGAAAGTCGAGTGAAGTAGAAGTATTTGAGATTGAAGTAAAGTTTCGTAACTTGCAGACTATTGAAGTTTGTCTAAAACTTTTGTTCTTGCCCATAAGAGTTTTCCCGAATCTTAAAAGCGGTGTTTTATTCTCGTCCGAGGTTTGTTATTCTCTGCTTGTGGGACGTGCGCCCTCAACTTTGATCATATCTTTTGGTTTTCGAGAACAGTTTTATCTGATTGTTTCTCTTGATCTTGTAACTACTGTGAGTGGTAACGTTTTCCTTTGTGCTGAATTTTTTTTCTATTTGCCTTTTCTTCTAAGAAAGGGTTAACCGAACTGTATTGCAAAGTCTCTTCGGTTGTGATTTGGCATCTAGATAGTGGTGGTCTAGTAGATGGTTTGGTGAACCCTTAGGTGTCAGGTTGTCTGAGAGGCCTGGAGTAATAAATCGATTTATTAGAATAATCTTTGGGGAGGATTTGAGTTAAAAAGAATATTTGTCTTTGGAGCTAAGAAATTTCGTTGTCGCATCTAGTAGGACCTATAGCGAGATGTAGTCCAAGATTTGGTGTTCTTTTTGACCGAGCATTAGAATTAGCAAGTATGGAAAATCTGGATCAGTTTATTAGAGTATCGCAATTTGGTAGTATTGCGAGGCTATGAAAGTTATTCTTGATGATGTGGTTTAATGAGAGTGAGAATACAAAGTAGTCGAATCGTCATGTCAATTAATGGGAAAATGGAAAATATTGAGTTAATATCAAGAATGATTTGGCTTTAATGAGTAACCCTCTGAGAGTTGTAATCTTTGTAGAGGTAAACGGGTCAAGAAATTTTTTTTTTGATGATATTAATGAGTGAGTACGATGGAATTATGGAATTTGAGGGATTTAATCTGAGGATTTCCCTATCTTTTATATGAGAAGTTCGTTGCAAGAGTCTTGGGGGTTAATTATGGGCTTTGCATTGTTATGCTAGAACCTTGAGTCGCCTAAAGATTATGTGCAGAGGAAGTAGAATAAGGGTGGATTGCGAACAGTGGGATGATCATTGATAACACCCTTCTGATGTAGTGCATGAGAGTGTGTGATGTGAATTCTTAGTTGTTTGTTCTCAGAAGGGTTGAGGTGATACGATTGTGTGAGAGATCTAATTTGGGGATACTTTCTGAGTGCCATTTGTCAAATGAAGTCTGTTAGTAAAGGAAATCGGTTAGAGAATATTTTGTGAGATCATTAGAGTCCCTCTTCAAAGGTGCAGACAAGGTGTTTCGATTTGGGTTTGGCATTGAGATCGCCAAGTTAAGAGTAATAAGTTAGTGTGTTGTGCGACGATTGGAATTCCATAGTTTGAGGAAATTTTGGTCTTAAAGAATCTTGAGAAATTGATACTTCATCAAAGAAGTGAATCGTTTCCTCGAATCTCATTTGAGTTTTGTGCTGTTGACCAATGTCTTTCGTAAGTTGAGTTTGACCCGATTTTGGTATGTGTGGTTCTTATCGGTTCAGGAAGAATAAAGGAAGTTTTTTATTTGGGCATTTAAAATGATTCCTCCTTTGGTTTTCGTGATGTTTATTCGCAAACTACCACTTGGAAGGTGGAAAGGTTCTCGTGATGAAATTTCGATTTCTGGATTTGACTCTTTAGTACCGAGCTGGTAACGCTTAGTTGCGATCTGAATCTTTCGTTTTCAGATGGGTTTTGTTGGTAAAAGAGTTTGCTTAAGGAGAGTTCTGTCGTGTGTTTTCGGTTAAAGGAGGTGATCCTTGCTATAGTGAAGAGTTCAATTGAGAGGTGGAACACGAGTTTCGTGTTCTATGTGCTTGTCGTGTGGTTCGGTATCAATGGGAAGGTTAACCCAAGGTACATTGGGTTGGTTTCGTTAGTTGTCATATCGTTAAGATCGTCTCGGGTTCCCTACACGGTGTACACAACTTTTGGTTTGTTCTGGTGCTGAGAGAGTACCTGGAAGATCCGGAGTTTGTTATTCGTTAACAACGTTGACCATCGAGTAAGATCTTACCTTCGAGTCTTGTCCGATGAGTATACCTGGAAGTACCGGGTTGAGTGTTAGTTCAGACGTCGTGTTACGTCATTGTGTTGTGGTTTCTTTAGTCCGAGGGAGAGGCTACTTGGGAAGTTGGAGTTTCGCATGCTTGAGCATTTGCTGGTGTGGTTAGCAACGGGTACGTGGTTATCGTCGTTAGTTCCTAGTTGTGGTTGTTCTTTCGCATAGATCGGCGTTTAGATTCGAGGTCGAATCCTGTTAAGGGGGGTATAATGTAATACCCCAATATTGTGTTAAGCAAATGGTCGGGAGAGATTATTGGTCGGAGAGAATTAAAAGGATTTCTGGGAAGGACCAATTGGGAAATCGCAATACAATAGTTCAAGAGGGGAAATCGCGTTTTACCTAACAACTGGGCACAGGCCCCGCCCATGGGAGCCCAAGGGTGGTGGCCAGGGGCGCCACTTCCTCTCCCCAACCCTAGCCGCACCCCACCTCCCTCCCTATCTCCCCACACCCCCCCTCCACCCACCTTGTGGCGCAACCCTCCCATTCCTCACCTCCCTCCACCCCTTGCGCACCTCCCTACCTCCCTCCACCCCCATTTGCTGGCCAAGGGAAGAGGAAACCCCATTGCTGTGGCCAAGGAGGAAGAAGAAGGGAAAAGAAGAGAAGGGAGAAGAAAAGGAGAAGAGAAGGAAGAGAGGAGAAGGAGGATCTTCTTCGGGCGTGTTAAGTGCGTCGTCCAAAGACGTCGTCAAGGGTAACGACGGGTTTCTTGTGATGTGTGATAGTCATTAGAGGCGATTGCTAATAGATCGATTGGATTAGATTAATTCTGTTCAATGTTCAATTCTGTCCAGAATGTTGTGCGACCAGTTTCATATGTTTTGGTCTGCTCGAGATATGTAGGTCTTGTTCTTAGCTTTCAATGGCCGCCAAGAACGCCCAAATCCGATTAACGGTTAGAAAGTTATGAATTGTTTAGTGCCATATGTCTTTTAACTGCCGGTTTTCGACGATCAGAAAACTGATTAAAACTGCTCATTAAAGGGAGAAAAAGGGGATCTCAGTATACTTAAAAATGTGGGTAACTTCTATACCTTTTCATAGAGATAAAGAACGTGAGATTTGGACCTTCGTAGCAAAAGTTATGGAGGTTTTAGTGTACTGTCCGCAGAACCCGACGTGAATTTCGAGGTGCGATAGTTTGGATTGCTAGAGGCGATAAATGGCGAGAATCAAAAGGGCTCCCCAACTAAGTTTATTTAGGTAATTTAATTAACTTTTCAGAAAGTCTAAGATCATGTTATTTGGATTCCTGAACAGAAAGTTATGTATTTTAGAAGTTGACTGTCCGTAGTGAACACCAAATCCATCGCTAGAAATTGGTAGAATTGGAAACACTTGGGAGTTTAGCGAGTTAATTTGTGTTGTTATTTATGCTTTTGGTCCAGTATGTTGGTCTTAGATTGAGTTATCTTTATGTTCAGTGGGAGCATGATCCTGGGCAGCGCCTCTTCAGCGTCCACCGTCTCGCATACGATTGAGGCAAGTATTCGGGTTATCTTATAATTATGCTTGTATGCTAAGACTGTTTGTGTTTGGCTCATAATAGCCATGCATGGATGATATGTGGATGAGTTCCAATTTATCTTGGTGAATGCAAGTACTCTGATTGATATAATAATTAAGAATGTTTGATAGGGGGTGCTAGTACTTTGATGCGTATTAACTATGCAGAGTTGATAGTGTGATATGAATGATTAAGGATGGTGAATACCTGAGAAATGATTAATTGATATTCATGAGTGATTGTTCAAGTTTGCTAGTATTGTGAATAAATGTGCTATTCATGGGTGCTAGAATGCTATGAATATCAATGATGAGGAATGCTAGAAGTATGAATAAGTTTATTCGTGTATGACGTTGTTGTGAATACATATGTATGATGGTTTAAAGTTTTGTTCATGCTATCATATTGGAGGCTCGGTCACGTGGTGACAGAGCATATTTGAGGTCCCCATCATGTAGATGACGGGCTTAAGGTCCCCACATTCGTGGAATGTGGGCTATGATCAAAGAGGTCCCCATCATTAAGTTGATGGGCAAAGGTCCCTATACATGTGGTGTATAGGCTCTTGGTCCCTGTGCCAGAGGGCACATGCAAGGGTATACAGCCACAGTTGTATACCCCGCATTACCGGTAATATGCGGAAAGAGATAAAGATCAAAGGAGCATTGCATTGGTCGCATTTCATAAGTTAAAAAGGCTATGTTTAGTGTAACGTTAATGTGGTTCATTGATGCTATGCTCGTGTTCTTGTTTATAGCCTTGTTGATACTTGCTGAGTCTTTGGGCCCACTCTTGCTTTAATGTGTTTTAGGTACCGACTGGCAGGAACGACATGCATGGGAGGGAGTAGATGTTGGATGCACTCACTACCTCACGTGCTTAAGGCGTTTGCCATTTAGTTTCATTTCAGGATTAAGTAAACTGCTTGAGAATCACTCATAGATGGTTTTGAGTATTATGTTAATTGTGATAATGAGAATAGCAAGTCTGGAATATGTTTATTCGATCATCCTGCATGCTTGTGTGAACTTGATTATGAAGATATTGATAAATGCCATGATTAATTATTGGAACCTCGGTATAGTTGACTATACAAAGGAGGTTTTGCCGAAAATTTGTAATTGGTCTTAGTTTAGTTTAGTTTAATTTAATTTTAGTAACATTCCAGGCTCAATGCTGAGCCGGGGTGTTACAACATATGTTTAGCCAGGCCTAGTTCACACTTACAGAATTTGGGAGGGTTTTCACCAAATTTTTACAAACTTGTTTCAAACTTGATATTGTGGTATTGTCTTACCACATGGGTTTATAAATAGAGTTTTATTCAAAATAAAATCAAAATGGGTTTGGACTTGGGCGAAATGCTCGGAATGGTGGGTGCAGGTTTATGCACGGGATTGATCTGGTTAAGATTAAGGCCCATGGTTTGTAGGAATGACGCCCAAGTCAATTGAGGACTGGTCTTTGAGCCGCTTAATACTATGCCTTACTGTACTACCACATGTCCTGTATGGGCAGGATTTGCTAATTAATTTGTAATGTTCTAGTGTATTTATGTCATGTGATTATGTGGGTGTCGGTTAGACATTTTATTCCCACTTGGCGCAAGAGGGGGCTTTCGGAGGACAGTTAGTCCAAAGGGGCGAAACCTTAGCGGGCATGAGTACACTAGGATAGAACATTGTAAAGGCCTCATGGTAATTGCTCAGTCACACGCCTACGGAAGCGTGGTTTGGCCGACATAACGGGCATGTCACCTCGTGTGGGTAAAGTTGTACTAACTCTGCAGAGTAGAAACTATTCGAATAGCCGCGTCCGTGGTCATGGACATGCTAGCAGGGCCACTTAAAGTTAGAATTGTTTTTGGTTTTTAAATGCTTTATTAAAACGCTGAGGATGGTTAATCCTTATGAAAAATTGGGCGGGAAGCCAAGTGTTAGGAGGGGATCCTTCACTAAATCATTGGAGGTTATCCACATTACAATTTTGTCATTTTAAAATATGATTTTAGTCTTAGTATAGAACTGCCTTAGAAATTACTATGATTATTTACACTGAAAATGCTGTTTATGCAAAACAACCCCTGCCATACTCACTTGTTACCTTATGCATGCATTTTAATTCAATATTGGGTGTAACTTGCGAGCACGGAAGTTGTGCTCATCCTTGCTGAATAAATCTTATTCAGGAGAAGATTTCTTCCTCGACGGTGAGGATCCGGACGAGTAGGCCTTTTGACACAGACGATTGCCTGTGGCGCATCGTGTGGCTCACCTTTATTATTATGTTTCCGCTGTGTTTATCATTTGATATTTGATACTGTTGTTCAGACTCATTTGTATTAAACAATTATCTATTTAATGTCATTTACGATTTCGTGATATGAATGTGATATCCATTTTGTGAGACAGTGTACACTGGAAATCCTGGATCGGTGTATGAACACAGAGGATTCGGGATCCTTCACTCCCGGGTTCGACATAGCATTAGCTAGAGCACAAGCTCTCAGCATATCCTCCAATATCTGATTAACTCTTTCAGTCTGTCCGTCTGTTTGTGGATGATACGCGGTACTGAAATTCAGAGGGGTACCCAATGCTTCATGCAAACTTTGCTAAAAAAGAGAGGTGAACTGAGATCTTTGATTTGACACTATCTTCTTGGGCACACCGTGCAAACTGACAATTCTGGCCATGTACAACTCCGCAAGGCGATCTCCTGAGTACGTGGTTTTAACTGGCAGGAAATGGGCAACCTTGGTCAAACGACCGACTATCACCCAAATCGAATCGTAACCCGATTGGGTCTTGGGTAAATTGGTAATGAACTACATTCCGATCTCTTCCCACTTCCACTCTGGAATCTTCAGCGGTTGCAACAAACCTGCTGGTCTCTAGTGTTCTCCTTTTACTCTCTGACATACGTTGCACAAGGCAACGAACTCTGTGACTTCTCGCTTCAAATTTGGCCACCAAAACTTAGTCTTAACATCCTGGTACATCTTAGTACTTCCAGGGTGAATCGAATACTTTGAGTCATGGGCTTCCTTTAAGATTAGCTACCTTAGACCATCAACATCTGGTACGCTGATATGACCATTAATCCAGAGCATGTCTTGATCATCCTTGGTAAAATCTTTGAATTTCCCTTCTGCCATTTTGAGCTTGATGTCTGATAACACGAGATCCTTTGGTTGCGCTTCACGAATCTGCTTCTCCAAGGTAGACTGTACTTCTAAACTGGCAACAAATCCTTCATATACGACTTCTAGCTTTAGCTTCTGAAACTCGTCTTGAAGTTCTGAATAAAACTCTTCCACTTCCAAAGCATTGCAGTAACTCTTACGACTCAAAGCATCTGCAACTACATTGGCTTTTTTGGGATGGTAGTGGATTCCAAGATTATAATCCTTGATCAATTCTAACCATCTCCTTTGTCTCATGTTCAAATCTGACTGAGTGAAGATATACTTCAGGCTCTTATGATTTGTGTAAACTTCACAGCGATTACCGATGAGGTAATGACACCAAATCTTTAAAGCATGCACTACGGTAGCTAATTCCAGAGCATGGGTAGGGTAATTCTCCTCGTGAGGTCTTAATTGCCTTGACACATAAGCGACGGCTCTTCCCTCTTGCATCAGGATGCATCTTAGTCCTTGACGCGAAGCATCACAATAAATATCAAAATCCTTGCGAATATCTGGCAGGATTAGCACCAGGGCAGAAGTCAAACGCTTCTTCAATTCTTGAAAACTTTCTTCATAGGCTGGGGTCCAAGTGAACTGCTTCTCCTTCTTCAACAATTGCGTAAGAGGCTTAGCAATCGATGAGAATCCTTCGATGAAACGGCGATAATAACCTGCCATTCCCAAGAAACTGCGAATCTGAGTTACAATCTTGGGTTGTTCCCAATGTAACACCATTTTAACTTTACCGGGGTCAACTGCTACTCCCTCGGCTGTCATCACATGACTAAGGAAATCAACTTCCTTCTTCCAAAAATCACACTTACTGAACTTGGCATACAACTGATGCTCTCCGAGTTTTTCCAAGACTGCCCTTAAATGTTCGGCGTGATCTTCCTCCGTCTTGGAGTAAACCAAAATATCATCAATGAATACGACTACAAACTTGTCTAAAAATTCTATGAATACTTTATTCATCATGTTCATGAAGTATGCATGGGCATTAGTCAGACCAAAGGACATAACTAGAAACTCATAATGTCCATACCGCGTTAAGAAAGCGGTCTTCGGTATATCCTTAGGACAAATCTTCAGCTGATGGTAACCTGATCGCAGGTCGATCTTTGAGAACACTCCGGCTCCTTTCATCTGATCAAACAAATCATCAATCCGGGGTAGTGGGTACTTTTCTTGAGAGTAACTTCGTTGAGAGAACGGTAATCAATACACATCCTCATGCTTCCATCTTTCTTCTTGACAAACAACACTGGCGCTCCGCATGGCGACGAACTAGGTCTCACAAAACCTTTCTCAAGAAGTTCTTCTATCTGCTTCTTCATCTCTACCAATTCATCGGCTGGCATCCGATAGGGTCTTTTTGAAATTGGTGCTGTCCTTGGCACTAGATCGATGACAAACTCAATATCCCGGTCCGGGGGCATTCCTTGTAACTCTTCTGGGAACACATCTGGATATTCATTGACGACTGGTACCTCTTCTAAAGGAAGGGTCTTCAGGCTGTTCATTAACAGATGTCCATCACGAATTGAGGTGGCTAGAAATTCTACCTTGTTTCCCTTGGTATCCTCGATTGTTACGGCTCTTCGGCCACAATCTAGCACGGCTTTGTGCTTGGATAACCAATCCATGCCAAGAATGACATCTAAAGCTTGGGTATCTAGAACAATCAGGTTGGCTAGAAACTCAACTCCAGCTATGAGTAACTTAGCTCCTAAACATCCCACCTTAGTGCTTAGCTCTGCTCCAAGCGACTGGACTAACAGAGTATGCTTAAGATGAACAACTTCCAGATTATTCTTGGTTGCGAAAATTCTAGAAACAAACGAATGCGAAGCTCCAGAATCAAATAAAACCGATGCAGGTACTGAGTTAACCCGAAACTTACCCAGTACGATGTCCGGTGCTTCTTGGGCTCCTTCCAGAGTGACGTGGTTGACACGATCTTTGACCACAAACTGCGGTGCTCCTCCGGCTTGACCGGCAACTTGTGAAGCTCCTTGGTTGATGCTTGGCGCTGGCGTCTTAGATGGCGTAGCTCCAAGGTTGAAGCGTACTGGAGTGATTGTCCTCTTCTGCGGATACTGGTTGGCAAAATGTCTTGGCTGACGACAGGTATAACAGATTCTTGGTCCGTTTTGCTGATTGCTTCCCAGGTTGGGGTTGACAGTGAGTGTGGTTGCGAAAGTTCGGCGGTGGATGGGGTGCTGAAGTTGGTGCAGTGCCTCAACGAATTACGTGGTGGAAACCGTTAAGCGTGCGGAATGTCCTTGTATTCTCATCAGGATCGATGGTTTCCTTGCTGAGCCATCCAACGCTTACGGCTATCTTCCAGTTCCTTGCGTTTGTCCTCTAGAACAAAAGCTTTATTGACCAGCTCCTGAAAGTTAGGGAAAGTATGGGCAATCGATCGACTTGCGACCAGTTGTTTAGCCCCTTCAGAAAGCGACTCTAGCGAGCCTTGTCCGTGGCGACATCCTCTGCGTGAGCGAGCTAGTCGGGAAAACTTGTTGAGATAGTCGACACCGACATAGCTCCTTGCTTGAGAGCGCGGAACTCATCCTTCTTCAGATCAATAATACCTTTCGGTACATGATATTGGCGAAATGCTGCAGAAAACTCTTCCCAGGTGATATTATGTGGCATCTCATGAGCGGCACAGAAGTTCTCCCATCATTCAGCAGCTATGCCCTCCATCTGGTGAGTAACGTACAAAACCTTCTCACGGTCGCTGCACTGGGTGATCACCAGCTTTCTTTCAATAACCTGAAGCCAATCATCTGCTTCCACTAGGGAGACGTGTCCAGAGAATGTTGGTGGACGGGTCCTCATAAACTCCGCAAGTTTAGACGGTCCATGGTGACCATGAGCAGCTGGGGCTCCCTGCTGATGGTTGTTGTTGTTGTTGATCTGATTGCTCATGGCTTGCATCTGATTCATCATGGTATTCATTAGTTGAGTCTGCGCTGCCATGAAAGCTCTGAAATTTTGCAAGTCAATCGGGGGTGCTTGTGGCGGAATCGCTTCACCATTTGGTTGCTCATTGCCTCCAGTTTGAGGTACGGAACCACTTGCGATCGACGAGTTTGAACCATCTGATGAGGCTCCATGGGTTAGATGAGGTAGCAAGCACAAGATGAGTTAAGGACTAAGCAGGGGTAGGTTAACCCCAACAAAACACAACTCAAGAAACTCAAACGAAATACTTTTATTAATTAAGGTCTTAGCATGGCTGCAACAAATGCCTAAGGGCCTTTGTAGCTCATACTCGCACACAAAAGAAACAATGACCTAAGCACACAAAACTACCGCCTAAAGGGCGATTTACTCAACTGAAACTGGCTAAGCCTGAAAAACTAAAACTTAAGACAAACTACTTAAGGAAGCCTCACACACCAGCATGGCGCTCCTGCCGGTGTGACTCGTAAGTGAGCCAGATCGACAAATTGATCTTGATACCGGGGATCGTGCAGAGGGAACAGCGTTCCGGTGCAACCGCTTAGCTGGCTCCTCTGGACCTTTCTCTGGATCTTCTTTGGGGTCCTCCTCGGGGTCTTCTTCTTCTTCGTCATCTTCCCCATGGTCATGCTGGTCGTAGAGAATCTCTTGCAGAACAGCGATCTTTTCTTCAGCTTTCTGTAAGGTCTCATAGACATAATCCAGCTCTGTGGTAGTCCTCTCCAACGCTTCTTCCTGGGCGGCCGCGAACTGGGCGAGGTGCACGACTGTAGTGTTGCTCTCTTCCTCTGTAGACGGGTAGCGTGTTGGCAGATCTACAGCTGCAGCTCTGGGGTAGTAACGAAAGACGGTGTCTTGAAGCTCCCGTGCGTAGATGTTGCAGATACGTAGCATGGCCAAGCGTGACGACTCCTGGATCCCCTCTAGCCAAGTGATCCTCCTTACAGAGATGTTCGAAGGCTGACTTGCCTTGTCGTTCCTCCTGGCGTAAATCGTCAGACGACAGATTACTCTGCAGTCTTGACCGTTCACAGTCCAGTTGTTGCTGACGTACAATGGACGATCAAAGCATCCAAGAACCTGTAGCAGCTTCTAAAGCTCAGCGGCATATCCTCCCTGGCGTTCACCATAGCTCTGGAGACGAGTCATCTGTTAAGATAGACGAAGGGGGTAAGAGCAACTTAAAAAACAGCAGGAAGAGAAGAGATTATAACAATAGCTGAGTCGAGAGAGATATGAGAAGAGTTAAGCAATTAATTAATCTTGCAAGTTAATTTTTGCTTTTAGAAAATAATTTGGACATTCTAAAGACGTCGAGCTAGCTAAGGTCAAGACCTACAGTCAGTATGGCTCTGATACCACCTCTATCGGGACCAAAAATTACGATTCTGGACCCTCTGTGTATAATGCACTAGTCCAGGATCACGCTAGTGCACACAGTGTCAACACAGGTGATTATCGATCCACACAAGCGATAAATAAAGTAAACGATTAATTTGAATAATAAATACTGGTTTTGACCTTATGGTCGAGTTTACACTTATTGAGCCACGCAGGGCTAACAGAGAATAAAATAGCAGCGGAACAAAAATAATTTCAGCGTAGATCCCATCAATTCACCACAGACAACCAACTGGGATCCAGAGCTTAACGATCAGTAACCTTGGATGAACTCCTCCTCGAAAGCAGGCGTAGACTCCTCTTCTTCTGTAGGTTTGGACGCAAGTTTTACAACAAGCGTGAGTACACAACTGTACTCGTAAATCATACCACAGAATGCAATTTATAGATGCAGGCTTATTCCAAAAGAAAAGGCTTCTGTGGTTCTTTTGCATGAAAGCAATATTTGCAATGGAATACAATAATGGATTGAAAGCATAATTCAAAACAAATAGGCAATATTAATTTAACATTTGTTTTCACAAAGACACAAAGCTAAACAAATTATTTCACATAGCCATATGACTTAAATCGCATAGCTCCCATCCCAAGCATTTTATGAAAACTACCCCTCGTGTGAAATCCCCGAGCATGTACATGACCGCGGACGCGGCTATTTGAATAGATTGATTTAACACTCTGCAGAGTTTGTACACTTTACCCACACGATACAACTAGTGTAGCTAGCACTAATCGTAACAAAACAGTTCAGAAACTTCATCTCAACATTGACACTCCCGATGTGCTTACAAACCGCTATGCCAACCCAAACGGCTTTTGTCAGACAGGGCCTCTAGTGAGGCCTAGGCGGCGTGGGTGGTCACTGGAGGTAGCCCAGGTGACGGTGATGATGGCGGTGTACTCCATGGGGGCAGGGCGTCACCGGCGGCGGCGCAATTCAAGATTGAAGGCCGGCGGCGACAAAACCCTAGAACTCAGATTGCGGCTGCGCTAGGGCAATCGGGGCGAAGTGGATGGCGGCTCTGGGTTGCAGGCGCAAGGGCGAACCTCGGGAACCTATTTATAGGGCCGGGGCGGCACGGGATAAGGAATCCCCAATTTGGGATATCCTCGGGTTTGTTCAATCTAGGCGATAGAGTTTGATTTGATCCCGATTGAGAACATATACGGGTGCGGGATAAACAGGGATAAGATTTGGCGAAGAAATCCGGGGCGGTTTAGTTGGGACAGTCCCGTTGTCGGACGAAGCTTCTAGAAGATAGCCATGGCGGACTCGGGCGGAGATGCGTGAGGACGACGCCGACTCGGAGACGAAGACCTGACACGTGGGGCCCACGCGTTAGCGACACGGAGGCGAGGACACGCGGGAGCTGGGCTTCGCGCGGAACTAGGCCGGAATGGAGAGGAAATGGGTCGGGGTTTAAGGATTCGGCCCGAGAGATTATCTGAGAATTTTAATAGCTTTTCTATTTTAGAAAATACTGAAAATTCAAATAAGTAATAGAAAAAAGCAAATGAACTCAGAAAAATTCTAGAAAAATCTAGAAAATATATCTGAGCACATAGAACCCAAATAAAATAGTTTTGACTATTGTTCATGTTGAGATTATTCATATTAAATGTTTTTGATACTAAAGTCCAATATTAAGCTTTTGAATTAAATTCAAATAAAATCAAATGGTGACTTTTTTCCCTACTAACTATTTAAAAGATTTTAAAGCTCAGAAAATTGGGATGTTACAATACTCCCACTATATGATCTAAACCAAGTTTCTCTCTAAATTCATATAGTGAGTTACATATCATTAAATCCTAGTGAGCTTTGGCATCACTGCTAAAAACCTAGTGATTTAGGTAAGCAACCCTTTGCCAATCATATCTCATATGACTATTATCTGTTGGGTGGCATCTCTATGCTCCGGCGACCAACATTATGCTCTAAGGCCCAAAACTATTTTGATAGCATTGTCAAGTTAAACCAATACTATGCATGTGGGTGTCCGACACTCGCCCTATCTTATTAAGATAGTTAATGGCACCCTACTTTGGTAAACCTACCAATTAAGGATCAAAATCGTGATAGACACTACAATTGGAAAGGCATCAAATTTACTTAATTTTTCTTGAGGGATACTACTCTACCATGTTAAAACATCTAATGATAAAAACATGATCAATAGCATAACAGGAACAAAATAAACATTCACAGATAATCATATTAAACTATGAAATAGTATGGCCCTTAACATGACGATCTCTATCACCATGCTTCCTGTCCTCCGACCATCATGCTTGAAATATCTGACCGCATTCATCTACTAAGCAATTACCCTTAAAGGATAGTAATGAATTACATATGATATTATCAAGCATCACATGTCAACACGCAGACTATTATACAATAATATGTAGCTCGATGGCTATATCACAGCATGATGCGCAAGCCATGATAAATCTATACATGCATCACATACACAATGGGCCATACTATTCACATCAATCCCTGCAAAAGATGTTATGCATAGAATCCAATTCTATCGGGTGATATGAATACATAATACTATATAACACGATAACAATTTCTGGGATATGAATCTTATTCATGTAATTGAGCGTTGAAAATTCATTGGATTAATCATATTAACCCTATTATGAACCTATCTGATCACTGCTTGCATACGACCACGCATCGCGGATCACTGCTTGCATACGACCACACATCGCGTCATACTCCGATGGAGAAATTCCGACCAGTAGGAGTATCTTGCAGTGTGGTCGTGAACAAGTGGAGTAGATCATATGGTGCTATCAGCTCATACCTCCCGCAAACCCATCTACTATCGTCGAAAGCTGATTGATCTTATCAATCAGTGCCTAGACCATTCCATCCATATGAACCAATCTAGGTTACCAGACCCGACCAGCAATAGATCCAATCTACTACTGCCACATATCAAGTATATGCGACCGATCTAGATTAAAAACTACGCAAGATGGCTCTGATACCACTGAAGGGATATGGGTGGGCTACACTAGCAGGCAATTCAAAAATATTCCATTTAAACTAGGAAGCCAAGCAAGTGGAAGAAGAGTTAGAGCGGCTTGATCCAATATTGAGCGCGTCGATGTAGTGGTCGTAGTCGATCGTTCAGTGTCCTCGATGCCGATCGTCTCCTCCAGCAACATGTGACGTTCCTTGTTCAGATCGCGGATCATCCTCATTCAGCACACCAGCAATCACAGCAGTGCCTCTACGGTATCCACACGTCTAGAGATGGAACACCGTAAGCCGGCATGCTAACACCAACTCGCATGACAGGGTTTTTGAGAAGATGGCGGCTAGGGTTTCGGTAGAGCAACTCACGTTGTCTGTGTGACTCACTACCCAATAGCCTCATACATCCCCTTATAAAGAGTCCATGACGGATCCTATCCAAACTCGTTTGTTCCAACCCGTTAAGTATGTAACCCTGTAGGTTCATACGTAATCGGTTGTGATTCGGAATCTCCTTTCCGATCATGAGTCATTAGCGGTTCCTAACAGGACATAACGATTCTCGAATACACATAAATTATATTAGACTAACCTTAATGCAATATGATCTACAATCAGGTCCTTATCAATTACGACCAGCTCGTATCTCTATACGACCTGTCCATATTTAGTCATGACTAATTCGTAACTCCTTACGACCAGTTTACGACTACTTGGTGATTATGTTCAACCAGTTTACGACTAGCTCATATCTCCATACAACCAATCCGTATCTGGTCAAATCGAATGACCTACTTGTGTATTCTCCCTTTGCCTCACAATATCTGGTTGAACTCTAGGTGAGATAATTTGTCATTCATGGATAGTTCAATACTTTCTCGATTAAGTGATGGATAACTTCATATGGTCGACTCTTCGACCACTAGCGGCATGGCCATGCACTTTCTTTATCTGACCACATTGAGGGGCCCAGTGATATCTATCCTGTTATGTTAGGAGGGGCAAATCTCATTTTCGACCAGTCACATTCCTCTGCATGTTTCATAGCATACTTGAAACTACCTTTATTACTACCCAGTTACGGAGTAGCGTTTGGCAACGCCTAAGTATACTATTATACATGTAGGAAACCATGCTGATCTTAGGTCTAAGGATTATACATCTTTGTTGCTCGAGACCAACTGATGACACATAAAATCATAACAATCTCAATAGTGTCTCAAGGTGGGTTAATCCAACACCATGTTCTCTAACATGTGTTCATATTATTGATTCGATATCTATATATCCATGACTGGTGAAATATGGTCATCAATTAATGCATGTGCTGGTCGATAATTCACTAGTGTTCCGACCAGGGATACATTTAGAATGATATCAAATAAGTTAAAGAGCTTCACCAACAAGTCACATACTTGTTAATCTATATAACTGATAATTCATTCAAGGAATATAATAACATTTATTCCATAACTCATCTGTATGATTGCCTCTAGGGCATATCACCAACAAGAGGTCCCTATTGCCATTTGAATTAGCGACAGAGATCTGTCGCCAATTCAACTGGTGACAGGGATCCTAATTTTTTTAATATTAAAATTTGGAAAACCGCATTTCAAATGGCGATAGGGGTCCCGCAAGTCCTTGTTGCCATTCCAAATAGCGATACAATCAACCCTATAAAAGACCACAAAATTCTGGCATAACTCACTTTTATTCAAAAAAAGAGTGGGGAGGGAAGGGAAAGGAGCAGAGAGGAGTAGATGGGAGGAGAGAAGCTAGCAAAGCACTGCTATACCACCCTAATTTTTTGAGTTTCAAAATCTTTTGAGTAGTTTAGTTCTTGAAAAAATCCACCAAATTTTATTTGAATTTTAATCAAGCTTAAATGGACTTTTAAACACCAAAAAAATTTAATGTGATTACTCTGAACACCAATTAATTCTAAAAATTTTCCGAGTTCATTTGCTAACTTTAATCTGCTATTAGGATTTACTAGTATTTCTAAAATTCAAAAGCAAATTAAAATCTCATAAAGTCAAATGGGCCGAAACCAAATCCCTATTTTCCCGCGCGTGGCCCAACTTCTCGGCCCAACCCACGCGCTCAGCCCAACCCTCGCTTCCTCTCGTTTCCTCACTAACGTGCGGCCCCACCCGTGAGTGCTTCCTCCTTCCTCTCTTTCTTCCTCCTCTCGCAATGACGTGTCTCCGCCATTGATGCCTTCTAAGCTTTGTCCAAAAATGGGCGAAACAACCCGATACTCTCATGCTGCTGCTGCCTACCTTATCCCCGTATCTCTCCCCAACCGAATCAAGATCTTATCCTTTTCCGTATCGCCTCTGGACTCCGAATTTGTTGTTCAACCGAAATGGACTCCAACGGTGATACGCCAATTCGGCCACGCCCTCGCACTATAAAAGGATGCCCGGACCCCCTTTACCTTCTCATCTCAGCACAGCAAACCATATCGCTTCTAAAGCCTTAGCACCACTGGATTTTCAATCTCGAACCTCGCTGGCCACAAGCTTTCTTCACCGAACTGTGCCACCACCAGTGAGGCTTCGCCCTCAACATCGACGCAGACGAGATCGCCACTTCGTATTCTACATGATGCGCACGCTTGCATCTCTGGGGAGCCACCACTTCATCGTCACCGTCGCGAGCCGCACCGCTCCGCCACCCAACTTGTCGCCGTCACCACTGTGGTCATCGCCGGCAAGATTTGATCACGTCATTGTGTTTCCCGTGTCGCACTTTGTAACATTCCAATTTTTTAGCCTTTTTGAAAAATTCAAAATAAAAAACCAGTTGAATATTTCTTCAATTGTTAAAAGCTAAATTTGGGAATTTTGTAAATAAAAATAATTTAATATGAATAAATCAAACTTCAATTAAGTTCAAAACTGCTTTATTTGATTTTCTAGGTTTTCTTGGATTTTCTCCAAGTTCTTTCTTAGTTCTTGCAATCCAGTTTATTTTATTTCTTTTTTTCCCAAAATTTATTTTATTTGTTGTAAAATTTAATTTAAATTAATTAATTTAAAGTGGGGAGTTCTTTTGGAGTTTTGCATTTTATTGGATTAAGTAAAGCTTAAATTGAATTTCACATTGAAAAACATTTTAAATGATTAAAATAAACTTCAATTAAATTTAAAATCATTTTATTTGATCTATTTAGGTTCCAAGGAATTTTACAAAATTTTGTTGGATTTTTTTAATTTATTTTCTTTTTCCTTTTCTTTTCTCCTTTTTCTCTCTTCCTTCTTCTTCTTTCTTTCCTGGTTCCTGCTCTTCCTCCTGATAGCACCCACGTGCACCGCTCCCACACTTCCCCAAATGGCAGCATACCACTGCGCCTCCTCCTCCTCCTTCCTCAACTCCGGTCAAAGCGCCTTCTCCCTCGTTCTCCCTCTCTGGCCACCCATTCGCCTCCCTGAGTGTGTCACAGTGTGCCACCCAGTCCACCTCCCCGAGTTTCCCCTCTCCTCTCCCATCCTCCTCGCCAGAATATGAGGATTTCTGCCACCAGTCGAAGCTCCTTCCTCCTCACGTTCCACCGCAGTCATTGATCCTCCGGTGACATTGTCTCAACCATTAGAATCGCCGCTTCGCGTTCTACATGTTGCTCTCCCTCTCCTGGCCGGAGCGTCGCTTCCCGTGCAAGCCGTCGCCAGCTGAGCGCTCTTCTCGCCGCCACCGCCACTGTCGGCCACCTCTCGCAGCGCTGCCACCACCCTATCCTTCCTTGGGTCACAGGGGTTCCATTTCTCTTATCCCCAGCCGCCACCTCCTTGCCCCTCGCTAGCGCTGGCTCCATGACCATGCGCCTAGGAGCTCCCTGCACTGCTTCTGTCTTCTTCTTTCTTTCTTTCATTCTTTTCTCACTTCCTAGTGGGACCACCATGTCATACACTCTCCTTTCTTTCTCTTGCTCTCTCTAGCAAGTGGGTCCCCAATGTCATCCTCACCATTTTTCCTTGCTCTGTACAATTTAAACAGCACAGTAAATCCAGAGAATATTCTATTTCTTTCTTTCTTTTTCTATCATTTCATGTGAAGTCAAACTTCTAGATGTTTGTTCTCCTTCACACGAATTCGATTTCGTCGATTCTTGTTTCTAAATTTATCTGAATTCAACCCCTTTGTTTTAGTTCTAATTTGATAATTTTTAATTTTATTTGGAATTGTTGTATTTAATTGGCTCTTTTCGCACGTATAGATTTTGGTGTTTCTGAAGAATTCCTGGAACCGTCTGTCGAAGCAACTCAACCCTTCAACGAAGGCAAGTGATATACCTTTGATCATGTCGTACCCATTTTATAAAATTATATTGTTTTATATCAACATGCATCGCTAATTTTATAATAATGATTTTTGGGAATAGTTAAATACCTAATTGTCAATATGCCTCCTTGAATAATTGAAAATGACATGTACCCTTGGACACTTGTGAGGACCCCAATTTATTTGACTTGTAATGCTTAACCAACCTCCTGGTCCTAGCATCACAAATCAAATAAACTGATCCTCGAGATAGGTATACTTCCCAGAAAGCAGTATACACACCTCGGTACAAAATTAGACATCAACTCCAATCCAAACATAGAGTCCAAACACCACACTACCAAAATGGAAGATAAACAAATAGTAGAGGTTATTACAGACACAGGCCGACAGGCCAAGATACACAAATAGACAAGAACGACAATGAAGCAAAAAGTGCCATAAGATGGCTATAAACAAAGCCAATCGGTGTGCCTTCAACCCACAAGGCATCCGACCGACCGCCAAGACTAGTCGTCACCCACGGCGACAAAGACTCACGTAGTGAGGCCCCGAGGCTCACCTTCCTCCTCTCGCAACAAAAACATCAAGCAAAGCACTGAGTACAAAGATTGTCTTTGTACCCGCAAGACCGACGTGTGAACTAGCGCACTGCTCATATGCTACATGCGAGCTTATTTGGTGGAGGTCATATGTTTCATTTGCATAAAGCCAATTTTCATTTGCAATAAGGTAATCAGATTTTAAAGGCAAGTTTGCAATTCATTTTAAGATTGAAATAAACGAAGGGTAATAATAACAAAAGCGAAAGATAAACACCTAGAAGTGACTATCCCAATAGTCACCACAACAATAGCACGAATCCCGCATTCGTACCACCCATCAAGTTTTAATTTAAATGTTGTAGTCTAACTCTTGAAAAGCTTACCCAAGCGTGTCCATCACCTAGGACGAGGCTATTCGAATAGTTTTTAACCCTGCAGGTGTACCACTGCATCCACACTTGCATCGCCTTTAAGCCAAAGCACACTGAAGGTATGTCGCACGCTAAGTCCTACGAGACTTTTTCCAATATTGTGTATTAACTACGAGCCGCTCGTATGGATAGAAACCCATACGCTACATGGTAAAGCCGAAAAGACAACTACCCACTCAGATAAAGCTTTTGGACAACTACCATGCTCCCACCTCCATCCCTCCCGCGACCTCCTGCGACCGGAGCTACACGCCAAAGTACTAGGTCAAGAGAGGTCCCATATACTCTAGTGTGGTTAGCACGAAATGCTGGATAAAAATTCACTCACAAGATGTTCGGTCCTTAATTGACGGGCACCTTTCGACACACCCAAAAGATCACACCAATCTTACCATTGTGCCCGCCCAAATCATTTTTGTTTTCATTTTTAGTTTTGCAATTAAACATAGCAGAAATGTGAAACATAAAGTTGTAGTAAATTTTGTGTGATCAAGGTTACCGACTAAAGTCGATAACCGCCAGATTCTACCGATAGCTAAGCATGTCTAAGCAAGTTGACCCGGATCTACTAAGTGACAAGAGATCATCCAATGATCTCTAATCACAAAGAAATAACCTAAGCTCGGTAGTAGAGATCAATATTTTGTCTACAGGATATGCAGCTACGGATTTAACTAATCAATTTAACACAAATTAAGCAATGCATACATACAGCTGAAACAAAATATTAATCTTTAAAATACTGGGATTAAACATGATCAAATCGCTTGTTCTGGTCTTGTTGCTCAAGTTGTTATGAGGATCGTCCTCGTGGTTGCCGCAAATATCGAAGCTTCAACGATCGAACATAACAAACAAATAAGGACGAATAACACCGACAAAACTCAAACATACAACAACATCAAAACAAGCCAAAACTCACACAGCAGCCTAAGCATGACATAACAAAATTTAAGAAACAGAGGACAAATCATTTTAAGTTATTAAGAATTTTCTATGAATTTTCTAAGTTATAAACACATCAAAGCACTAGTTAAATACTTAACAAATTTTTATGAACATAACAGTGTATAAAACCTATCCTAATAATTAGTATACTGAAAATAGAATTTTACAGAATTGGGTTCATTGCATTTGGACAATTATTGAAAGAGATATGCATTTTCTAATTTAGAAGATACATAAGACATCATTTTATTAGCTAACAGATTTTTGCTACAGAGACATGGATGAAGCTAATTTTATCAAATAGTACACTTAAAATGAAAATTAACAGCACTGGTTTCATGCAATTTGGATAAAAATTGAATTAGTTATGCATTTTACAAGTTTAATTGAATTAACAGTTCAACAGAAAACATAAACCAGAAATACTAAATCATTTCAAATCTATAATGCACGCATTTCATTTCGCACTCACGCCTAGCTAGCCCCTGCCATCGACATGCGGGTTCAGCGAGGCCGATCGAGTCGGCTCGACTCACCACGGCCTAAGGTGATGTCGAAGGCGTATTCTGAGAATACGTCTTCGGCTTACTAAAGTGCAAACCTAACATACCCTCACAGAGAAATACGCTTCCCATCAGAGAAAGCACATTAAGGAAACTACGCACCTAAGCGACATTCCAGCCCACATGCGGAGACTCAAGGCGAAATAAAACGGTTGGATTAAATGATTTCTAAACACGATTAACGGCAAAGGCCCACAAGTCGCTGACTACACTAAACAAGATTAGCGCGATGAGATGACACCGGCTCGCCGGCGCAGACGGAACGGCGGCGCGGCGCGCAGTGGATCTCGCTAACGTGGGGCTTCAAGACGAGTGAGTGATACCCGGGTTCACGAGACTTCGCGAACCGATGACGGCGGCGCTGAGTCCGATGGTCGACGGAGATGGGCTCACGACGTCGGAGGCGAGAAGAAGGTGCGGTGCTCGCGGAGAAGACGCCGCGAGCTTTGAGAAGACCTCGAAGGTGTGCTTAAGCTCCGCCTTGATCCCGTGAACAATAAGCACAAGATGATGGTGACGGCGAGGTCCGAGACGGCGGAATCACCACGGCGCGCGAAACCGAGCTTGAGAAGAATTGGTCGCACGCCCGCAACGATGCACCAAAGATGAAAATGAGGTTACCGTTAGACTTAGTGCATCAATGCGATCCTAAGGGACTAGGTGGCGGAGCTAGAAACTCACCTGTGTCGCAAACGAGCTCACGGACCGAGATCGCGGGAGGCGGAGACGATGATACCGCCTCAGTGATCCATCGACGCCAAGGACCGGGTTGGGCAAAATGGAGCGGCGTTGAACAAGGAAGACGGAGGCGGGGTTGTGGAAGCACGAGCGGCAACGAGGTGGTGGTTGCGCTCGGGTTTTCTCGGCGAAGCTAAAAGATGGACGGAGAAGTCGCGAGAATGAATGCGAGGAAGAATAAATGACCACCGGGGGTAGATGGACTTCTGGCGATCCTCCGGAGGGGGACACGCGTCCACGACGTGGCAGCGACGAGCGTCGTGGCACACATGCGCGAGTGGCGTGAGCTCGGTGAAACGCGAGAAGACGAGACGATCGCCGGCAGTGGGATCCACATGTCGGCCGATCGACGAGCGGTGCGAACCGGTGGTTTGATTTGATCAGCAACACACCGACCGTTGGATCTGAAATGGACGGCTGAGATTGGTGTATGCATTCGGACAGGTCGGTTGCATACGCGACGTGGATCGTTCGATTTGCATCGGACGGCTGACAGCCATCGGGCTCGCGCGCGGTGCAGCTAGGCGGTGCGACCGAGTCAAGTGGTGCGGGTCGGACTCGAGCCTGAGTTGGGTTCGGGCGAGGAACAGTGTTTTCAGATTTGAATTAGAAAGACAGAGAGGATTTTGGGAATTTTTAGAGATAGCTCAGGGCTCCAAAAATTTCGAAATTTTTATGGTAGCTACTAGAGACAGAGGAAAACCTTCTGGAATTTTTCCAGGAGTTTTCATGCACTAGAGTTTTCCCACTAAAATTCACAAGCTGCTGAACAGAAGTTTGACCAGATTTCAAACTAGGTTGACTTGGCCATTTGAAATAGCAAATAAAATCTAAAAATTGTGAAATAATTCAGAGAGGTAGCTAGGATGGTCAAGATGATAGGAAAAATAATTTTGGAGGATGATCACCAGTTTGAAGGCTAATAATTTGATGACAACAATTTCCAATCACAAGAATTAACTTCTAGAAAATTGGAAATTGCTAGGGAAAATTTGGAAAACTTCCAAATGATTTGAAGAGACAACAAAAGTTTTTATTTCTCCTCAAAATTTTACATTTGGAATACAAACCCTAAGTTAGGGCTGTTACAAATCTCCCCCCTTACAGGAATCTCGCCCCGAGATTCTGATCACTGGGAGAAGAAGGATGGGTAATCTGCTCGGAGGCGATCTTCCCGCTCCCAAGTGGCTTCATCCTCGAGTGGTTTGACCACGAACTTTGAGAACTTGATCACACGGTTCCTCGTTCGCTGTTCGCCTTCTTCGAGGATACGAATGGGGCGCCACGATAAAGACGATCTTCCGCACATCGATATTTTCCAATGGCGTTTCCTCCACAGAACACGAAGGCACTTCTTCAAGCGTGACATGGAAAACATCATGCACCCCTTCAAGTGTAGCGGCAACTCCAAGCGGTATGCAACGGCTCCCACTTTCTTGATGACGCGATAAGGCGACATGCAGGAGCGGTTGCCCTTGACATCAAGCGCGGTGTCCCTTCAAAGTGAAACTTTGAGATACACAAAGTCATTGGTGGAAACTCAGCTCACGGCGATGCCGTCTGCATAGCTCTTCTCGCTTGGGTGAGCTACGCGCAAGTGCTCACGAATCAAGCGCACTTGACTTTCGACCTCATTAATGGAATGCGGGCCAAAGAAGCGCTTTCACGGTTTCGACCAGTTTAGAGGTGTTCGCATCGCCTCCCATACAAAGCCTCAAATGGTGCCATCACCGAGACTAGCACGAAGTTGTTGTTATAAGAGAACTCTGCAAGTGGTAGGCACTTCTCCCAATTCTTCCCATAGGAAAGAACACAAGCACGGAGCATATCTTCAAGAACTTGGTTGACCCGCTCAAGTCGACCATCGATCACGAGGATGATAGGTGAGCCTAAAGAAAGACGGGTCCCCACGGCTTCACGTAAAGCGTGCCATAGCCAGAAGTGAAAAGAGAGCCACGATCGACACAATCGTTCGTGGCACACCATGCAAGCTCACAATGCGGGAGATATAGAGATTCGCCAATCGATCGACATCGAGAGTGGTGGTACCGGCAGAAGTGAGCTACCTTCGTCAATCGATCGATAACAACCCGATAGCATCCTTCCCGAAGAAGTGCAGGCGGACCGGTGATAAAATCCATGCCTCTGAATCCCACTTCCACTCTGGTATAGGCAAGGGCCGGAGGAGACCTGTTTGGACGCCGATGCTCGGCCTTGACGCAAAACATATGTCACATCGGCCACGAACACGCAATCTCACGCTTCATGCGAGTCCACGAGAATCTCTCGACGCAGATCTTGGTACATTTTAGTGGCCCCGGATGAATGGACAAAGGCGAATCATGGGCCTCTGAAGAATCAAATCCGTAACTCGGGACCTTTGGGACCACAAGCCTGCCCAAACCACACAACACCGTGCTCATCTTACGTGAAACACTTGGCTGATCCATTCTGATGTTACGCTTGATTTTCCCACACCATCATCGATTCTTTGTCTTTGCCTTGATTTGATCCACCAAGGTTGGTTGCACAACCAAGGCGACAGAAGGGAACCATGCTCAACCAAACCCAAGTTGAGACGCTGAAATTCTGCAAGAAGTGCAGGTTGCTGCTCTTGGATCATTAAAGTATTGCAATACACCTTTCGGCTAAGTGCATCAGCAACCACATTGGCCTTGCCAGGATGATCTCGAATACCCATGTCATAATCTTTGATCAATTCCAGCCACCTCCTCCGCTGAGGTTGGATCTGGTGGGTGAACAAATATTTCAAGCTCTTGTGATCGAATACACCTCACGAGGTTACCAATCGATAATGCCGCCAAATCTTGAGTGCATGAACCACAAGAAGCAAGCTCCAAATCATGGGTGGGATAGTTGAGCTCATGTGGTCTCAAGCGCCGGGATGCATATGCAACCGCCTTGCCTTCCGCATAAGGACACACCCGAGTCCACGACGAGAGGCATCGCAATAAATATCGAAGCTCTTGTGGATATCGGGAAGAGTAAGGATGGGCTGAAGTCAACGCCGCTTGAGCTCAAAGCTCTCATCACAAGCGAGAGGACCACACAAACTTCTTGTCCTTCTTGAGCAATTCGGTCATTGGCTTTGCGATCTTGGAGAAATTCTCGATAAAGCGCGTAGTAGCCCGCTAAACCGAGAAAACTCCGTACATCGATGATCGACTTGGTGACCCCAAGATAGAACATCGTGACCTTTTTGGGATCCACAGCTATGCCTCCATTGAAAGAACATGGCCCAAGAATGCCACTTCCTTCAACCGAACTCACATTTCTTGAACTTCGATATATCGGTGCTCCATAATTTACCCAAAACAATCTTGGATGCTCAAAGCATGCTCTTCATCTTGGAATAAATAAGAATATCATCAATGAAGACCACCACAAATTTGTCTAAAAACTCCATGAATCTGAATTCATCAAGTTCATGAACAAAGCTAGAGCATTGGTTAAGCCAAAGGACATGACGGTGTACTCGCATGGACCATAACGAGTAGTGAAGGCCGTCTTCGAATATCCTCGATCGATCGACTGATGATACCCCATTCTCAAATCAATCTTTGAGAACACTGGCTCCATCAAGCGATCAAACAGATCATCAATGCGGGCGAGGATATTTGTTCTTCACCGTCACCTCATTGAGAGGGCGGTAATCAAACACATGCGCAAAGTCTTGTCCTTCTTCTTCACAAAGATCACCGGACAACCCCAAGGAGATGAAGCGGGGTGATGAAACCCTTCGCTTGGAGCTCACCAATCGCTTCTTCAATTCTTCTAGCTCATTGGGAGGCATCCGATCTGGCGCCGAGATAGGGGCGATGCAGGAAGCAACTCAATGACAAACTCAAGGTCTCAACCGAGGCATCCCGGACAAATCATCGGAAAAACATCCTCAAAGTCGGATACTATGGGAACATCACGAACTGCAAGGTCGCTTTGTCTCTAATGCACATAGATGTGGCCCCTGCACCGCGCGAAAATCCGACCGCCACTTTGAAGGGTCGGTAAGATAAACAATCTTCTGGCACAATCGATTTGCCCCAAGTGTTGGGACAACCAATCCATGCCAAGAATCACATCGGACTCATTGAACTAAGCGAGAATAAGATTTGCCAAAATCCTACCTTTGACTTCAATAGGAACACCGCGGCATTCCATATCAGCTCTCATTTCCGAACCCGGAGAGCGAATGAGTAAAGGAATCCCCAAAGGAACACAGTGAAGACCACTAGCAGCAGCAAATGATCTTGACATAAAAGAATGCGATGCTCCAGAATCAAATAATACTGCAGCAGGACGAGAATTAACAAGAAGTGTACCCATCACGACATCTGGCGCCTCCTCAGCTGAAAGGTGGTTGACTCGACCGCTACCCGCACCCTGGGGCTTCTGGATCATCTTCTGGTCAGGTGGATGACCACTCCCCTGCCCGCGTCCTCCATTAGGACGAGGGGCTGCTGCAACACTCTGAGGGCAGGCATTCGCATAATGGCCCTTGTTGTGGCAGCGAAAACAAGTAACCTCGGCCGCCGGATTGCGGAGGCCGCCTGTGGCTGGATTGCGGCGCGCGTGGCTGAAACACGGCTGCGGTGGGCGAGGCTGGTGCAGATGGCCTCGGCGCGGTGGAGCAAAGAACGGGCCATCAGTGCCGCCCGGCCGAGGACGAGTGAGGTGGTGTGAGCGATCGATGTGCCTCCCATTTGCGCTTGGACTCGCCTGATGCCTTTGCCTTATGCTCAACAACAATGACCTTATCTACCAAGGCACGAAAGTCGAAAAAGTCCACAATAGATAGCTTGTCCTGCGGCTCCTCGGACAAGCCATCCATAAACTTCTCTGCTTAGCCTCATCCGAGGCCACCTCTCCCTGAGCATAACGAGCGGATGATTAAACTCGTATAAATACTCGTCCGCATTTGCGCCCTTGCTTGAGCGCGAGGAACTCCTTCTTCTTGACTTCATCGTGCCATCGGGATGTGGGCCCGACGAAAGTCGACTGAACTCCTCCCACGCGACCACATGGCGCGGGTCGCATGGCGAGATAGTTCTCCCACCATGAGAGTCGCGCGCCCTCAAGCCGGTGGGGCGAAGAGCGCCTTATCTGCGCGCGGCACCGAGCTATGTTGAGCTTCCGCTCAACCATGCGCGACCAATCATCCGCATCGAGGGTCCTCGAGCGGGAGTAAGTCGGCGGCTGCGTGCGGAGGAACTCTGCAAGTCCCCGCGAGTCGATGGCGCCACCACCGGCAGGAGTGGAGGTATTCTAGCAATAACCTCCAAGATGCGCGTCTGGTCCATGCGGTTTCGCTCGATCGAGCGAGCACCTCACCATGGTCGGAGGAGGAAGCTCCTCATCATGACCAGCCTGGCTTGCGCCAGCGTTCTCTCCGGCCATCTGTTTCACTAAGACAAGTCAACAATAGCCGGAAAACAAGAAGTCGACACCCTACCGCAAATAACTTACTATGACACAAAACAAACACAAGACTTTTAAGTTACAAAACCAATTGACAAAAATCGGACACTTAGCAAACTCACATATATCTTACCCTTATACCCCCACAAATTTTTAATTAGACTAATTCTCTATGGTTTTCCCAAAGACGATTCTACAGTAGCAACTATCTTTTGAAAGGAAAGAGGAACACCAGGTTTTAAACTCAAATTAGAGTAAGATGAGAGTAGAATGCTAAGATAGGTAAGGAGTAAAATCGAGAATCGCCTAGGTTTTCATAAACCTTTTTATACTTTGAAATTAAGCTTTTTCAAAATATCCTAAAGACGACTATGCTTGGGTTGCTACGGTCAGAATGGCTCTGATACCAACTTTGTGAGGACCCCAATTTATTTGACTTGTAATGCTTAACCAACCTCCTGGTCCTAGCATCACAAATCAAATAAACTGATCCTCGAGATAGGTATACTTCCCAGAAAGCAGTATACACACCTCGGTACAAAATTAGACATCAACTCCAATCCAAACATAGAGTCCAAACACCACACTACCAAAATGGAAGATAAACAAATAGTAGAGGTTATTACAGACACAGGCCGACAGGCCAAGATACACAAATAGACAAGAACGACAGCGGAAGCAAAAGTGCCATAAGATGGCTATAAACAAAGCCAATCAGTGTGCCTTCAACCCACAAGGCATCTGACCGGACCGCCAAGACTAGTCGTCACCCACGAAGCGACAGCACAGCTCACAGAAGTGAGGCCCCTGAGGCTCACCTTCCTCCTCTGCAACAAAAACATCAAGCAAAGCACCTGAGTACAAAGATTGTCTTTGTACCCGCAAGATCGACGTGTGAACTAGCGCACTGTTCATATGCTACATGCGAGCTTATTTGGTGGAGGTCATATGTTTCATTTGCATAAAGCCAATTTTCATTTGCAATAAGGTAATACAGATTTTAAAGGCAAGTTTGCAATTCATTTTTAAGATTGAAATAACGATGAAGGGTAATAATAACAAGCGAAAGATAAATGTTCTAGAAGTGACTATCCCAATAGTCACCACAACAATAGCACGAATCCCGCATTCGCACCACCCATCAAGTTTTAATTTAAATGTTGTAGTCTAACTCTTGAAAAGCTTACCCAAGCGTGTCCATCACCTAGGACGAGGCTATTCGAATAGTTTTAACCTCGCAGGGTGTACCACTGTACCCACACTTGATCGCCTTTAAGCCAAAGCACACTTAGAAGGTATCTTTGCACACTAAGTCCTCGAGACTTTTTCCAATATTGTGTATTAACTACGAGCTAGCTCGTATGGATAGAAACCCATACGCTTACATGGTAAAGCCGAAAGACAACTACCCACTCGGGATAAAGCTTTTGGACAACTACCATGCTCCCACCTCCATCCCTCCTGCGACCTCCTGCGACCGGAGCCAATACACGCCAAAGTACTAGGTCAAGAGAGGTCCCATATACTCTAGTGTGGTTAGCACGCCGAAATGCTGGATAAAAATTCACTCACAAGATGTTCGGTCCTTAATTGACCGGGCACCTTTCCAATCACACCCAAAAGATCACACCAATCTTACCATTGTGCCGCGTCCAAATCATTTTTGTTTTCATTTTTAGTTTTGCAATTAAACATAGCAGAGATCTGAAACATAAAGTTGTAGTAAATTTTGTGTGATCAAGGTTACCGACTAAAGTCGATAACGCTTGATTCTACCGATAGCTAAGCATGTCTAAGCAAGTTGACCGGATCTACTAAGTGACAAGAGATCATCCATGATCTCTAATCACGACAAATAACCTAAGCTCGGTAGTAGAGATCAATATTTTGTCTACAGGATATGCAACTACGGATTTAACTAATCAATTTAACACAAATTAAGCAATGCATACATACAATTTGAAACAAAATATTAATCTTTAAAATACTGGATTAAACATGATCAAAGCGCTTGCACATTGCTTTGTTGCTCAAGTTGTTATGAGGATCGTCCTCGGGGTTGCCGCAAATATCGCCTAACGATCGAACATAACGACAAATAAGGACGAATAACACCGACAAAACTCAAACATACAACAACATCAAAACAAGCCAAAACTCACACAGACCTAAGCATGACATAACAAAATTTAAGAAACAGAGAACAAATCATTTTAAGTTATTAAGAATTTTCTATGAATTTTCTAAGTTATAAACACATCAAAGCACTAGTTAAATACTTAACAAATTTTTATGAACATAACAGTGTATAAAACCTATCCTAATAATTAGTATACTGAAAATAGAATTTTCTGAATTGGGTTCATTGCATTTGGACAATTATTGAAAGAGATATGCATTTTCTAATTTAGAAGATACATAAGACATCATTTTATTAGCTAACAGATTTTTGCTACAGAGACATGGATGAAGCTAATTTTATCAAATAGTACACTTAAAATGAAAATTAACAGCACTGGTTTCATGCAATTTGGATAAAAATTGAATTAGTTATGCATTTTACAAGTTTAATTGAATTAACAGTTCAACAGAAAACATAAACCAGAAATACTAAATCATTTCCAAATCTATAATGCACGCATTTCATTTCGCACCACGCCTAGCTAGCCCTCACATCGACATGCGGGCCCAGCGAGGGCGCGATCGAGTCACCGACTCGACCACGGCCTAAGGTGATGTCGGCGTATTCGAGAATACGTCTTCGGCTTACTAAAGTGCAAACCTAACATACCCTCACAGAGAAATACGCTTCCCATCAGAGAAAGCGCATTAAGGAAACTACACAGACCCTAACTGACATTCCAGGCCCACATGACAGAGACTCAAGGCGAAATAAAACGGTTGGATTAAATGATTTCTAAACACGATTAACAGCAAAGGCCCACAAGTCAGTGACTACACTAAACAAGATTAGCGCTGATGAGATGACACCGCATGGCTCGCGCGCGACGGAACGGCGGCAGCGCGCGCAGTGGATCTCGCTAACCAGGGGGCTTCAAGACGAGTGAGTGATACCTTCGGGTTCACAGAGACTTCGCGAACCAGATGACGGCGACGCGGAGTCCGATGGTCGACGGAGATGGGCTCACGACGGCCGGAGGCGGAGAAGAAGGTGCGGTGCTTGCGGAGAAGACGCTGCGAGCTTTGAGAAGACCCCGGAAGGTGTGCTTAAGCTCCGCCTTGATCCCAGGAACAATAAGCACAAGATGATGGCGACGAAGGAGGTCCGAGACGGCCGGAATCACCACGGCGGCGGAAAACCGAGCTTGGAGAAGAATTGGTCGCACGCCCGCAACGATGCACCAAAGATGAAAATGAGGTTACCGTTAGACTTAGTGCATCAATGCGATCCTAAGGGACTAGGTGGCGGAGCTAGAAACTCACCAGTCGCAAAGCGAGCTCACGGGACCGAGATCGCGGAGGCGAGACGATGATACCACCCGTGTGATCCATCGGCGCCAAGGACCGGGTTGGGCAAAATGGAGGCGGCGTTGAACAAGGAAGACGGAGGCGGGGTTGTGGAAGCACGAGCGGCAACGAGGTGGTGGCGCTGCGCTCGGGTTTTTCTCCGGCCGAAGCTAAAAGATGGACGGAGAAGTCGCGAGAATGAATGCGAGGAAGAATAAATGACCACCGGGGGTAGATGGACTTCTGGCGATCCTCCGGAGGGGGACACGCGTCCACGACGTGGCAGCGACGAGCGTCGTGGCACACATGCGCGAGTGGCCGTGAGCTCCGGTGAGACGCGGAGAAGACGAGGGCGATCGCCGGCGGTGGGATCCACATGTCGGCGGCCCGACGGGTGCGAACGGTGGTTTGATTTGATCGACACACACCGACCGTTGGATCGAAATGGATGGTCGAGATTGGTGTATGCATTCGGACAGTCGGTTGCATACGCGACGTGGATCGTTCGATTTGCATCGGACGGCCGCGACCATCGGGCTCAAGTGCTGTGCAGCTAGGCGGTGCGACCGAGTCAAGTGGTGCGGGTCGGACTCGAGCCCGAGTTGGGTTCGGGCGAGGAGCAGTGTTTTCAGATTTGAATTAGAAAGACAGAGAGGATTTTGGGAATTTTTAGAGATAGCTCCAGGGCTCCAAAAATTTCAGAAATTTTTATGGTAGCTACTAGAGACAGAGGACAACCTTCTGGAATTTTTCCAGGAGTTTTCATGCACTAGATTTTTCCCACTAAAATTCACAAGCTGCTGAACAGAAGTTTGACCAGATTTCAAACTAGGTTGACTTGGCCATTTGAAATAGCAAATAAAATCTAAAATTGTGAAATAATTCAGAGAGGTAGCTAGGATGGTCAAGATGATAGGAAAAATAATTTTGGAGGATGATCACCAGTTTGAAGGCTAATAATTTGATGACAACAATTTCCAATCACAAGAATTAACTTCTAGAAAATTGGAAATTGCTAGGGAAAATTTGGAAAACTTCCAAATGATTTGAAGAGACAACAAAAGTTTTTATTTCTCCTCAAAATTTTACATTTGGAATACAAACCCTAAGTTAGGGCTGTTACAACACTATAGGTTTGGTTAATGTTAGTCATATTTTAGTGCCAACATGGGTATCGTATTCTATTTAGCCATGCTTTAGTTGCGATGGGATCACGATCACATGTTCAATAATGTTAAATTTGACTTAGTGATATATAGAATTGTGGTGCGATGCCACTGTTATAAACATTATAACATTGTTGTGCCAAGGCAGGGGTGTCATTTGGCCTGGTTGAACAAAATGATTTATGCTTGGGCGAGTGATCGTGCAGTAAAGGGGGTGCACGGAGCATAATACGAGAAGTACTTTGTAGGGTGCGGGAAGCACATAGGTGCACGAAGCACATGGGATGCGGTAGTCTCGCTTGAGCAACTAGTAAGGACTTATTTTTGTGTGCCATTGATCTGGGCCATACCGTACAACCACAAGTCTACTTATGGGGTGAACCTGGCTGAATAATTAGCAATGTTTTGATAAGGCTCTGTTTGCGTTGGATGAATTGGCGCAAGAGGGGGTCCGAAATGGTGAAACCTTAGCTGGCATAACCAGGATAAACTAGAGCTTTATAAAAGCTTTGTGGTAATCACTTAGTCGTACGCCTTCGGAAGCATGTGATGGTCGACATTATAAGATGATTATCTCTTATGGGTGGTCAAGCTGTAGAGTGTAAAACTATTCGAATAGCTATGTCCCTGGTTATGGACAATGCCTGGTGATTTCACACGAGGGGTAGATTTTATGAAAAATGTTTGGATGGTGGATCGGCTGAGAAGTGAATGGGCAGTTCACCAGTTGTTGGATGGGAAGTGAACGAGAAGTTTATTGGTTGTTTCAAAGCAATTGTATATTTATTTATTACTCTTGTCAATTATGCTTTTCAATCTATTTACTGTCAATACTGCTTTCTGGAAAATAGTCGTAAAGCTATCCTTATTCAAGCCTTGCAAGAATACTATTTGCATACATTTTCCTATGACTTGCTGAGTACTTTATATACTCACGGCTTTGTACCATTTGTTGATCAGTCACCGAGGAAAAACCAGGGAACACCGAGTTCTACAGGGAGTACTTTTAAGACTATGCGAACTAGGTCGTGTTCTCCACTCGATTGCCAGTAGGCATGTCAAATGGCTACCACGAGTTGTTTCTTTCCGTTGTAAGCTTACTCTATTGTCTTAAGCCCTACGTGGCAAACTCTATAAAACTTGACCATAAGGTTCATTGCTACTAAGTAATATTAATTTCTCTACTTCTTAGCAGTTTTGTTGTATGGGTATGATTTTATCGATTGCAACTATATGAACTAGCTATTGATCACGTGACTAGTTTAGAATACACAGAGGGTTCAGATTCGGTGATCCAGGGTCCCAACACACTTGCCTAGATCGCCGCCACTTGCCACGAGAGTCATCGTTTGCCGGATCCCATCGGTTCCAAAGTGCCGCTGTCGTTAATCCACTGTGGCATGCCACCTTGTCGCCACATCACCTGCCACCTAAGCTAGCCGCTTGCGTGTCAGCAGCCATGTGTGCGCCCAGCTGTCAAAACCATATCCTAACCCTAAACCTAACCTAAGGCGGGCCTAGTCTACCATAAGCCTACCCATTGACCTGTGGACCCCACCTGCAGATCTACAGTGTCGTAGACCGGTGAGCCCTAGACCAAAGAGCCAACCTCGTGGACTTGGTCCATAGACCCTTGGTCCCACATGTAAGCCTCTGTTTATAATTTTTAGGATTTTCTTTTCATTAAAAAATAATTGCTGACGTCATGCTGATGCAATATTTCAGAATTTCCTCTAGAAAGATAGTTCTGGAAATTAGGAACAGTAAACCCTTTTTTTTATTTTTCTTAGATTTAAACATTCCAAAAGCCTGTTCTTCCTCATACGAACTCCGATTGAGCCCATTCAAATTTCTAAAATCAAGATCTACTTTTATGATATTTTTATTTATTTATTGGAGTTTGTTTACCTTTCTGTTTTGTATTTATTTGTTTATTTGCTTTCGTTTGTGAGTAGACGTTGATACTTCATGAGCTTTTGAGGGAGAAGGAGTTGATCAAGATCAAGACCAGTACTAAGACTTGTTCCAAGGCAAGTTGTACCTTTGATCATATTGAACCCAGTTTTCTAAAATTACCTTGATTCAAATTATTGCATTTTACTTTAAGTATTTATTTAAATACTTTGGGATTAGTTATACACCTTTTGATTATATCCACCTTGCCTATTGTAATATCATGTTCTTTTGTCACCCTGGCATGGTTAATTATTAGTTGGAAATATCATAGCACCAACGTGGGTTGGTTAGATATGAATGGTCTGCTTAGCCATGCAACGAGTCATTGATATCATTGAGTTACAAATATAAATTTGACTAAGTGATTATGGAACTACTCATTGATGGCATGTGTTGCACTAACCAACAGGGTAGAAAAAGGTTTAGACTAAGGCTAGTGAATGGTACTATGTGGTGTGGTGGTTGTGTGATTGGAAAATTTGAATCATGGTAATGTAGTTAGAAACTGGCAGTCTCGCCTTGGTCAATTAAGGACTTAACTTTGTGTGCCATTGAACTAAGCCACAACTGTACAACCATATGCCTGATGGGACAGACCTAATTTAGTAAGTTATGGAATCTCGACAATGATTACTTAGGTAGTAGGTTAGGTGCTCAGAGATGGGTGGAGATGTGGACTACTCTGAAAGTCACACCGATGGACGGTTTGCCACTTCCAGGTAGGGGTGAGAATGGATCAGATACGGACAAATAATGGCTCTAGCATATTTGTTTCCATATTTTTTCGGATCCGGATATGAATACGAATACCCTGGATATGAATACAAATACGAGTAATATCGAATACGAATATAGAGCGAATACGATTGCGAATATTTTTCAGAACATGAAAACCCCTTAAATTGTATGCCATAAATTAACGAAAACATATAAGTAGTTTATTTGATGCAAACATTCATGAATTGTTCATATTTTCAGGAACCACACATAACATTGGCACTAGCAAGCTGCATTAACTAGTTCATCACAAATATAACACTTAGTTTATCATATTTAGCTCATAAGTTATAACTCACAAAGTCACAAACCATCACGCATTCACACTTAGTTCGTCACATACATAAAACTTAGTTCACACTAACATCGATCAGGCTGGATGGTTAATCTATACACAAATGATTGTAACATCCCAAAGTATGTTACCAAAAATAACTGTCGGTGTTTTAGAACCGATCTTACGTAAAGATTATTTGATTTGGGGGGTCTCCACAATTGATCACGCAGACAGAAAGAACACGAGGATTTTTATACAGGTTCGGGCCTTCTCTCCAGGAGAATAATAATCCTACTCCTGTGTGTATTGTATTGGGTATCCTAGTTAAAATCAGTGGAAAGACTTGCGCTAATAGTGCTACTGATTGTCTCTCCCCAAAAAAGGCCTCCTCCTTACTCTCTGAAAGAAGTCTATTTACAGTACGCAAAGAGGTTATCGTTCCAGATCGGGAGGCGCCTCATCATTCTGTAATAATGGTAGTAATTACCGGAGTAGTAACCTCCCCACGTTGCGTGACGATTATCAATCAGAGATAATGGTGAGTTATCTGTGGTTATTCCAGAGAATAATTACGTATCTTGACTGCTCAGACCTCACAGTTAATAGGGCCTACTAGCGAGTGGACCCAGTTATCTGTGGAGAAGTCGTGGCAAGACTGGTCGTAGAAGGACTTACGACCAGGTGGTAGTCGTAGAAAAGCTTACGACTGGGTACTGGTCGTAGAAAGACATACGACCAGAGGTAATCGTAGGAGGACTTACGATTACGTGGTAGTCACAGGAGGACTTACGACTATGGGGGTGGTCGTAGAAAAACTTACGACCACGATTGACTTCTCCTTACTCTCGTAAGGGTATACTCAATAGTTGTGTGACGTCATATTTACCCATAATACTAAATTACAGATAAATAGTAAAATGAGGATTATTAGATCCTCATAATCTAGCCTCCCCAGCTTCAAGTGAAAATAACTTACTTGGGAAAGGAGTCATAGATGTTCTTACGACCACTAGGTGGTTGTGAGGTAAAGGTTGAAGGAAAAGGATCTATCCGTTAGAGCAATTCCCAAAGCGATGGGAACCGTTTAGTTTCCATGGCGTTTAGTCTCAAGTGTGCGGTTATAAAACTGACCGCAGGGGTGACTCTAGGGTTCTTACCTTTTCCCCAATTCACCCTGACTGTTCATCAAGTTCTCGCCTCCTCCGCCGCCATCAAGTTCTTAGTTATGTCGTTTGGTCTGACTAATGCCCCTGAATATTTCATAAATATGATGAACAAGGTATTCATAGAATATTTGGACAAGTTTGTGGTAGTGTTCATTGATGACATATTGGTCTATTCCAAGACAGAGGAAGAACATGCCTAGCACATGAGAACAATACTAGAGAAACTTAGATAACATCAGTTGTATGCTAAGTTAAGTAAGTGTGACTTTTGAAAATAAGAAGTTGATTTCCTTGGTCATGTGATGATAGCTAAAGGAGTAGGAGTTGACTCCAGTAAGGTTAAAATAGTGTTACATTGGGAGCCACCCAGGACAGCGACCCAAATTTGCAGTTTCTTGGGAATGACAGGATATTACCATCGTTTCATTAAAGGATTTTCAACGATTGCTAAGCCACTTATGCAATTATTGAAGAAAGAGAAAAAATTTGCTTGACTCCAGCTTGCAAGGAAACTTTTCAGGAATTAAAGAAACGTTTGACATCTTCCCTAGTGCTGGTTCTACCTAATATTCGGAAGGATTTCGATATCTATTGTGATGCTTTGCGTCAAAGATTAGGTTGTGTTCTGATGCAAGAAGGAAGAATTGTTGTCTATGCATCGAGACAATTGAGACCTCATGAGGAAAATTACCCAACTCATTATTTGGAATGAGCTGCCGTTGTGCATGCCTTAAAAATTTAGCGTCATTATCTTATTGGTAAACGCTGTGAGATATACACAGATCATAAGAGTTTGAAGTACATTTTCACTTAGTCTGACTTGAACATGAAACAGAGAACAGGGTTGGAGTTAACAAAGGATTATAATCTTGGAATTCGTTACCATCCCGGTAAACCCAATGTTGTTACATATGCTTTAAGTTATAAGAGCTACTATAATACTTTAGAAGTAAAAGAGAATTGCCCAGAACTTCATGAGAAATTTCAGAAGTTAAAGTTAGAAGTTGTAGCTGAAGGATTCATAGCTAGTTTGGAGGTACAGTTTACTTTGGAAAAACAGATTCGTACTATCCAACCAAATGATCCTGTGATTACAGATATTAAGCTCAAAATAGGGGAAGGATAATTCAAGGATTTCACCAAGGATGATCAAGATACACTTTGAATCAATGGACGCATCTGTGTGCCAGATGTTGATGGTTTGAGATAGCTAATTTTAAAAGAGGCTCATGATTCAAATTATTCTATACACCCTAGAAGCACTAAGATGTATCAGGATGCTAAGAATAAATTTTGGTGGCCAAATCTAAAGTGAGAAGTCACAGAATTTGTTACCCTATGTGACGTGTGTCAGAAAGTAAAAGCAGAATATCAGAGACCAACAGGCTTGCTACATCCCTTGAAAATTCCAGAGAGGAAATGAAAAGATATCAGAATGGATTTCATCACTGGTTTACCCAAGACTCAATCGGGTTACGATTCCATTTGGGAAATACTAGATCGTTTGACGAAGGTTGCTCATTTCTTAATAGGAGATCGCCTTGCAAAATTATATATGTCAAGAATTGTTAGTTTGCATGGTGTGCCTAAGAAGATAGTGTCAGATCGAGGATCTAAGTTAACCTCTCATTTTTGGCAAAGTTTGCATGAAGCTTTGGGACTCATCTAAATTTTTGTGCTGCTTATCACCCTTAGACAAATGGGCAAACTGAAATAGTAAATCAAGTATTGGAGGACATGTTGAAAGCTTGTGCTCTAGCGTATGCCACTAGTTGGGATAAGAGTTGCCTTATGCAGAATTCTCGTACAATAATAGTTATCAAGCCAACCTGCAAATGTCACCATTTGAAACTTTGTATGGTCATGCATCGAGAACCCCTTTGAATTGGACAAAAACAGCTAAACGTTTGGTATTCAGACCAGATATTATTTTGGAAGCAGAAGACCAAGTGTCTATGATCAGAGAAAGATTGAAGATAGCTCTATCTATACAGAAACGTTATGCTCATAATCGTCGTCGTGATCTCAGCTTTGAACTAGAGGAGTTTGTTTATCTTCGAGTTACTCAACTTAAAGGTGTTAGAAGGTTTCATGCCAAAGGGAATCTTGCCCCTAGGTATATCGGTCCTTTCAGGGTTTGGAAGCTCCGAGGAGAAGTTGCTTACTAGCTTGAACTACCTCAGTCGTTTGCAGGAGTGCACGATGTCTTCACGGCCCAACCCGCACTTCCTCTCCTTTGCTCATTGATGTGGGGGCCCCACCGGTGAGTGCTTCTTCCTTCAGATCTTTCTTCCTCCTCTCGCCAGGACATGTCCCCGCCATTGATGCCTTCCAGGCTTCGTCCGAAAATGGGCAAAACAACACGATACTCTCATGCTGTTGTCGCCTACCTTATCCCCTTATCTCTCCGCAACCGAATCAAGATCTTATCCCTTTCTGTATCACCGTCGGACTTCGAATTTGTCGCGCAACTGAAACGGACTCCAACGGTGATACACCGATTCAGCCACGCCCCCACACTATAAAAGGGCCCCCCCGGACCCCCTTTACCTCCTCATCTCAACGTCGCAAACCATACCACCCCTAAAGCCCTAGCGTCATCAGATTTCCAATCTCGAAACTCGTCGGCCGCAAGCATTCTTCGCTAGACTATGCCGCTGCCGGTGAGCCTTCGCCCTCATCATCGTCACAAATGGGATCGCCGCTTCGCGTTCTACATAATGTGCATGCTTGCATCTCCAAGGAGCCACCACTTCGCCGTCGCCATCGTGAGCCGCACCGCTCCGATGCCAAACTTGACGCTGTCGCAGCTGTGGTCATCGCCGACAAGATTTGATTGTGTCACCGTGTTTCCCGTGTCGCACTTCTTCAAATCCACCACTTTGCCGCCACCAAAGAGCCACCATTCACCAGACCCCTCGGTTCCAGAGCATTGTTGTTGTTGTTAATCCACTGTGGCATGCAACCTCGTCACCATGTCACCTACCACCTCAGCTAGCCGCTTACGTGTCGCCTAGTCAGCAGCCACGTGTGTGCCCGCGTGTCAAAACCGTATCCTTACCCTAGGCGGGCCTAGTCTACCATAAGCGTACCTACTGACCTATGGACCCCACCTGTCAGATCTATAGTGTCGTACACGCGTGAGCCCTAGACTAGAGAGCCAACCTCGTGGACTTGGTCCATAGACCTTGGGTCCCACATGTCAGCCTCTGTTTATAATTTTCATAATTTTCTTTTAATTCAAAAATTATTATTGACGTCATGCTGATCCAATATTTCATAATTTCCTTTAGAAAGATAATTCTGGAAATTTGGAACAGTAAACTGTTTTTTCTTTTTCTTAGATTTAAACATTCCAAAAGCCCGTTCTTCCTTGTACAAACTCCGATTGAGCCCATTCAAATATCTAAATTCAAGCTATACCTTCCTGAGATTTTTATTTAATTTTTGGAGTTTGTTTACCTCTTTGTTTTGTATTTCTTTGTTTATTTGCTTTCGTTTGCAAGTAGACGTTGATACTTTGGGAGCTTTCGAGGGAGATGGAGTTGATAAGATCAAGACCAGTACCAAGACTTGTTCCAAGGCAAGTTGTACCTTTGACCATGTTGAACCCAGTTTTCCAAAATTACCTTGATTCAAATTATTGTATTATATTTTAAGTATTTATTTAAATACTTTGGGATTAGTTATACACCATTTGATTATATACACCTTGCCTATTGTAATATCATGTTATTTTGTCACCCTAACTTGGTTAATTATTAGTTGGTAATATCATAGCATCAACGTAGATTGGTTAGATATGAATAGTTTGCTTAGCCATGCAACGAGCCATTGATATCATTGAGTTGTAAATATAAATTTGACTAAGTGATTATGGAACTTTGTGTAAAAAATATGTGTAGTATGTTATTACTCGTTAATGGTATGTGTTACACTTAACCAACAGAGTAGGAAAAAATTTAGACTAAGGCGAGTGGATGGTACTATGTGATTGTGTGATATGGTGGCTGTGTGATTGGAAAATTTGAATCATGGTAATGTAGTTAGAAATTGGCAGTCTCACCTTGGTCAATTAAGGACTTAACTTTTTGTACCATTGAACTGAGCTACAACTGTACAACCACATGCCTGATGGCACGGGCCTAACTTACTAAGTTATGGAATCTCGACATTGATTACTCCGATAGCAGGTTAGGTGCTCAGTGATGGGTGGATGTGTAGACTACTCTGAAAGTCACATCGATGGACAGTTCGCACTTCCAGGTCCGACGATGTGTATCATACCAAAGCGCTTTGTCAAGGTTGGTACGATTGTAAAATACATTAGGAGGGTCAATAGTCGAGATGAGGTTTCAAAAATATTTTATTTTGATTGGTGCTAGCTACACTAGTTATATCGTGTGGGTAAAGTGTACTACCTCTGCAGAGTGTTAAACAATCTATTCGAATAGCCGCGTCCACGGTCATGGACATGCTCGAGGATTTCACATGAGGGTAAGATTTTCATAAAAACAAATGGGAAGGAACAGCTATGTGGGAAAACTTGTACAGCTGTGTGAAATAAATTGATTAGGCTATGTGTATTTGTGAAAACAATTGTTAACATTGTTATTGTCTGTTTGTTTTTTAATTACGCTTTCAATCTATTATTTGTATTCAATTGCAAATGCTGCTTTATTGCAAAATAACCATAGAAACCATTTTATTTGGAATAAGAATAAGCCATCATCTATAATTGTATTGTGTGGTACAACTTGTTGAGTACTCAGAGGAGCTTTACAAGGATGGTGATCGTTAGGTCTTGATCCCAGTCGGTTGCTTGTGGCTAGTCGACGGGTTTCCGCTGGAGTTGCTTTCGTTCTGCTGTAGTTATTTTATTTAGTGTCAGCCCTACGTGGCTTAATAATTGTAAACTCGATCATAAGGTCAAAACTGTTATTTATTTAATCAAATTATGTAATACCCCAAAAATTAAATCGGGAGAGAATAATTAAAATCGGGGGAATATTTCTTTTAGCAAAGCGATTGAACAGGAGAAAGAGGGGTTTTAATGTAATACTCCAATTTATTCTACGAAAGAAAGCGTTCAAAAGTGAAATTAGACATAAAAAAGGGGGGTTTCTGCAGTTTTTCGGCAACTTGGGCCTTGGGCCTTGGCCCAGGAGGCCCATGAGGGGTAGGCCACCAATAAAAGGAAGGGGGAAAACTCTAGATACACTGTAGCTACAGTGCTGCCGCACTGTAGCACGGTTACTGTAGCACACCTCTCCTCCATGGTGGTGCCCCCCTCCATTGGTGCCTCCCTTCTTCGCCGTCGGTGCTCCCTGCTGCCGATCAAGTGAAGAAAGGAGAGGAGATCAACTTCGTGGGGAGAGTTCATCATCTTTCTGCGATTCTACAAGGGTAACGTTGCGTGTTCTTCGTTGTTTGATACGTAATAGTTGCGGTTGATGTCGTTTGGTAGATTGATTTGCGTCGGTTTAATAGATCGCGTTCTGTCCCGATTATTGCGCGGTCAGTTTCGTGTGTTTAGAGGCCGAATTAGGAGTTTTGGTCTCCTAGAGTTATGTAGATAATGTTCTTAGCTTTCAGTGGCCGCCAAGAACGCCAAAATCCGATTAACGGTTAGAAAGTTATGAATTGTTTAGTGCCGCTGTCTGGTTAATCTGTCAACATCCTGACAGTCTGTAGAAAACTGAGTTAATCTATTAGTTAAAGACGAAATCAGAGGTTCTCAATATAACGAAAATTGTAGGTAATTTCCATACCTTTTTAGAGAGATAAAGAACTCAAGATTTGGACTTTCGTAGCAAAAGTTATGATAGTTTTAGTGTACTGTCCAGAGAAGCCGACGTGAAAATTGTTGTTCTGTAGTTTGGCTTGGTAGGGGCTGTAGATGGCATAATCAAAAGGGCTCCCCAACTAAGTTTATTTGGGTAATTTAATTACCTTTCCAGAAAGTCTGAGAACACCTCATTTGGACTCCTGAGCAGAAAGTTATGTATTTTAGAAGTTGACTGTCCGCAGTGATCACCAAAGCGATCGCTAGAAATTGGAAGATTGGAAACGCTTGGGAGATTAGCGAGTTCGTTTGTGTTGTTATTTATTCTTTTGATCCAGTATGTTGGTCTTAGATTGGGGTTATCTTTATGTTCAGGTGGGAGCGTGATCCCGGGGCAGCGCCCTCTTCGCGTCCACCGTTCTCGCACGGTTGAGGCAAGTATTCGGTTATAGCATATCTATGCTTGTATCTTTGAGAGTGTTTGTGTTTTGCTCGTAATAGCCATGCATGAATGTTAATGTGATGAGTTTCCATTTATCTTGATGAATGCTAGTTATAGTTAAAGTTGATGTTATTGTGATGAGTTCCAATTTTATCTGGTGAATGCAAGTACTCGATTGAGAGAATATGTATGAATGTTTGATAGAAGGTGCTAGTACTTTGATGCGTACTAACCATGCATGGTTGATAGTGTGACATGTATGATTAAGGATGATAAATATTTGAGATATGATTAATTATTATTCATGAAGGATTGTTCATGTTTGCTAGTATTATGAATATATGTGCTATTCATGGATACTAGAATGCTAAGAATGTCAATGATGAGGAATGCTAGAAGTATGAATAAGTTTATTCATGCACGTCGTTGTTGTGAATCCATATGTATGATGGTTTAAAGTTTTTTCATGTGCATCATGCAATCATATTGGAGGATTGGTCACGTGGTGACTATGCATGTTCGAGGTCCCGTCATGTAGATGATGGGCTTGAGGTCCCACATTCGTGGAATGTGGGCAATGAATAAAGAGGTCCCCATCATAGAGATGATGGGCAAAGGTCCCTATACATGTGGTGTATAGGCTCTTGGTCCTGTGCAAAGGGCACGAGCAAGGGTATACATCGACGGATGTATACCCGCATTACCGGTAAAATACGAAAAGAGATAAAGTTCAAAGGTGCATTGCATTTATCGCATTCCATGAGTATGAAAGCTATGAGTAGTGTAACGTTATTGTGGATCATTGTTGCTATGCTTGTGTTCTTATTTATAGTCTTGTTGATACTTGCTTGAGTCTTTGGGCTCACCCTTGCTTTGATATGTTTTAGGTACAAGCGGGGAGCGACATGCATGGGAGGGAGTAGATGTTGGATGCACTCACTACCTCCACGACCATAAGGCGTTTGCCATTTAATTACACATCAAGATTAAGTAAACTGTTTGAGAATCACTCATAGATGGTTTTGAGTATTTATGTTAATTGTGATAATGAGAATAGCAAGTCTGGATTTTGTTTATTCGATCATCTTGCAAGCTTGTGTAACCTTGATTATGAAGATATTGATAAGTGCCATGATTAATTGTTGGAACCCCGGTATTGTTGACTATACAAAGGAGGTTTTGCCAAAAATTTGTAATTGGTCTTAGTTTAGTTTAGTCTAATTTAATTTTAGTAGCATTCCAGGCTCAATGCTGAGATGGGGTGTTACAGTTGGTATCAGAGCGGGCTTTAGGTCCGTGGTTAATAGAAAAATATTAAATTGACACACTGTGCACAGTAGGTGAGGTTGGGAATTACATTGCTTCGGCATTATCTGTTGTTATGTTTCATTTGTTGAGCAATTGTTGAATTGCCTCTGTCTTTCTTGTTGATAATCTATGAAATGATATGTTATGATATTCTATATCTATGAATCTATTCTATGATTGCCATGAGATGATCATGTATAATCATATTTGATTATATTGTTTATGCGTGTCGGTAATGGTTGTTAAGAAGTGGAGACCGTGGTTGCGGCCTTGGACTTTGTCTGGTTTTACCACCGTTCGTGGTAGACGAATAGAGTAGTTACCCCGAATACCATAGTTGCAGGAGTTGAACGTGAGTTGTTTTAGAAAGTTGTTTTCCTTCTTGACCTCAAATCTTGGCAAATTCTTGTTTTGTGGTGGATGATGATTTTCTCTTGGGTTCGTGGTTCATGGTAATGGTTGTGTTTCAATGGTCTCTAATGGTTCTCTGAAACAAGTATTGTTTTTCGACTGTTGAGCTATCTTTACTACTTGTGATCGTCCTCAATTGGCATTACTGATAATTCCATGGTTGTTTCTTCTTTATCATTGGAAAAGAATGACTCATGTATTCGTTTGAAAGTTTGGGTAATGAGAGTTTCTGTTGCAAGTTTGTTAACATGAGAAAACTTTGGCTCTATGTATTTCTTTTGGATTATTCCGAGTGATGAAGTTTAATGCATCTTTTTTCTGTTGGAAATTGCTAAAATCCTTTTCTGATGCCTTGTTATGGTTAAATCAGAGATTGTAATCAAATAACTTGATATGGTATGGGTATCAAGTTGAGTCATTGGTATGGTGAATAATTACTATTAATTAGTAACCTTGGAAGTGAAATTGGTTAGGATGATGTTGTCTTTTTCTAGTTCTTGATGAACGGTATATATGAGTAGTGATTGAGAGATATCAAGAAGTATGGAACCTTGATGAACTAGTCTGGTCATTAAAACTGTTTAGGTTGTTAAACTGGTTGGGTTCTTTGGTTCCCATGGATTAATTTAATTGTGTGGAAAGGAAAAATTAAAGGGAATACCATATTTACATATTCCCTAGTATGATTAGTTATTAGAATTGTGTACAACCGGTTGAATGGATTGAATATCGGTGGATCTAGAAATTATGGGAGGAGTTCTATGTAGTTCTTCTATGTAGGATGACGCGATGAATTTGGTTGTAGTGTTGTTGAGACTCTTGATCGATAGAAGATTTCGATTTTGAAGTTTTAGTGTTTTTTTGCGAAATCCAATGTGAGGAGAACAGTTGAATATGTGCTTGTTAATATCCATATGATTTGGGAAGGAAAGTAGGTAGCAACTAGATTTCATAACGAAGCCAGTTGATAACAACAAGGGTTGTCGTATAACTGTTGTGTGTTGAAGTTTGATAATGAGCATCGCTAAAAGTTGAACTGATATGATATAATAGGTGGCTTATGCCCACATGATTGTGAAATAATTGGATGAAATTGTGTCCTTGATGAAAGGGTTTTGGTAGGAGCTTTTCAATTGGGTAGTAGACCCCTTCTAAACTTAAGAAGTTGATGTAGTGATGTTGTATGATTTTGGTATACTCTCATTTTGAAGATGGGATGAAAAGCGTTATGGAACAAATTGGTGAAACTTTGGGGCTTTCTAATGGAATAGTTGATAATAAATATTCATATTTAGAGTATATTATTCTTGATGTTAGTAAGATTATCTGCAAGAGATTGTGACTTGTGTGTGGTGATGATTCTTTTAGAAATAAAGAAATTTGATCGTCTTTCGTAACTTGGATTTTGTAGAAGTGTTTCGAGTTTTGCGAAGGTGATTAATTGGATCGCTTGAGTTATGTGGTGATTGAGTTGCTTTGAGCAAAGTGACATGTTGAAAGATTTTATTGGTTCTTAAGTTGTTCCTACGATTTGGTCTTAAGAGCTTATCTTGTTTAAGCTGGCAAAGTGATGTAGTAATCACAGAAAATAACCTTCCTTGTTAAAGGAATGAGTCAAGTATAAGTAATTGAGCTTTAAATCTCGTTTCACATCTTGTAGTTTATTGGAGAGTGCTTAAACCTTATGCAGTTGTTCCATAAGAGTTTATCAATTTTCAAAGGGCATTACCTTCTTCTCATTTGTGGTTTGGTATTCGCTTCAAGTAGGGCTTGAGCCCTCATTGTTGACTTTCCTTATGTTTTTCGAGTACTTGGCCTAAGTGACAATTTTCCTTGGTCTTGTGTTCACTTGTGGGTGGCACATGTTTTCCTAGTTGATGAAAATTGATTCCATTAGCTCTTTCTTTTGAGGAAGAATCAACCTATTCGTTTCACTGAGTCTTTTGAGGTGTTTAAAAATTGTAATTGTGAAGCTGTGGGTTGTAAGTTATTCGATGAGCATTGGAGGACGAAATAATTTTGTAATATAGTTCTTTGAGAGGTCTAACTCAATGGAAGTTTGTCTTATGAGGTTAAACTGATTCCATTATTCTGACTAGTAGAACCTATAGTGATTGTGATCCAAGATCTTACGGTTCACTTGGGTGGAACATTAGAATTCTTGAAAGTATAGAAATATTGATCAATTTTATAGAGTATCGCAATTTGGTAGTATTGTGAGGCTATGAAAGTTATTCTTGATGATGTGGTTTAATGAGTGGAATTACAAAGTAATCGAATCGTCACGTCAATTAATGAGATAATGGAAAATATTGAGTAATGTCAAAAGTGATTTGGCTTTAAATGAGTAACCTTCTGAGAGTTATAATCTTTGTAAAGGTAAACTGGTCAAGAAAATATTTTCATGATGATGTTGATGAGTAAGTATGTGGGAATTGTGGATTTTCAGGGATTTAATCTAAGGATTTTCCTATCTTTTATATGAGAAGTTAGTTGCAAGAGTCTTGGAGGTTAAATGTGGACTTTGCATTGTTATGCTAGAACTTTGAGTCGCCCAAAGATTATGTGTAGAGGAAGTAGAATAAGGGTGGATTGCGAACAGTGGGATGATCGTTGATAACACCCTACGGTGTAGTCTGAGAAGAGTGTGTGATGTGAAATCTGAGATGTTTGTTCTCAAAAGGGTTGAGGTGATATGATCGTGTGCAAGATCTAATTTGGGGATACTTTCTGAGCGCCATCTGTCAAATGAATTCTGTCAGTAAAGGAAATCGGTTAGAGAATGTTTTGTGAGATCATCAGAGTCCTGTTTCAAAGGTGTAGACAAGGTGTTTCGATTTGGGTTTGGCGTTGAGATCACCAAGTTAAAGTGTGAGTTAGTGTGTTGTGCGATGAATCGGGATTCCAAAAAGTTGAGAGAAATTTTATTTCTAAAGGAGAAATTGAGAAAAGATTGTTTCCTCGAGTACTGAAACACTCTCTTGATCTTGTATGAGCTATGAGTTTTTGACGGACGTCGTTCGCAATTTGGGTTTGACTTTATGTTGGCTTGTGTGGTTCTTATCTATTCATAAAGAAATGATGGATTTGGTTATTCGAGTGATTTCTCTTTTGGCGATCGTGGTGTTTATTTGCAAATTTTCTAATTTGAAGGTGGAAAGATTTTCGTGATAAATCTTGATTCGAATTTGACTCTTTTAGTACCGAGTTGGTAACGTTTGGTTGCGATGAGAGTCCTTGATTTTCAGTTGGGGTTGTTGTTGTTTTGCTAGTAGATGACAGATAGAATTCGGGTCGAGTGCATTTAAGGAGGGTAGAATGTAATACCCCAAAAATTAAATCGGAGAGAATAATTAAATCGGAGAGAATAATTAAAATCGGGAATATTTCTTTTAGCAAAGCGATTGAACAGGAGAAAGAGGGGTTTTAATGTAATACTCCAATTTATTCTCTGAAAGAAAGCGTTCAAAAGTGAAATTAGACATAAAAGGGGGTTTCTGCAGTTTTTGGCAACTTGGGCCTTGGGCCTTGGCCGAGAGGCCCATGAGGGGTAGGCCACCAATAAAAGGAAGGGGAAAACTCTAGATACACTGTAGCTACAGTGCCGCCGCACTGTAGCACAGTTCTTGTAGCACACCTCTCCTCCATGGTGGTGCCCCCTCCATTGGTGCCTCCCTTCTTCGCCGTCGGTGCTCCTGCTGCCGATCAAGTGAAGAAAGGAGAGGAGATCAACCGTGGGAGAGTTCATCATCTTGCTGCGATTCTACAAGGGTAACGTTGCGTGTTCTTCGTTGTTTGATACGTAATAGTTGCGGTTGATGTCGTTTGGTAGATTGATTTGCGTCGGTTTAATAGATCGCGTTCTGTCCAGATTATTGCGCAGTCAGTTTCGTGTGTCTAGAGGCCGAATTAGGAGTTTTGGTCTCCTAGAGTTATGTAGATAATGTTCTTAGCTTTCAGTGGCCGCCAAGAACGCCAAAATCCGATTAACGGTTAGAAAGTTATGAATTGTTTAGTGCCGCTGTCTGGTTAATCTGTCAACATCCTGACAATCTGTAGAAAACTGAGTTAATCTATTAGTTAAAGACGAAATCAGAGGATCTCAATATAACGACAATTGTAGGTAATTTCCATACCTTTTTAGAGAGATAAAGAACTCAAGATTTGGACTTTCGTAGCAAAAGTTATGATAGTTTTAGTGTACTGTCCAGAGAAGCCGACGTGAAAATTGTTGTTCTGTAGTTTGGCTTGGTAGGGGCTGTAGATGGCATAATCAAAAGGGCTCCCCAACTAAGTTTATTTGGGTAATTTAATTACCTTTCCAGAAAGTCTGAGAACACCTCATTTGGACTCCTGAGCAGAAAGTTATGTATTTTAGAAGTTGACTGTCCGCAGTGATCACCAAAGCGATCGCTAGAAATTGGAAGATTGGAAAACGCTTGGGAGATTAGCGAGTTCGTTTGTGTTGTTATTTATTCTTTTGATCCAGTATGTTGGTCTTAGATTGGGGTTATCTTTATGTTCAGGTGGGAGCGTGATCCCAGGGCAACGCCCTCTTAGCGTCCACCGTTCTCGCACGGTTGAGGCAAGTATTGGGTTATAGCATATCTATGCTTGTATCTTTGAGAGTGTTTGTGTTTTGCTCGTAATAGCCATGCATGAATGTTAATGTGATGAGTTTCCATTTATCTTGATGAATGCTAGTTATAGTTAAAGTTGATGTTATTGTGATGAGTTCCAATTTTATCTGGTGAATGCAAGTACTGATTGAGAGAATATGTATGAATGTTTGATAGAAGGTGCTAGTACTTTGATGCGTACTAACCATGCAAGGTTGATAGTGTGACATATATGATTAAGGATGGTAAATATTTGAGATATGATTAATTATTATTCATGAAGGATTGTTCATGTTTGCTAGTATTATGAATATATGTGCTATTCATGGATACTAGAATGCTAAGAATGTCAATGATGAGGAATGCTAGAAGTATGAATAAGTTTATTCATGCACGCGTCGTTGTTGTGAATCCATATGTATGATGGTTTAAAGTTTTGTTCATGTGCATCATGCAATCATATTGGAGGATTGGTCACGTGGTGACTATACATGTTGAAGTCCCGTCATGTAGATGGCGGGCTTGAAATCTCCACATTCGTGGAATGTGGGCAATGAATAAAGAGGTCCCCATCATAGAGATGATGGGCAAAGGTCCCTATACATGTGGTGTATAGGCTCTTGGTCCCTGTGCCAGAGGGCACAGGCAAGGGTATACATCGACGGATGTATACCCCGCATTACCGGTAAAATGCGAAAAGAGATAAAGTTCAAAAGGTGCATTGCATTTATCGCATTCCATGAGTATGAAAGCTATGAGTAGTGTAACGTTATTGTGGATCATTGTTGCTATGCTTGTGTTCTTATTTATAGTCTTGTTGATACTTTGAGTCTTTGGGCTCACCCTTGCTTTGATATGTTTTAGGTACAAGCGGCGGGAACGACATGCATGGGAGGAGTAGATGTTGGATGCACTCACTACCTCACGACCATAAGGCGTTTGCCATTTAATTACACATCAAGATTAAGTAAACTGTTTGAGAATCACTCATAGATGGTTTTGAGTATTTATGTTAATTGTGATAATGAGAATAGCAAGTCTGGATTTTGTTTATTCGATCATCTTGCAAGCTTGTGTAACCTTGATTATGAAGATATTGATAAGTGCCATGATTAATTGTTGGAACCTCGGTATTGTTGACTATACAAAGGAGGTTTTGCCGAAAATTTGTAATTGGTCTTAGTTTAGTTTAGTCTAATTTAATTTTAGTAGCATTCCAGGCTCAATGCTGAGATGGGGTGTTACAAATTAGTCGTTTACTTTTTTATTTGTCTTATGTGGAATGGTATTCCTCTATGTTGACACCGTGTCCACTAGCATGATCCTGGACTAATGCTGTAACAGCCCCAGTTTTAAGGAACAGTAATAATATGCTTTATGAATAGTAATGAAATGTTGTTCATAGCATTACTGTTCATTATTGAAATTTAGGCGTGCTGTTACAATTTAAAAACTTCCTTTTCTAGTCAAAAATCCAAAACTTAATCGAAGTTTTAAAGGGAATGCAAGCCAGCGCTTGCGATATGACTGGGAAGTATTTTTATTAAAGTCTAGACCAATTATCTTGATCAAAAATAATTTCGGTTGAATTTTTTAGAAATTATTTTGTCTGGTGGGAAAATATTTGACTTTAAATAAACCTAATCGGGTTAAGGTAACTCTTTATGAATTTTAAAAGTAAAACCGTGGTTTTCGAAATTTATTTGGGAAATATATCACCCCAGTAGCCTTCCTGCAAAATTTCATGAATTTACAAATTTATTTATTAATTCTAAAGCCCGGTCAAACTTTTAAACATTTGAATTAGGGCTGTCAACCCTTTTTGGTCTAAAACCCAAACCCTAACACTGTAGCGACTCGAATCCAATGAGGTTGGGTCCAACCGGTGCAGTTGGTCTGGCTCGGTCCCGCTCGGGTGCGAACCCAACCCCGCACGTGATGCAAGCCGTTGATCTCCAATCAAACGGACAAGAATTGTGGAGCCGCGTGGGCTATCCACGTATGCGAAACAATCTCCACCGTTGGATCTCCATCCCACCGCATCCAGCTCAGGTTCGAAATCTTAGCGCACCTCAAACTCGTGACCGTTAATGTCCAATTAAACAGATCAGATTCATTGGGCCGTTTAGATCACCGAATGCCACACTAAATCTGAACCCTTGGATCTAGATCGGGCGATCGAGAAGGGAAATAACATTCGGATGTCCGGATCCCCTCTTGATCTCCACCATTGATTTTAGATCCAACCGCACCACCCTTTTCGTTTTGAACTTAAAGGCGCGCATCCACTTTGACCGCTGGATTCAAATCCTACGGTGCCCCTTTTTGACCGTGTGCATTTAGGGCTCGATTTTATTGAACTGTTGGATTTTGATCGTAGGGTATATAATGAGATAACATTCGAACCTCCGGATCTTCCATCAATCTTGACCATAGAAAACCAATCTGACGGTGTCACGTCATATCATTTAAAGTGACGTGTATCCTTTTGAAATCGATCATTGGATTCAAATCCAACGCCCCTCTTTGAATATAACCTCCGGACTTCCGTAGGGCTCCATTAAATCTCAATCGTCCATTTGAATTCTGTTTTCAACTACTGTATGTGTCGATCAGGGTGACGCTAACGAGTGAAGCTATTTCTTTCCTCCACGCAATAGCCTGCGGGTGATGGGGCCATTAGTGGTTTTGTCGTTTAATCTTTTGTTTCCGCTGCCAAATTTTGTAGTGACCAAGTCACTTATATTGTAGCCCTAAACTGAATTGTAAACTTATGTTTAATTATGTAAATGTATGACTTGTATGTGTATGATGCAATGTTGTTTAAGGATATATGTGCAATGGTCACTGATCCTGGGAACCATTGTAAGACATATATCCGGGAATCCTGAATATTGGATTTTTTACTTATTGAATTTATGCTTCTAGCATGATCTTTAATAAAGGAGCAGCACTGTTCCTTAATTAAGAATTGTGCTACAGTATAATTTTAATTAAGCACATTTCCAATATTCCAGGGTCTCCACAGCGTTGGTATCAGAGCGTACGTTGCTTGTAGGTTAGAAATAGCATGGCCGTTGTTATTAGAGAGTCTTCTGAGAAAATTATTTTCAAGTTAATAGTATAATTTCGAAAGTTTAAGTATGACATCTTTTATTTCTTATCCTCCCTAGTATCAACTCTTGTCCCAACTTTCTGTTGGTTTTTCAAGAGTAAATTGTTTTCTTACCTTGCCTTTTGTCTACAGATGAGCGGGTGGTACTTGGTCAAGGAGACCCGAGCTGAAGAGGTGGATGGATTTCCGGCATTGCTGCGGTATATGATGTGGCGAGCCAACTTCACCTATCAGCTGGAATATGCCATCTATCGATGAGATCGAGGACCAGGGATGGAAGAGTACCGCACCATCATCAACGTCATCGCCAGGCAGGTGGCGGGCAGTGTTCCATACTGTGTCCAAGCACTTGCCACTTCTGAGTCCATGGCGGTTCAGGAAGCTGCTAGTAGGATGATGAGCCTCCTTCGTCATGATTTGACGGAGTTGTCTCAACCACCCTATGATCACTTCAAGCAAGGTCCTAGTGCGTAGTGAGCACGTTTGATGAGGTACGTTTGGGAGGACCTCAAGTGCGGCGGTTGGCGAGATGGTCCGCATCATGGACCAAATCCATCGCTGCCTTGTGAGGAATTGTGGGAAACTTCGGCATCGTCTTAGCGAGGCCGGGAGTACCTTAGACTTGGAGTCAACATGAATCGCGTTCCGCAAGCGTGCTTTATGGTGACAACGAGATCTCCCCGCCGCCGCTTTGCACCACCGGTTATCGACTTCCAGATGTAGCCGGGTATGTCCCTATTTATGGACAAGTGCGTCAAGCCCGGATGACTGCAGGTTTTCCTCCCACGCTGCGGACTGCACCTCCTGGAGGCCATCAGCCACTACTAGGATCTCCGAGGCGTCTCATCAGTCCTTTGGATCCTATTAACATGGGTTCCCCTGGAGCACATCTTCTGAATGAGTTTCCGGTGAACTTTAACCGTGATCTTTATGCTAGTTCCTCGACGATGAACCCTCGTGGATAAGTGTTATATCAACAAGTAGTTGTCCTTAAATAAATGTAATAGGGTAGTGGTATTTTGTAAAGGATATGTAAGTCAGACTTTTGGTTTGTATTATGAACATGGTAGCCGACTTATATATGGGATGGGTCCGAATCCCTTTTTGCTGTATATATGGATTTTATGATTTGGATGTTGATTTGGATGCATGTCATCACATACTGCATGTGTAAGTTTAGTGTTCGTTTCTTTTCTATTTATAACCTTGTTTGTGCTTGCTCGAGTATCTCCTTGTTATGTTGTTAACCATTGTGTGGTAACAGGATGACAGGACCCACTACTTGTGCGCAAACACAACAAGGGAAGGGCATTTCAACTCCAATTCCCCACTCTCAGGGAGAGCAGGCTGAACCCTCTGGTTCTAATGGTCCACAAGGTGATCACCAGGAAGAGGAGCTTCCTCCACCACCCACTATGGCTGATGTGCTCATGCAAATTGAGTGCAATCGAATGGACCAGACGCGCATTTTGGAGCAAATTGCGCGCAACACTTCTTCCATCGCTACCCGGTGCCGAGCGAGGAGGCCATCATATGCAGGGAAGTCTTGCTGACTTTCAGCAGACTAACCCGCTGGTGTTCTCCAGTTCCCAAGATCCAATGGAAGCTGAAGACTGGCTTCGGACTATTGAGAAGAAGCTGTTGGTTGCTCAATGTTCCTAAAGGGAGAAAGTCCTTTTTGCCAGTTACCAATTGGATGGGGCGACTAGCATTTGGTAGGATAATCTTCTTGCCATTCAGCCTGCTGGACACGTCCCTACTTGGGATGAGTTCATGGAACCCTTTCGTGAAGCCCATATTCCTGAGGGAGTCATGATGATCAAGCAGCAGGAGTTTCTCGCTCTTAAGCAAGGCCGGAAGACTGTGACCGAGTATTTGCATGAATTTAACTTCCTTGCCAGATATGCTCCTGATGATGTTTCGACTGACCTTCGTCGTCGAAACCGATTCTTGAATGGGCTGTCTGGAGAATTGCAGATGGCTGTAGCTTTGCATGACTTCCGAAATTTCTCCCATCTTGTTAACAAAGCTATTGTTGCTGAAAGCAAGAGCAAGGCTTTGGAGGAATCACGCAAGCGACAGAGGACTTCTCAGTTTGTTCCTAGTGGCAGTTCGCCAAGGCCTCGTATGTGGTTGTCTAGACCTCCGCGAGCACCAGCTCCTTTTTCACCGAGGCCCGCGGTGTTTGCACCTCGTCCATCTCCTCCCACTACTCAGCCGAGGCCTAGTGGAAATCGGCCACCTGCAATTGTCAATGTCAGGCCGGGTGTGATTTGTTATCACTGTGGACGCCCAGGACATTTTGCCAACCAATGTTATGCAAAGGCACGTGGGATACCACCTATTCAACCTTCTCCAGCTATAGTGCGTCCTGCACCATCTTCCTCGACCATGGTCAAGTCTGACCCAGTTCCAGTCCGAGGCCATGTGAATCAGATTACCGCTGAAGAAGCAGTCGATACTCCTGAAGTTGTCCTTGGTATGCTCCTAGTTAATTTTAGCACTGCTACCGTTTTATTTGATTCTGGAGCATCACATGCTTTTGTTAGTAGGCAGTTTGTTGCTCAACATCAGTTAGTTGTGCATCATCTTCATCCACCCCATAGCATCCACTCACCTGGATCAGTCTTTATGACTAATCAAGTCTGCCGTAATGTCAATATAAATATTGAAGGGGTAGACTTTTGGGCGGATTTGATTGTGATAGATTCTAAAGGGTTGGACGTTATTTTAGGAATGGATTGGTTGTCCAAGAACCTTAGGCAAATTAATTGTGCCCAACGATCCATTTCTTTAACTAATGAAAGCAGCACCTCGGTCGTTTTTCAACCCAGGACCGTGGATTCTCATCTTTGCGCTCACCAAGTTGATGCCACTCCTTCCTTGGAGTCAGTACCTATTGTTTGTGAGTATGTTGATGTCTTTCCTGAAGACCTTCCCGGAGTACCACCAGATCGGGAAGTGGAGTTCTTAATTGACCTAGTTCCTGGGACTGCTCCCATATCTAGAAGCCCTTATCGAATGCCTCTCAATGAGTTGGTTGAATTAAAGAAACAGCTTAGAGAATTGCTTGACAAAGGATTTATTCGATCGAGTTCCTCACCTTGGGGATGCCCGGCAATATTTGTCAAAAAGAAAGACAATACCTTGCGGATGTGTGTGGACTACCGTCCGTTAAATGAGGTCACCATCAAAAACAAGTATCCTTTGCCTCAAATTGATGATCTTTTTGATCAGTTAGTTGGAGCACGAGTCTTTTCAAAAATTGATTTGCGATCGGGCTATCATCAAATCAAGGTTAGAGCTGAGGACATCCCTAAAACAGCTTTCTCGACTCGTTCACGGGTTTATGCGAGTATCTTGTCATGTCCTTTGGTCTAACCAATGCTCCAGCTTATTTCATGAACCTTATGAATTCGGTGTTCATGGATTTCTTGGATAAGTTTGTTGTCGTTTTCATTTATGACATTCTTATTTATTCTAAATCTGATAAGGACCATGAACAGCATTTGAGACTTATGCTGGAAACACTTCGCAAGCATCGACTGTATGTTAAGTTTAGCAAGTGTGCTTTCTGGCTCAAGCAGGTTGCATTTTTGGGACATGTGTTATCCGAAGGAGGTATCGCTGTTGACCCAAGCAAGGTACAGGACGTACTAAATTGGAAACAGCCCAAGAGTGTTCATGAGATCCGGAGTTTTCTTGGACTTGCGGGTTATTACCGTAGGTTCATTGAAAATTTCTCCAAAATTGCAAGACCTCTGACTCAGCTTTTGAAGAAGGAGAAGAGATTTGAATGGTCAGTTAAGTGTGAGGAGAGTTTTTAGCTTTTGAGGACTCTCCTGACTGAAGCCCCAGTTCTCACCCTTCCGGATATTCATGAGAGATTCGATATTTATTGCGATGCATCTCGCCATGGACTTGGTTGTGTGCTTATGCAAGAAGGCCGAGTTGTGGCATATGCATCCAGGCAGTTACGACCCCATGAAGTCAATTATCCTACTCATGATTTGGAATTGGCTGCCGTAGTTCATGCATTGAAGATTTGGCGACATTATCTTCTCGGTAATCGTTGCGAGATCTATACGGATCATAAAAGCCTGAAGTACATATTCACTCAAGCTGATTTGAATATGAGGCAAAGAAGATGGCTTGAATTGATTAAGGACTATGATATGGGTGTTCATTATCGTCCAGGCAAAGCCAATGTTGTGGCTGATGCTTTAAGTAGAAAGTCACAGTGCAACTGCATATCTTCTGTGCTGATGAATAAGAGCTTATGTGTTGATTTTCAGCGCCTAAGTCTCGAAATGGTGGGAGAAGGCTTTCTCGCTGCACTAGAAGTGGAGCCCACGTTAGAAACTCAGATTCTGGAGGCCCAGAAAACTGATGCCGAGGTAGTTGAGATCAAGGAAAGTTTGAAGGCAGGTAAAGCCAACGAATTTTCTGAAGATAACCGCGGTGTTCTTCGGTATCGCAATCGTTTGGTGGTACCTGCAGATCCGCAACTAAGGGGTCTAATTCTTAAAGAGGCTCATGACTCCAAGTTTTCCTTACATCCTGGGAGTACCAAGATGTACCAGGATTTGAAGAAGATATTTTGGTGGAGCCAAATGAAAAGGCAGATTGCTCAGTATATTGCTGAATGTGATATTTGCCAAAGGGTTAAAGCCGAGCACCTGAAGCCAGCCGGTACCCTTCAACCTTTGCCTATTCCACAATGGAAATGGGAAGAGATCGGCATGGTTTTTGTTACCGGTCTTCCAAAGATTCCAAATGGATCCAATGCCATTTGGGTAATTATTGACCGTCTAACGAAGGTGGCTCATTTTATTCCTGTCAAAACCACTTTCAGTGGCAAGCAATTAGCAGAGCTTTATATTACTAAGATTGTTTGTCTTCACGGTGTTCCGAAGGTCATTGTTTCTGACCGAGGGCCTCAGTTCACCTCTCATTTTTTGAGTTGTCTTCATCAAGCTTTGGGGACTGAACTCTCTTTCAGCACTACGTATCATCCTCAAACTAGTAGTCAAACTGAGAGGGTGAATCAAGTGATGGAGGATCTCCTTCGAGCCTATGTGCTATCCTATGGCAAAAACTGGGAGAAATCTTTGCCATATGTCGAGTTTTCCTACAATAATAGCTACCAAGCAAGTATTCAAATGTCACCTTTTGAAGCTTTGTATGGGAGAGCTTGTAGGACTCCATTGAATTGGTCAGAATCGGGTGAAAGACCATTCTATGGTCCAGACTTGGTGATAGAAGCAGAAGAGCAAATTCGCCTAATTCGAAACCATTTGAAAACTGCACAATCACATCAAATGAGTTATGCCGACCATCGTCGTCGTGAGTTAAGTTTTGAGATGGATGATCATGTCTATCTTAAAGTGTCCCCGATGAAGGGTACTCATCGTTTTCAGGTGAAAGGAAAGCTAGCACCTCGTTATGTCGGACCTTTCCGAATCATTGCAAAACGAGGAGCCGTGGCTTATCAATTGGAACTACCTAAATCTCTATCAGCAGTACATGATACTTTTCATATTTCTCAGTTGAAGAAATGCCTTCGTGTTCCTACTGAGGCAACTGCTTATGAGGATCTTAATCTTCAACCCGACCTATCCTATCAAGAGCAACCAGTGCGTATCCTCGACGAGATGGAACGCAGGACAAGAAATCGCATTGTCAAGTTCCTGAAAATTCAGTGGACTAATCATTCTGAGGATGAAGCCACTTGGGAGTGCGAAGATCTGATGCAGATTGAGCACCTGTCGGGACCTGCACGATTACGGAACCCTCGTATCTTGCACTAGTCCAGGATCACGCTAGTGCACACAGGGTTAACATAGGTAAATATCGATCCACACAAACGGTAAATAAAGTAAATGATTAATTTGAATAACAAATAAGGGTTTTGACCTTATGGTCGAAGTTTACACTTATTAAGCCACGCAGGCTAACAGAAATAAACAAGCAATGAACGGAAATAACTCCAACGTAGATCCCACCAATTCACCACAGTGCAACCGGGATCCGGACCTTAACGAACGATCGGCCTTGGTGAACTCCTCCTAAAGCGGCGTAGACTCCTCCTCTTCAGAGGTTTGGGCGCAAGTTTTACAACAAGCGTGAGTACACAACCGTGCTCGCAAATCATACCACGAATGCAATGTATAGATGCAGGCTTATTCCAAAGAAAAAGGGCTTCTATGGTTCTTTGCAATTGAATACGAATAATAGATTGAAAGCATAATTCAAAACAAATAGACAATATTAATTTAACAATTGTTTCCACAAAGACACATAGCCTAATCAAATTCTTTCACACAGCCATATGATTGAGGTCACACAGCTCCCATCCCAACATTTTATGAAAACTACCCCTCATGTGAAATCCCCGAGCATGTCCATGACCGCGGACGCGGCTATTCGAATAGATTGATTAAACACTCTGCAGAGGTTGTACACTTTACCCACAAGATACAACTAGTGTAGCAAGCACCAATCGTAACAAAACAGTTCGGAAACTTCATCTCAAACATTGACATTCCCAGTGTGCTTACAAACCGCTATACCAGCTCACATAGAATTGGTATAACACACACCGCTGGACAGGGAAGACGAATCGTCCCGCGATGCAACCACCAAGTAGTCACACCTCCACCCTGTCACACAGCCTAACCTATCCACCTGAACATCAATGCCGAGAATCCATAACTTACTAAGTTAGGCCCGTCCCATACCAAAGCATGTGGTCGACAAGAAGGCTCGTTCAATGGCGCACAAAGTTAAGTCCTTAATTGACCAAGGCAAGACTTCCATTTTCTAACTAAGTCACAAAGATTATCATTCCCATCACATAGACCACCATGTCACACAGTCTCCACCACTTGCCTCAGTCTAAATCCTTTACCACCCAGTTGGTTTTAGTGCAACACATGCCATCACGAAGTAATAACACATAGCACACAGTTTTACACAAAGTTCCATAGTCACTTAGTCATAATTAATATTTGCAACTTACATGAGATGATGACTCGTGGCATGGCTAAGCAATTGTACTCGCATCTAACCAACCCACGTTGGTGCTATAATAATACCAACTAGTAACCAATCTAGGGTGACAAGGAAATATGACATACAAGGCCAAGGTGTGATAACAATTTGGATAATAACTATGCCCAAAGCATTTAAATAAATAATTAAAGTAGAATGCAATAACTTAACACAAAGTAATTTGAAAACTGGGTTCAAGATGATCAAAGGTATGACTTGCCTTGGAAAAGGTCTATGTACTGGTCTTGATCTTGGGGTGCTCCTTCTTCCACAAAATTTCCCGACGAATCGACGTCTCACTGCATAAACTAAACAAAAACAAACAAAACAAATAAATAACAGAGGCAAAACAAGCTCCAAAAATTAAATACAAATCTCAGATAAATAGAGCTTGAATTTAGACAAATTTACAAATTTGAATGGGCTCAATCGGAGTTAGGATGCAAAAGTTATGAGCTTTGGAAGATTGGAAATCTAAAAGAAACCCTAATTTGGATTTTTCGAATTTTCGAATTATTTCTAAAGAAAATCGGATTATTGCGCAATCTCGACGTCGGTGAGGACGTTCGGACGGGGTGACAAACGGCGACATGTGGGACCCACATGTCGGTGAGATGGCTCACGGTAGACTAGGTCTCACCGAGCCTCGGATCGAGGACGGTGGACCCAGCCCACGCGGCGGCGAGGATGTCGACATGGCGACACTCGGCCGCCACGCCGCACGATGCCGACGCCGCACCGACGTGGGCGACCACGTTGCCCATGCCGACAGCGGCTCGGGACCCGATGGTCGCCGGCGATCGGCGGCTCGCCGGCGAGGGTGAGTGGTACCAACGTGTAGCCCTTGTTATTGCGAACCTACTGATGCAACTCCGAGTGATCGGGAGGGACGGTGGCGACCGGCGGCGAGCTCAGAGAGGTGGAGGGCTTCGGTATTGTCGGACGGCGGCTCGGTGATACTCGCGGCGAGGACTCGGAGGTAACCTCGGCGCCATCAACCTCGACGGTGCACTCGGTGGCGACGCGGCGACACTGGCGGTGGCGCAACCGACGAAGAACAGAACGGCGGCAAAAACCCTAGAACTCCAATTGCGGCGGCGCTAAGGCTCGGAAGGAGATGAGGGTGGCGGCTCTGGGTTGCGGAGGACCGTGCGAAGCTCGGGTGCTATTTATAGGGGCTGGGGTGCCCGGGATAAGGAATCCCTAAATCGGGGATTTCTCGGTTGAAAACGGAAATGGGGATAGAGTTCGTTTCGATCCCTAGAGAGAGTAGATACGGGCGCGGGAAGGTTAGAGATAGAGTTTGGCAAAGAAATCCGGAGGTTTTTAGTTAGGAAAGTCCGTTGTCGGACGAGGCTTCTAGAAGCTCCAATGGCGGACGGTGCCGACTCGGACTCGGGGAAGAAGCGGCGCGAGAGAGCGACCGACGTAAGGGCCCACACGTCGATGGTAGGAGGCGCGCACGCACGCACAAGCAGCTGGTGCGGGAGATGGGCAACACAGACAAGGAATGGGCCGAGTTAAGGAATTTGGCCCGAGACTATTTCTGATATTTTAAATAGGTTTTCTAATTTAGAAAATACCAGAAATTCAAAAGGGCGATAGAAAATAGCAAATGAACTCAGAAAAATTCTAGAAAAATCTAGAAAATAAATCTGAGCACATAGAACCCAAATAAAATAGTTTTGGTTAATGTTCATGTTGGGATTATTCACATTAAATGTTTTTGATTGTAAAGTTCAATATTAAGCTTTGGAATTAAAATCAAATAAAATCCAAATGGTGAATTTTCTCCCTACTAACTATTAAAAGATTTTTAAGCTCAGAAAATTGGGATGTTACAGCACCCCCACCTCTTTGCTGTTTAGAACTTGCCTTTGAATCAAGAAAGGCAAGGTTAAACAAAGCAATGTAAGATGTAATAATAACACCATGTTATTATGTAAAATCTTTCTTTGCTATCTTTGAAGGAAATAAAGACAACATATATCACATTTCTATGATAATCGTTTCAGTCTCACGTTTTCCCCAACTTCCAACTTATCGGAAATCTCGGGGACGAGGTTTTCTTAAGGGGGGTAGGTTTGTAACAGCCCCAGTTTTAAGGAACAGTAATAATATGCTTTATGAACAGTAATGAAATGTTGTTCATAGCATTACTGTTCATTGTTGAAATTTGGGCGTGCTGTTACAATTTAAAAACCTTCCTTTTCTAGTCAAAAATCCAAAACTTAATCGAAGTTTTAAAGGGAATGCAAGCCAGCGCTTGCAATATGACTGGGAAGTATTTTTATTAAAGTCTAGACCAATTATCTTGATCAAAAATAATTTCGGTTGAATTTTTTAGAAATTATTTTGTCTGGTGGGAAAATATTTGACTTTAAATAAACCTAATCGGGTTAAGGTAACTCTTTATGAATTTTAAAAGTGAAACCATGGTTTTCAAAATTTATTTGGGAAATATATCACCACAGTAGCCTTCCTGCAAAATTTCATGAATTTACAAATTTATTTATTAATTCTAAAGCCCGGTCAAACTTTTAAACATTTGAATTAGGGCTGGTCAACCCTTTTTGGTCCAAAACCAAACCCTAGCACTGTAGCAACTCGAATCCAATGAGGTTGGGTCCAACCGGTGCAGTTGGTCTGGCTCGGTCCCGCTCGGGTGCGAACCCAACCCCGCACGTGACGCAAACCGTTGATCTCCAATCAAACGGACAAGAATTGTGGAGCCGCGTGGGCTATCCACGTATGCGAAACAATCTCCACCGTTGGATCTCCATCCCACCGCATCCAGCTTAGGTTCGAAATCTTAGCGCACCTCAAACTCGTGACCGTTGATGTCCAATTAAACGGATCAGATTCATTGGGCCGTTTAGATCACCGAATGCCCCACTAAATCTGAACCCTTGGATCTAGATCGGGCGATCGAGAAGGGAAATAACATTCGGACGTCCGGATCCCCTCTTGATCTCCACCATTGATTTTAGATCCAACAGCGCCGCCCTTTTCGTTTTGAACTTAAAGGCGCGCATCCACTTTGACCGCCGGATTCAAATCCTACGGTGCCCCTTTTTGACCGTGTGCATTTAGGGCCCGATTTTATTGGACCGTTGGATTTTGATCGTAGGGTTTATAATGAGATAACATTCGGACCTCCGGATCTTCCATCAATCTTGACCATAGAAAACCAATCTGACGGTGTCACGTCATATCATTTAAAGTGACGTGTATCCTTTTGAAATCGATCGTTGGATTCAAATCCAACGCCCCTCTTTGAATATAACCTCCGGACTTCCGTAGGGCTCCATTAAATCTCAATCGTCCATTTGAGATCGCACGGCCCATATTAAACGATCTCGATTAAATTCTTTTAACACATATTTTCATCGTAGCCGCCCATCTCTAATCGGACGGTCGATGTTCTTTTGAGTTTTAGGAGGCGCGCGCATCGCGTCGCCAGCCATGGTCCGCACGCTAGGGAGTCGTCTCTCTTCCTACTTGCCTCTGTGCGCCGTCGCCGGCCTTGTGACCGGAGTAGAGGCGTTATCCAAGGATCGTGCAACTATTGTCCAGATATTTAGCACTAATTGGACACCTCATCAGCTCTAGACACTTCCCCTTTGCCCTGTAGCTCAACATCTATATATATACCCTAGCTTTTTGCTACTGCCATTGTTGACCCAAGAATCTCTTCATCTTCCATTGTCGTTCCAGTGGAGTTTCTTGCTCCTACACTTTGCTTATCCATCGTAAACGCTAGTTTCACCTTGTAATAAGGATTTAGCATCTTTTGCAGGTTAAACCAGAGTTTATTTCTCTATTGATCAAAGCCGGTTTTAGGAACCTTCGGTGTTTCTCATACTCTGGTAAGCTAAGGCCTTAGTTCTTGTCATCTCAAGTACACTAAGGACTTCCGGGGCTCACATAAATCATTCACTTGTACCTAAGTAGCTCCAACCTTCTTTAAACTGAAAAGTTGTTTTCATAACTTTTCAGTCTTTCATATCGTTTTCCAGTTCTAGGGTTTCACTGACTATCCTTTTAGCCTAGTTAGTTCTTAGTTGAACCCTAGTAGCATAATTAGTTGTTCTTTTGATTCTTGTTGTCATCTATTTACCTTGGTAGCAAAGGTCTACCTCTGTCATCTGTTGTCGGACCAACCGACAACTTCTGTATTTTGTTAGTTTCTGTAACTTGACCGATTAGGGTTAGATTAGGGTTAGCCTGGGGTATTATTTACCCTAAAGATTAGACTAAGCTTCAATTTAGGATCTTTTACTTGGTCTATTTTCCATTAACCCGAAATCTGCAGTCTGCACTGTTTTCAATTCTTTTCAAAATCTGAAAACTGTAACTTTGACCTAAACTTTAGTTCTGTCATTTAAAAGCAGTAGATGATAAAACGGGTTATTATCTTTATTAGGGTAGGTATGACTTAAGCATATTGTTAATTATGCATTACCCTCCTGATCATACATCTTCTATTCCTTTTTACTTGCTGTCAGTTTTCATATTCATTGGAGTTTATTGTTTCTTTTTAGAATCTGGTTCTGCTGAAGTGTTTGATTCTATTTCTGAGCAACCAGAGCCTGCACAAGAAGTGTATTATTATCAAGGCAAGCCTCCTCTTGGCACCATGTTGATCCCAAAGTTTTATACAATAGATTTTCCAAATACGGTGACACCTGTTGCATGCTAATTTTCTGAAAATACAATTGTGATCTGTTAGTAGTTAGTTATGACTAACATTGTGGCTTACCTTAAATCTGAAGATACACTCAAAACTTAGAGTAGGTTGTACACTACGATATTTAATTTCAGAATTTTGCTTAGCCATGCAGTCCATAGAACGTTAGAGTTTGGCAAGATTCTCTTGTCAAACCTGGGAACAACAAATAAATTTCAGTCATTTTAACCCTTTGTCCAGTTTCTTTAAATCAGATTTGACCTTTAAATTTCAATTGATCTGGACAAGAGGAAGCTAGTGGTGGTGCCTTCGTTCACGAGATTGGGAAATGTGATGGACTTGTCTGGACCGAATAAGGACTAAACTCTGACTATTCAATTCAAGTCCCAACGTGCTTCCACACGCGGCGTATGGGCGCTGTTTGGTTAAGTAAAGGGTTAATGCTATTGAGTTGGAGACAGGGGAGTAAGGATATGTGTATTGATCTTGTATGGCATAGATGCTTAGGTCTTGAGCCGCGCCTTATGCCATGTGAGTTTTATATCAATATCGATGTTCTTAGAAGGGTGAGGGCGTATTTGTGTTCCATCGCGCACGCATACCTTAAAGATGTCGATTGCAATCTAGTATGTGTAGCTAACACAACCTGTATTTCTTTTGTTTGGATCGGCATTCCGACGCAACATGTGTGCCCAGGTTGCATGCTATGCGATCGTTGTTTAAGCGAGATCGGTTCACACATGGGTATCCAACTCAATAGTATCGACTTGTTGAAAATACCAAATCTTAGTTTCCTACGGCATACCAAAGGTTGTGTGCTAATGTTCCGAGGCTTACTGCCAACTAAGTCGTGTGGGTAAGTTGTACACCCCCACAGGTATTAAACTATTCGAATAGCCGTGTCCACGGTCATGGACGATAACTTGAGTTGATGTCACCTGATAGAATTTGCTTTCAACTCATGTATGGGTTTTGATTCAGATGAGGAATTCATGCAATGTATCGCTTACTTTACATTTCATTTACTCTGCTTTACTCAAATTTTGATTTATTCAATTGCTTTATCAAAACCTAGCAATTGTAGGTTAAGATGTATTGCTTTATGCAAAATTGAACCATTATGCCTTCCTGTTGTACCCTTATGCATGTATAAATCTTAATCCTTTGTATAGGTTCTAACAAACACTTTCTTTTATTAGTTTGTGTAAGTCTTGCTGAGTACCTTCCGTACTCAAGGTGCTATAACCTATTGTTGCAGGTGAGGATGGTTACTTGTATGAGGTACCCGTTAGCGTCGATCAGGGTGACGCTAACGAGTGAAGCTATTTCTTTCCTCCACGCAATAGCCTGCGGGTGATGGGGCCATTGGTGGTTTTGTCGTTTAATCTTTTGTTTCCGCTGCCAAATTTTGTAGTGACCAAGTCACTTATATTGTAGTCCTAAACTGAATTGTAAACTTATGTTTAATTATGTATGTAACATCCCAATTTTAGGCTTGTGTTTCAAATGTAAGAAAATGAGTAGAAATTAAAACTTTTTCTTACATCCTGTATTTCCTATTGCACCAAGCAAGTATTGTACAAGAAGTTATGGAAATACGAAGTCACAAGTCTTTTGATCCAAATCTTGAACTTTCCAAAAACAGTCTTGTCAAACCTCTTGATCATCTCCTGGAAATATTTTCCTAAGTTCTTGGGATGGTATGTGGACCCTCTGAAAAGTTTCACAATTTTTAGAAAATGTTTGAATATTTTTGGAGGTCAGTCAAACCAATTCAAAATCTAGTCAAACCTTGGACCAGCACCTTGTTAAATTTTTGGAGGAAAATCCACAGCACCAAAGCCTCTGAAAATTTTATGTTAGGTCCTCGTTTGAGCTAGCAAGCTCCTGTAAAATTTCATAATTTTTGGAGTTCTATTGCTACCTCAAACAATTCTCCAAATGTCACCTTTTCTAATACCGTGAAATTTAAACTGGTTTGAGTCAAACTCTGCTCGGACCGAGCCCAACTCAACCGACTTGGTTGGACCATGTCGCCGCCGCCGCACCCGAGCTCGATCTCGTGCGCGCCCATTCTAGCCGTTGATTTCCATCCACCGCCACGACCTCCCCCGATCGGAGGACCTCTTGAGCGCCTCGGCGCCTCGGGGTGGTCAAGCCACTGGATGTCCATCGTGGGGCTCACGACCTCCCAGACCTCCTCGCCGCGCAAGACCTCCCACCTCGGCGATTCTTGGACGTCCATGACCTCCCGAGCACATCCTGGGACGCCCAGACCTCTCCTCGGCCTGTTTCTCTTCCTCGCGACTCCGGAGGTCTGGTCATCATGGCTTTCCCGCACCCATGCGTGTGTCAGAGACAGAGCAGTTGGGAGCAGTGGCCTGTCACTTTTGGTCCTTCCCAACGTCTCTTTCTGCCATGCATTAAATGTGTCAGGAGTCTAGCCCTAGAAGTCTTCCCCTACCTACCTGCTCTTGTCAAATCTAGCAAGTCATGGCAGGGCCATGGACTTTGCTCACAGTGGGTTTGCCCTAGCCTTGTCCAAGCGCCCTGGCTATGTATAGCCTGAGACCTTCCTCTCCTTTTCCTTCTTCGTTCTTTGGGTGCTTGAGCTCCCTCAATTGAGTTGGTCCTCAAACTCAAACACCTGAGCACCCGAGAGCCCCTTCCTTACCACCATTGTCGAGCTTGGAGCTCCTTGAAGTCGCGGAGCTCCAAAGGGTCCCAAAGAACTTCTCGGCCTTGTTCATCGTCATCTTGATCTCCTCAACTCGAGCCCGCTCTAACTTGGCTTGGTTCTCATTGCATGGTGCACGAGTTGGGGAGTAGCTTTGCGGGTCGAGGCCATCTTCTTCTTCCTCTCCGCAAGCTCTTCATCGCGGACTTCGTCGACCTTCTCCAAGTCCCTCCGCCTTCCTCCGACCTCCCTACACTCGGGTGAGTTCATTTTAGTCCCATAGAGCTTAAGGTCTAGCTAGCTTAGCTCGTGGCACTCGGGCCACCGCTGGTTTTTGCCAAACACTTGTCCTCCGCCATTCTCTCGGCCGGCGGTTAAGGCCGCCGCCGCCGAGAGTGCCTCCACTAGGTCCGCGACACTATTGCGAGTTTATTGGTGCCCTTGGTCGGCGCCGCAAGGTCCCCATCGCCGCGGCAAACCGTTGAGCCCGCTTAGGATTTTGCGCTCAAAACCTCCGTTTCGTCGGTGGTTAGGACATCTTAAATGCCCATTTATTACCAATCATCGTTGTGTGAGTTGTCTTAGCCGCCACCCTTTGTCGCCGTCAGAGGTCCCGCGCTACTAAGACCTTGGACCTCCTCGAGCTCTTCGTAGCCGTCTAAGACCTCCCCACGCTTAGATCGGACCTTTAGATCTTCCCGTGAAAACCCGTAAGTGTAAGACCTCCCTCGCTTAATCTCGCCATTAAGACCACCTCGGTTGGATCTCGACAGTAGATAGATTTCGCGTAAATTTCTAAGTTCTAGGACCTCCTTGAGTTGATCCTAGCCGCTTAAGACCTCTTGGAACTACATCGAGCCACTAGGACCACTCTGCGCAAAAAGACCTCCTCGAGGTCATTTTTGTAAAACCACTTCGGGACCTCCCGAGGTCCTCGTTGGGAAAGACCTCCTCGTGGTCCTCTTTGCAAAAAGAGCACCCCTGGTCCTTGTTAGAAAACCTCATGACCTCCCCAACCTCGATCTTAGCCGCTCGCGACCTCCCCGCTTTAGATCGAGCGTTAGGTTTTATTTGTAAAGACCTCTAGCGCTGCACTTCCTCCTCCGCTGTTCTCGGACCGCTCAAGACCTCCCTAGGTCTAATCAACCGCCCGCATCTCCTCCCGCTAAATCGCTATCGCTTAGGACCTCCCGAGAGGATCTTGGTCATCCAAGACCTCTCGTGTCAATCACCGATCAAGACCTCCCTCGGAGATCTTGACCGCCTAGGACCTCCTCCTTGGATGAGAGCGTTAGGACCTCCTCCCTGGTCTAAACCGTTAGATTTAGATCTAACGGGTTAGACCTCATTCGTGGATTTAGCCGTAGGAGTAGGACCTCTCTCCGAGATCTAGACCGTTGGGACCTCTCTCGTGAGAATCGACCGTCCCGACCTCTTTCCTTGGATTTAAAGCCTTAGGATCTCCCTAGTGCTCGGGACCGCCAGATCTCGATCCGACGGTCACGACCTCTGATAGGCGCAGACCTCCTTGCGCGCGCACGCGGCCGGTCGTAATCGTTGGATCGATCTCAACGATCCGCACCTCCCAATGCGGGAGGAGGTCTTGTGCGCGCAGGCGTCGAGGCTCGTGAGGCCGTCGGACCTTGATCTAACGCCCACGACCTCTCCTTGTCTTCCAGTTCGTTTGGACCTCCCGAGAGCTCAAAGTTTCCTAAGTCTTTTGCTGTTTCAAATTTCAAAAGTGCATAACTTTGTCATTTTAACTTCTTTTTGAATGATTCCAGTTGCTGTAGCTTTGTTATAGTATAAACTTTAATCTGAGAATGAACTTAGGCCCTGTTGTGTAGCAGAAAATGATCTAAACAGATGATCTTATTTAATGCAAAATGATGTCTAGAAATTCATGGAAAATTTGTAAACCACATAACTTCCTCTCTCAGAGTTGCAAAGTGAGCAAACTCAACTCTGTAAATTTGGCCTATAGTCATGCTTTAATTTGATCTAGGCTTTGTCTTTATCCATGTTCCTGAGAAATGATATGTGCTAGTTTTAGAACTTAGAAAAATCATAACTAAATCATTCTAACTCCAATTGACCTGAAATTTTATATGGATTACCTCTATACCAAGAGGTAGCTACCATAAAAATTCAGCTCCAAAATCTTTCTAGAAAATATTTTTGCTACAGTGCTAATTATAATAAAATGAGTTTTAAGTAATGTCTTTTGCACCACAAATCCAAATTAGGTTTTTCCAGTTTCTATGTCTAGGTATATTTGTATTCAACCTTGGTATAAATTTCACGATTTGGATAAATTTTTGCTTGCTCTTTGTTTAAGTTTTACTTGTCTTATTGGTTGTTCTTGGTTCTTTTTGCCTCTCGCTTAGGATTCGACATTTATGTAACCCCGAGAACGACCCTCCGCAACAAATTGAGCAACAAAGCAAGGTGCAAGCTTGATCATGTTAATCCCAGATTTTAAGTATTTATGTTGATTACAAATTCTATGTATGCATTGCTACTTTGTTTTAATAGTTGGCCTAGTAGATGCATTCCTTAGCAAATGATTGTCCTCTACTACCATGAGCCTAGGTTACTTGCTGTGATTTAGAGTTCGTGGATGGGCTCTTGTCACTTAGTAGTTATGAATTAATTGCTTAGCCATGCTTAGCTTCGGTAGAAATGGGCGGTTATCGACTTGTCGATAACCTTGATCACACAAAACTTATTATGATTATGAATTCCACCTTGTGCTATGTCTACTTATGAAAACTAAAACTGAAAACAAAATGATTTAGACTTGGGCACAATGGTATGATGGTGTGATTTTGGTGTGATCGAATGGTGCCCGGTCAACAAGGACCGAACATCTTGTTACACTAAACCAAGCATTTTAGCGCATAACCACATTAGAGGGTATGGGACCTCTCTTGACTAAGTACTTTGGCGTGTATTGGCTTCAGGGTCGCAGGAGGGATGGTGTTGGGAGCATTGTAGTGTCCTAAGACTTCACCCGTGATGGGATTTGTTGTCTTTCGCTTGCAATGTAAGCGTATGGTGTTTCTACCCATACGAGCGCTGTAGTTAATACACAAGATTGGAAATGTCTCAGAGGACTTAGCCGGGCCGGCATACCTTCTGAGTGTGCTTGTGGCTTGAAGGCGGTCCAAGTGTGGGTACATTGGTACACCCCGCAGGTTAAAACTATTCGAATAGCCTCGCCCCAGGTTATGGACACGCTGGCAAGGTCTTTCAAGAGTTAGACTACAACCTTTAAATTAAAACTTGATGGGTGGTACGAATCGGGATTCGTATATGTTGTGGTGACTATTGGGATAGTCACTTCTGTGTGGTTACTTGTATGTATCTTTACTTCATCGTTACTTTGAAAACTAAACAGATTTGCAAACTTGCTTTTAAAATGTATTACATTATTGCAAATAAAGTTGGCTTTATGCAAAATGAGACATACAACCTCCACCTAAATAAGCTTGCATGTAGTTTATGAATAGGTCCGCTATTCCACACGCCGCTTTATGTGTACAAAGACAATCTTTGTACTCGATGCTATGCTTAATTGTTTTGTTGCAGAGGAAGAAGGTGAGCTCAAGGGCCTCACTTTTGTGAGTCTGTGTTGTGGTAGCTTATGGGCGACTAGCTTGATGCCCTGGCCGGTTGCCTTGTGGGTGCGTGGCTAACCTGGCCGACTTTTGTTCTAGCCATCTTATGGCGCTTTTGCTTCACTGTCATTCGTGTATATTGTTCTATTTGGCCGGTCGGCTCTCTTTGTAATAACTTTACTTTATGTATGTCGTTGTTGAACTTAGTGATGTATGTGTATGGAATTGATGTGTATTTTGTGATGATGTACGATGCTGCAATTCGGGAAGCATATGTCCATCGAGGCTTAGAATGTTTAATTAGTAACACTAGAACCATTTGGAGGTTAAGTGTTCCTAGTTAAATATTCCGGTCCTCACAAAGTTGGTATCGAGCCATACATCGACCGTAGAAACCCCTAGCTTGGTCGCTTTAGGATATTTTGAAAACTTACTTTCAAATAGTTTATGAAAACTTAAGTAAGTTCTCTAATTTTATTCCTTACTGCCTTAGCTTGCTCATCTCACCTTACTCTCACTTAAGTTTGAAAGTTGTTCCTCTCTCCTTTCAAAAATTAGCATCTATCGATTAACTTGGTTTTGGGAGAACCATGAGAGAGCTTGGAGAAAGAAAATAGGACAGCTAGCTAGTGGTGAGTAATTAGGTAGGAAATGAGAGATAAATACAACTAAAACTTGTGGGAATAAAAGGGTAAGAAGTGATATGAGGTTAGCTAATGCCTATACTCTATTAGGTGGTTATGCCTTGATTTTGACCGATTGAGCTGGAAATTAGAGCTGAAATTTTGGGCCTTCAAACGACACTGCTTTTCCATACGGGTTAGTCGTTTTGAAGTTGATTCGTGACTTATGGTCTCATGTTCTTTGTGGCTACTCTTTGGTCATTTTGACTAAGTTTGGATTTGTGCTCTTGGGTCTTGAATCGATCTAACTTGTCTTAGTAAATCAGATGGTGGTGGGACACGAGCGCCGGAATCACCGTAGTCCCGATGAGGAGCTTCCTCCTCCGACCATGGCGTAAGTCCTCATGCAAATCGAACGCAATCGCTCGGAGGACCGCAGGTGTTGGAGGTTATCGCCAGAACACCTCCACTCTCCGTGCCTCGATCCGGAGGTGGGCACCGACGCGGGGGCTTGCGGAGTTCCTCCGCACGCAGCCTCCTACCTTCTCCCGGCCCGAGGATCCTTGGACGCAGACGATCGGCCGCGCCCGTTGAGCGGAAGCTCAACGCTGCTCGCCGTGAGCAGAGCGCACTTTTCGCATCCCATCACCGGAGGGCGCGGACTCATGGTGGGAGAACTTCTCGCCATGCGGCATGCGGACACGTGGTCTCGTGGGAGGAGTTCCGCCGCTTTCCGCCGCCCATGTCCCCGCCACCGATGAAGTCAAGAAGAAGGAGTTCTTGCGCCAAACAGGGCGCAGATCGGTGACCGAGTACCTCCACGAAGTTCAACCATTTGGCGAGGTACGCCCGCCGAGGTGGCCACCGATGAGGCTAAGCAGAAAAGTTCATGGAGGGTTTGTCTCGAGGAGCTTCAGACAAGCTCTCTATTGTGGACTTCCCGACTTCCGCACCTTGGTGGACAAGGCCATCATCGCCGAGCACAAGGCGAGAGCGCTGGCGAGTCCCGCAAGCGCAAGTGGGAGGCCCAGCGGTCCGCACAGCCGGCCTCGCTCGTCCTCGAAGTTGGGCTCGCACCGGTGGCCCGCCTTTGGCTTCACCACCGCCGAGGCCTTCAAAGACCAGCCTCCACGCCCTCCGCAGTCGTGACTCGCCACGCGGCGCCGCGACCCAGCAGCAGGTGTTCCTCGCAACCCCGCGCCGACGCCACCGCTTCATCGCCACAACAAGGGCCACTACGCGAGTAGTTGTCCTAAGAAGATCGAGCGCCCTCGCCCTAATGGAGGACGCGGCAGGGAGTGGTCACCCACCGACCGTAAGACCCCGGCTTGGGGAGCGCCGAGTCAACCATATCTCGGCCGAGGAGGCACAGGAGGCGCCTGACGTGGTGTTGGGCACGCCCTTGTTAATTTGCATCCCGCTACGCTTTATTTGACTCGAGCTTCGCATTCTTTATTTCGAGGTCTTTTGTCGTTGATTGTGGGCTTCACCGTGTTCCTCTGGAGATTCCATCGCCGATTCGCCTCCGGTTCGGAAATGAGAGTCACCAAGTATGTCGGGATGTTCCTATCCACATCGAAGGAGTGGATTTTAGCGAATCTTATCCTACTCGACTCTGCGCGCTTGGATGTGATTCTGGCATGGATTGGTTGTCCCAACACTGGGCAAATCGACAGCGTGAAGATTGTCTACCTCACCACCTCTTCAGTGAACAAAGTTGGGTTTTCGCGCCAGCTATAGAGCCCCATCTTTATGTCCTTGAAGCAAAGCCCGCATTGGAGATCCGTGATGTTCCCACAAGATGTGAGTTCGTGGATGTCTTTCCAAGACTTGCCGCATGCCACCTGCTCGAGATCCGAGTTTGTGATCGAAGTTGTCGCCTTGCATCGCCCCTATTTCTAAGAGGTCAGACGCATGCCTCCTAATGAGTTGGAGGAGTCAAGAAGCAATCGGGTGAGCTGCAAGAGAAGGGTTTTATCCGCCCTAGCTCATCTCCTTGGGGTTGTCCAGCTATCTTTGTGAAGAAGAAGAACAAGACCTTGCGCATGTGTGTTGATTACCGTCCGCTTAATGAGGTGACGGTAAAGAACAAGTATCCTTTGCCCGGATTGATGATCTCTTCGATCGCTTGACCGAGCACGAAGTCTTTCCAAGATTGACTTGAGATTGGGCTATCATCAAGTCGATCGTGGCCGAGGATATTCCTAAGACAGCCTTTGCTACTCGTTATGGCCTTTACGAGTACACCGTCATGTCTTTTGGTTTGACTAATGCTCCGCTTATTCATGAACCTAATGAACTCAAGATTCATGGAGTATTTGGATAGGTTTGTGGTGGTATTCATCGATGATATCCTTATCTACTCCAAGAGTGAGGAAGAGCATGTCGAGCATCTTAAGCTTGTATTGGGCAAGTCGCGTGAGCACAATTGTATGCCAAATTCAGCAAGTGCGAGTTCGTTGAAGGAAGTGGCATTCTTGGGCCATGTTCTTTCAGCAGAGGTGTGACTGTGGATCCTAGCAAGGTCGTTGATGTGCTATCTTGGGGTCACCAAATCACCACCGATGTGCGGAGTTTTCTTGGTTTGGTGGCTACTATCGCCGCTTTATTGAGAATTTCTCCAAGATTGCAAAGCCTATGACCGAATCGCCAAGAAAGACAAGAAGTTTGAGTGGTCCGCTGCTTGTGATGTGAGTTTTCAGAACTCAAGAAGCGATCGACCTCACCTCTGCTTGTTCTCCCGATATTCACAAGAGTTTTGATATCTATTGTGATGCTTCTCGTCGTGGTCTTGGTTGTGTTCTTATGCAGGAGGCAAGGTTGTGGCCTATGCATCGCGGCAGCTTGAGGCCTCATGAACTCAACTATCCTACTCATGACTTGGAGTTAGTGCGTGGTCCATGCACTCAAGATTTGGCGCATTATCCGATTGGTAACCGCTGTGAGGTGTATTCACCACAAGAGCTTGAAGTACTTGTTCACCCAACAGATCTCGAACCTCGACAAAGAAGGTGGTTGGAATTGATCAAGGATTACGACATGGGTATTCGCACCATCCGCAAGGCCAATGTCGTTGCGGATGCACTCATCGGAAGGTGTATTGCAACATGTTGATGCTCCAAGAGCAAGCACCGCTCTCATTTCGTAATTCCAGCGCCTTAATTTGGGTTTAACCGAGCATGGTTCCCTTGCTACCTTGGTTGTGCAGCCAATCTTGGTGGACCAAATCAAGGCGGCACAGCAGACGGATGTTGGTGTGAGCCAAATCAAGCAGAACATCAAGGATGGGATAGCCAAGTGCTTTTCAGAGGACGAGCATGGCGTTGTGTGGTTTGGGCAGCGTCTTGTGGTTCCTAAGGTCATGGAATTGCGGAATTTGATTCTCCGCGAAGCCCATGATTCTCCTTTGTCTATTCATCCCGGCTACCAAGATGTATCAGATCTTCGCCGAGATTCGTGGACCCGAATGAAGCGAGATTGCCAAGTTCGCTGTCGAGCGCGACGTGTGCCGTCGTGGTGAAGGCCGAACATCGCCCCAAGCAGGTCTTCTTCACCTTTGCCGTGCAGAGTGGAAGTGGGATTCGCTGGCATGGACTTCATCACCGGATTGCCCCGCTCGTCCAAAGGGAATGATGCTATTTGGGTCTTGATCGACAAAGTTGACTAAAGTGGCACATTTCCTTCCTCAGAAGACTCGGCCAGTGTGGGGCCTTTGGCCGAACTTTATGTCTCGAGGATTGTGAGTCTTCACTGTACCAAAGACGATTATTTCGATCGTGGTGCGCTTTTCACCTCGCGGTTTTGGCATAGTCGCAGGAGGCTATGGGGACCCGCCTTCATTTCAAGATGCCTTTCATCCTCGTGATCGATGGCCGACGGAGCGAGTCAACCAAGTGTTGGAAGATATGCTCGTGCTTGTGTTCTTTCCTATGGGAAGAAGTGGAGAAATGCCTACCATTTGCCGAAGTTCTCCTACAACAATGCTTTTAGGCCGCTCTTGGCATGGCACCATTTGAGGCTTTGTATGGGAGAAGGTGCGTAACCCCGTTGAACTGGTCGAGATCGTGAGCGGCGCTTTTCGCCCGATTCGATCAATGAGGCCGAAAGTCAAGTTCGCTTGATCCGCGAGCATCCGCGCACGCCCACCTGCATAAAAGAGCTATGCAGATCGCCGTCGCCGTGAGTTGAGCTGAGCCCAATGACTTTGTGTATCTCAAAGTCTCACCCTTGAAGGGCCATCGCTTTTGGCATCAAGGGCAAGTTGGCTCCTCGATATGTTGGGCCTACCGTATCGCCGAGAGAGTTGGAGCAGCTGCATACAAAGTTGAGCTGCCACCGCACTTGAGGGTGTGCATGATGTGTTCCATGTTTCACACCAAGAAGTGCCTCCGTGTCCCGGCCGAGAAGCTCGCTGGAGGTTCTCGATGTGCGTGAGAATTTGACCTACCGCGAGCATCCTGCTCGCATTCTTGAGGAATCGAGCGGAGAACAAGGAACCGTGCCATCAAGTTCCTTAAGGTTCAAGTGGTCAAACCATTCTCAAGATGAGGCAACATGGGAGCGAGAAGATCGCTTCAGTGCATTTTCCTTCTTTCTTCTCCGAGTAAACTAATCTCTGGTCGAGATTCTTGTAAGGGGGAGAGTTGTAACATCCCAATTTTAGGCTTGTGTTTCAAATGTAAGAAAATGAGTAGAAATTAAAACTTTTCTTACATCCTGTATTTCCTATTGCACCAAGCAAGTATTGTACAAGAAGTTATGGAAATACGAAGTCACAAGTCTTTTGATCCAAATCTTGAACTTTCCAAAAACAGTCTTGTCAAACCTCTTGATCATCTCCTGGAAATATTTTCCTAAGTTCTTGGGATGGTATGTGGACCCTCTGAAAAGTTTCACAATTTTTAGAAAATGTTTGAATATTTTTGGAGGTCACCAAACCAATTCAAAATCTAGTCAAACCTTGGACCAGCACCTTGTTAAATTTTTGGAGGAAAATCCACAGCACCAAAGCCTCTGAAAATTTTATGTTAGGTCCTCGTTTGAGCTAGCAAGCTCCTGTAAAATTTCATAATTTTTGGAGTTCTATTGCTACCTCAAACAATTCTCCAAATGTCAGCCTTTCTAATAATACCGTGAAATTTAAACCGGTTTGAGTCAAACTCTGCTCTGACCAGCCCAACTCAACCGACTTGGTTGGACCATGTCGCCGCCGCACCCGAGCTCGATCGTCGCGCGCCCATTCTAGCCGTTGATTTCCATCCACCGCCACGACCTCCCACCGATCGGAGGACCTCTTGAGCGCCTCGCCTCGGGTGGTCCAAGCCACTGGATGTCCATCGGGGCTCACGACCTCCCAGACCTCCTCGCCGCGCGCAAGACCTCCCCACCTCGGCGATTCTTGGACGCCCATGACCTCCCCGAGCACATCCGGGACGCCCAGACCTCTCCCCTGGCCTGCTTTCTTCCTCGCGACCTCCGGAGGTCCGGTCATCATGGCTTTCCCGCACCCATGCGTGTGTCGAGACAGAGCGTTGGGAGCAAGTGGCTGTCACTTTTGGTCCTTCCCAACGCTCTCTTTTCGCCATGCATTAAATGTGTCAGAGTCTAGCCCTAGAAGTCTTCCCTACCTACCTGCTCTTGTCAAATCTAGCAAGTCATGGCAGGGCCATGGACTTTGCTCATAGTGGGTTTGCCCTAGCCTTGTCCAAGCGCCCTGGCTATGTATAGCCTGAGACCTTCCTCTCCTTTTCCTTCTTCGTTCTTTGGGTGCTTGAGCTCCTCAATTGAGTTGGTCCTCAAACTCAAACACCGAGCACCCGAGAGCCCCTTCCTTACCACCATTGTCGAGCTTGAGCTCCTTGAAGTCGCTTGAGCTCCAGTGGTCCCAAAGAACTTCCCGGCCTTGTTCATCTGTCATCTTGATCTCTCAACTCGAGCCCGCTCTAACTTGGCTTGGTTCTCATTGCAGTGGTGCACGAGTTGGGGAGTAGCTTTGGGTCGAGGCCATCTTCTTCTTCCTCTCCCAAGCTCTTCATCGCGACTTCATCGACCTTCTCCAAGTCCCTCCGTCTTCCTCCGACCTCCCTACACTCGGGTGAGTTCATTTTAGTCCCATAGAGCTTAAGGTCTAGCTAGCTTAGCTCGTGGCACTCTGGGCCACCGCTCGGTTTTTGCCAAACACTTGTCCTCCGCCATTCTCGGCCGCGGCGGTTAAGGCCGCCGCCTGCCGAGAGTGCCTCCACTAGGTCCGCGACACTATTGCGTAGTTTATTGGTGCCCTTGGTCGGCGCCGCAAGGTCCCCATCGCCGGCAAACCGTTGAGCCCGCTCGATTTTGGTGCTCAAAACCTCCGTTTCGCCACCGTTAGGACATCTTAAATGCCCATTTATTACCAATCATCGTTGTGTGAGTTGTCTTAGCCGCCACCCTTTGTCGCCGTCGGAGGTCCCGCGCCTTACACAAAGACCTTGACCTCCTCGAGCTCTTCATAGCCGCCTAAGACCTCCCCACGCTTAGATCCGACCTTTAGATCTTCCCCGTGAAAACCCGTAAGTGTAAGACCTCCCTCGCTTAATCTCGGCCATTAAGACCACCCTCGGTTGGATCTGCACCTTTAGATAGATTTCCAGAAATTTCTAAGTTCTAGGACCTCCCTTGAGTTGATCCCACCGCTTAAGACCTCTTGGAACTACATCCGAGCCACTAGGACCACTCTTGCAAAAAGACCTCCTCGAGGTCATTTTTGTAAAACCACTTTCGGGACCTCCCGAGGTCCTCGTTGGGAAGACCTCCTCGTGGTCCTCTTTGCAAAAGAGCACCCCTGGCCCTTGTTAGAAAACCCTCATGACCTCCCCAACCTCGATCTTAGCCGTCGCGACCTCCCGCTTTAGATCCGAGCGTTAGGTTTTATTTGTAAAGACCTCTAGCGCTCGCACTCTCCTCCGCGCTGTTCGGGACCGCTCAAGACCTCCCTAGGTCTAATCTCAACCGCCCGCATCTCCTCCCGTTAAATCGCTATCGCTAGGACCTCCCCGAGAAGATCTTGGTCATCCAAGACCTCTCGTGTCAATCCCACCATCAAGACCTCCTCCGAGATCTTGACCGCCTAGGACCTCCTCCTTTGGATCGAGAGCGTTAGGACCTCCTCCTCCGGTCTAAACCGTTAGATTTAGATCTAACGGGTTAGACCTCCTTCGTGGATTTAGCCGAGGAGTAGGACCTCTCTCCGAGATCTAGACCGTTGGGACCTCCTCTGTGAGAATCGACCGTCCCGACCTCTTTCCTGGATTTAAAGCCCAGGATCTCCCTAGTGCTCTGGACCGCCAGATCTCGATCCGACGGTCACGACTCGTTAGGCGCCAGACCTCCTTGCGCGTGCGCCGGCACGTGCCGGTCGTGATCGTTGGATCAGATCTCAACGATCCGCACCTCCCAATGCGGGAGGAGGTCTTGTGCGCTGTGTGCGCCGAGGCTCGTGAGTCGCGACCTTGATCTAACGCCCACCACCTCTCCTTGTCTTCCAGCCGTTTGGACCTCCCGAGAGCTCAAAGTTTCCTAAGTCTTTTGTCGTTTCAAATTTCAAAAGTGCATAACTTTGTCATTTTAACTTCTTTTGAATGATTCCATTGTCGTAGCTTTGTTATAGTATAAACTTTAACTGAGAATGAACTTAGGCCCCGTTGTGTAGCAGTAAAATGATCTAAACAAAGATGATCTTATTTAATGCAAAATGATGTCTAGAAATTCATGGAAAATTTGTAAACCACATAACTTCTCTCTCAGAAGTTGCAAAGTGAGCAAACTCAACCTGTAAATTTGGCCGTAGTCATGCTTTAATTTGATCTAGGCTTTGTCTTTATCCATGTTCCCGAGAAATGATATGTGCTAGTTTTAGAACTTAGAAAAATCATAACTAAATCATTCTAACTCCAATTGACCTGAAATTTTATATGGATTACCTCTATACCAAGAGGTAGCTACCATAAAAATTTCAGCTCCAAAATCTTTCTAGAAAATATTTTTGCTACAAAGCTAATTATGGCTAAAATGAGTTTTTAAGTAATGTCTTTGCACCACAAATCCAAATTAGGTTTTTCCAGTTTCTATGTCTAGGTATATTTGTATTCAACCTTAGGCATAAATTTCACGCATTTGGATAAATTTTGCTTGCTCTTTGTTTAAGTTTTACTTGTCTTATTGGTTGTTCTTGGTTCTTTTGCCTCTCGCTAGGATTCGACATTTATGTAACCCCAGAACGACCCTCCGCAACAAATTGAGCAAATGCAAGGTGCAAGCAGTTTGATCATGTTAATCCCAAGATTTTAAGTATTTATGTTGATTACAAATTCTATGTATGCATTGCTACTTTGTTTTAATAGTTGGCCTAGTAGATGCATTCCTTAGCAAATGATTGTCCTCTACTACCATGAGCCTAGGTTACTTGCTGTGATTTAGAGTTCGTGGATGGGCTCTTGTCACTTAGTAGTTGCGAATTAATTGCTTAGCCATGCTTAGCCGGTAGAAATGGGCTGTTATCGACTTGTCGATAACCTTGATCACACAAAACTTATTATGATTATGAATTCCACCTTGTGCTATGTCTACTTATGAAAACTAAAACTGAAAACAAAATGATTTAGACTTGGGCACAATGGTATGATGGTGTGATTTTGGGTGTGATCGAATGGTGCCCGGTCAACAAGGACCGAACATCTTGTTACACTAAACCAAGCATTTTAGCGCATAACCACATTAGAGGGTATGGGACCTCTTGACTAAGTACTTTGGCGTGTATTGGCGCAGGGTCGCAGGAGGGATGGTGTTGGGAGCATTGTAGTGTCCTAAGACTTCACCCGTGATGGGATTTGTTGTCTTTCGCTTGCAATGTAAGCGTATGGTGTTTCTACCCATACGAGCGGCTCGTAGTTAATACACAAGATTGGAAATGTCTCAGAGGACTTAGCTGGGCCGGCATACCTTCAGTAGTGTGCTTGTGGCTTGAAGGCGGTCCAAGTGTGGGTACATTGGTACACCCCCGCAGGTTAAAACTATTCGAATAGCCTCGCCCTAGGTTATGGACACGCTTGGCAAGGTCTTTCAAGAGTTAGACTACAACCTTTTAAATTAAAACTTGATGGGTGGTACGAATCGGGATTCGTATATGTTGTGGTGACTATTGGGATAGTCACTTGTGTGGTTACTTGTATGTATCTTTACTTCATGTTACTTTGAAAACTAAACAGATTTGCAAACTTGCTTTTAAAATGTATTACATTATTGCAAATAAAGTTGGCTTTATGCAAATGAGACATACAACCTCCACCTAAATAAGCTTGCATGTAGTTTATGAATAGGTCCGCTATTCCACACGTCATCTTAATGTACAAAGACAATCTTTGTACTCGATTGCTATGCTTAATTGTTTTGTTGCAGAGGAAGAAGGTGAGCTCAAGGGCCTCACTTTTGTGAGTCAGTGTTGTGGTAGCTATGGCGACTAGCTTATGCCCTGGCCGGTTGCCTTGTGGGTGCGTGGCTAACCTGGCCGACTTTTGTTCTAGCCATCTTATGGCGCTTTTGCTTCACTGTCATTCTTGTATATTGTTCTATTTGGCGGTCGGCTCTCTTTGTAATAACTTTACTTTATGTATGTCGTTGTTGAACTTAGTGATGTATGTGTATGGAATTGATGTGTAATTTTGTGATGATGTACGATGCTGCAATTGGGAAGCATATGTCCATCGAGGCTTAGAATGTTTAATTAGTAACACTAGAACCATTTGGAGGTTAAGTGTTCCTAGTTAAATATTCCGGGTCCTCACAATGTAAATGTATGACTTGTATGTGTATGATGCAATGTTGTTTAAGGATATATGTGCAATGATCATTGATCCTGGGAACCATTGTAAGACATATATCCGGGAATCCTGAATATTGGATTTGTTACTTATTAAATTTATGCTTCTAGTATGATCTTTAATAAAGGAGCAATACTGTTCCTTAATTAAGAATTGTGCTACAGTATAATTTTAATTAAGCACATTTCCAATATTCCGGGGTCTCCACAAATGCAGTATACACAGAGGGTCCAGAATTGCATTTTTGGATCCCAATAGCTACCCGTCCGGTCGTCCACCTTTTTGGTAATGTTTTTAACTGAATGAATTACATAGATTTAGACATACGGTTACGTAGTGTAGTATATTGTACATAATCCTTTTCGGTGGGTAGTTTAGTTTTAGATATGTGGTTAATTGTGGCAATCTTGTTTACGGTGCAATACGTCAAATATGTCGAACGCCATCAACTTCAAAATTTACTACGGTCAAGGGACTATTCTTGAGGGTCTCGAAGGGATTGATTTGTGTTATTTTCAATCGGCAACCATGACTCTAACAAAACCAGAACAGTGTACATAGAGCGCTGTGATGTGGTGGTTGTTCCACACATTCAATTTGAACCATGTTGTTTATGATCTGAGATTGAGTTGCCTTGCCAACCGAGCACCACAGGGCATATATTGGGAGTTAGTGCAGGTCAAGGGAACAATGTCATGGCAGTCATATGTACATAGGGCGAGGAAGGAACGGTGGGATTTGGTCCTTTTGGCCCAAGCATATGCCAAGCCCACTCCTGCATCGACAGCTAAACAAGAAGGGGGTGCTGATGCCGAAGTAGAAGTCGGGGACTCCAGCCACAGCGTGGCATACACAATGACCAAAGGTCCAGGAGTTGCTAATGTTGTTGATGAAGACCTTGTGGAAGGAGCTCCTTCGATCAGGCACGCTAGTGAGCTTATTGACGAGGGTGATGAGCTGGAAGCCCTAGTCCAAAGGATGGATCTGGAAGATCAAGACTACATGGCATTCTCAGAAGATAAAGGATCCGACGATGAGGATGCTGTGGAACAGCAGGCGGTTCCATCCGAGTGGAACACATACCAATTCGACAACCTCCTCGTTAATGAAAGCTCCCGTGTGCCGTGGGAGTACGACCAGAGCGAGTTCAAGCAAAGAGCTATGTACAAATGCAAGGAGGCCATGCAAGATGCGGTCAAATTCTGGGTCTTGTCGGTGTGGCGTACTTCACAGTCATCAAGTCTAACCCAAGATACTACGACGTGAAGTGTGACATAGAGGGATGCTCTTGGCGAGAGCACGCATTTCAGCCTAAGTGTGACACCTACTAGAAATGCTCTATGATGGTCCCTCACACATGTGTCATCATTTGAGTCATGCGGTCCCGTAAGAAGTCGATCAGCTTCATCACGAATCTCATGTATGATGAGATCGTGAATAATCTAGATTTTGAGCCACGATCCATCATTCAGGTGATTGAGGGAAGGTTCCAGTATACAGTCAGTTATGCCAAGACGTGGAGGGCAAAACAAAAGGCATTGGAATCAAGGCTCGGTACGTTCGAGGACTCCTACAACAACCTCTTCGGGCTACTCTGAGTCATATAAGACAGGAATGCTGGCACTTATGTCGACATTCAAGATTCTATGCATTCGAAGTGGGCCAATAAGAGGGTATTGAAGCGAGTATTCTTCCCCTTTGGTCCATGCATCAATGCATTCCGGTACTGTCATCCAATCTTATATGTGGATGGCACATTCCTAACTGAAAAGTATAAGGGACAAATACTGACTACAATAGCGACAGATAGGAACAATCCAGTTCTTCCCATGACATTCACTTTCATTGAAAGCGAGAACACATACAGTTGGTTGTGGTTCTTAAGAAATTTGAGGATTTCTGTTGAACAGTGTCGTCCTAACATATGCGTCACATATGATCGTCATGCAGGCCTGCTGAGTGCAAAACTCAGCCACAACAAGGAGAGAACGAACCACTTCTATGGACGAATCTGCAGAGCAGGTGGTGCATGAGGCACCTGGGTGCAAATTTCTACAAGCAGTTCCGCAACAAAGACTTGATGAACCTGTTAAGTAGCTGTGCAACCAGAACTAGCAGCGAAAGTTTGAAGCACTCTAGAATATTCTAGATGAGCGGACCTAGACGCACAGAAAGGAGGCAATGAAAAAGGCTGCTACAAGCACTGACTAGGCCCCCTAAGCATTGCCGCAGCTACCCACAGATGGTCCTAGTGTGGCGAGGAAGACGGGGGCGCAGTTGAAATGCTTCTCGGACTGGATTGAGCACAAGTGTAAGGGGAAGTGATCGCTGCTACATGACAGGGGTGGTGCTCAATATAGTGTCATGACAACCAATCTAACCAAGGTGTACAACTAGGTCATGCGTAGTGCAAGGTGCTCCCCTCTGGTTAGTATTGTGGAGGCAGTTCTCCGCGGTACCACAAATTACTTTATTGATAGAAGTAACAATGCTTCACTCGCCATGGCAAATGACAAAGTACTCTACTCTGCCATGATTACCAAGTATATAGAGGAGAAGAGCAAGAAGGGTAAGATGCACCTGGCATTCAAGATGGGCACAAGGGAGCTTTGCTTCGAGATACTGTGTAGGGATAAAGGACGTCGTGGGATGAACCGCGAGAGGATCACCCACGAGTGCACGCTACACCGCGCTAGTTTCTATGCACTTGCAACAAGCCTCTTCTTCTGCATAGGCCCTGCTCCCATGTCATGACCGCATGTTCGACGGTGGCGCAACATCTCGGCCAGTACCTTTTTGACTATTTCAACAAGAAGGAGGTGATGCAAACTGGAGTGCAGAGATATATGGTTACAGCGTAGTTAGCCATTTCACTGGCCATCCGACCTGAGAGCAACTTATTTGGGCCGTGGACATTGATAGGCTAAAGGAAAAGGTTGGCCGGCGACAGGTACGGCTCATCAGGAACAACATGGACGAAGTAGAAGCTGGGCGCCGTACGAAGAAGTACTCTATTTGCTGGGAATCTGGGCACACCTTCAAAAATGCCCTACGAGAAATCCATAGGACGAAGGATACATCGGCAATCCAGACATCGTCGTGGGGATCTCATCCGACCACCCCACTCGAGGCAGTCCACATGGGCGGACGTTGAGGTCGCGGCCACGAGAAATGTTCGTCCTATTGAAATATGTGGTGTCCAATGATTTGTAATATCACTTTGATTTGTAGAAAAACTAGGTGATAACGTTATGGTGAATGGTTTGTAATGTTAGTGTGATTTGTCCGCAAAATATATGACGACGTTGCACTGAATGTTATGTAATGTCATTGTGATTTGTCGAAAAAACATGTGACGATGTTGCGCTGAATGTTATGTAGTGTCATTGTTATTTGTCGACAAAAGATGTTATGTGAGGACCCGGAATATTTAACTAGTAACACTTAACCTCCAAATGGTTCTAGCATTACTAATTAAACATTCTAAGCCTCGATGGACATATGCTTCCTAAGTGCACTGCATATGCACATCATCACAAATTACACATCATTTCCATACACCATACATTACTAAGTTCAACAATGACATACATAAAGTAAAGTTATTACAAAAGAGCCGACTGCCAAATAAAATAATATACAAGAAAGACAATGGAAGCAAAGGTGCCATAAGATGGCTAGAACAAAAGTCGACCAGGTTAGCCAACATAACCCACAAGGCAACCGACCGGCCGCTAAGCTAGTCGCCCTAGCTACCACAACAAAGCTCACAAAAGTGAGGCCCTCGAGCTCACCTTCTTCCTCTCGCAACAAATACATGTAAGCAAGATAACCGAGTACACAAAGGTACTGTAAGATCGACGTGTGGAATAGCGGACCTATTCATAAACTACATGCAAGCTTATTTAGGTGGAGGTTGTATGTCTCATTTTGCATAAAGCTAACTTTATTTGCAATAATGTAATACATTTAAAAGCAAGTTTGCAAATCTGTTTTGTTGTCAAAATAACGATGAAATAAAGATACATACAAGTAACCACTGGAAGTGACTATCCCAATAGTCACCACAACATAGCACTAATCCCGATCTGCACTCACCCATCAAGTTTTAATTAAAAGGTTGCGATCTAGTTCTCACGGGGCGTATCCAGCGTGTCCATAACCTAGGACGAGGCTATTCGAATAGTTTTAACCTGCAGGTGTACCAATGTACCCACACTGCACCGCTTTAAGCCCAAAAGCACACTTCCAAGGTACGCAGCACGGCTAAGTCCTACGAGACATTTCCAATCTTGTGCATTAACTACGAGCTGCTCGATGGATAGAAACCCATACGCTTACATTGCAAGTCGAAAGACAACAAATCCCATCACGGTGAAGTCTTTCGAACACTACAATGCTCCCAACACCATCCCTCCTGCGACTCCTGCGACTCAAGCCAATACACTCCAAAGTACTAAGTCAAGAGAGGTCCCATACCCTCTAGTGTGGTTAGCACGCAAAATGCTCAAGACGGGCGCAAGTAACTCGGTCCTTAATGACCCGAGCACCATTCCATCACACCCAAAAGCACACCAACATACCATTGTGCCCAAGTCTAAATCCTTTTGTTTTTAGGTTTTAGTTTTCATAAATAGACATAGCACAAGGTGGAAATCATAATCATAATAAGTTTTATAGATCAAGGTTATCGACAAGTCGATAACCGCCCATTTCTACCGGAAGTTAAGCATGGCTAAGCAATTAATTAAGTAGCTACTAAGTGACAAGAGCTCATCCACGAACTCTAATCACAGCAATAACCTAGGCTCATGGTAGTAGAGAATAATCATTTGTCTAAGGAAATGCATCTACTAGGTCAACTATTAACACAAAGTAGCAATGCATACATAGAATTTGAAATCAACATAAATACTTAAAATACTGGGATTAACATGATCAAACTGCTTGCCTTGCTGGATTTGTTCTTGCTGCAGAGGGGAGTGCTCAGGTTCAATAAATTCTTCGGAACCTAACGCGAAAAGGCGATAAAAACCGATAAGAACGAAGAACACCAAAAGGAACTCAACAGCAAAGAACATCCAATTCCAATGAAATTTCCACAGCAGCTAGAGGTTGATTTTAGACAATTTTATAAACAAGAATCACTTCATTAGGACTAAGCATGAAAAAGTTATGGCTAAACTAAGTTCTCTCAGCCTGAAAAATCATAATTAAATTAATTTTGGTTACTGTTCATGACGAAAATTTCTAGAATGATCTAGAACTTGAAATTTTTATGGTGGGTAGATATGGTTATCCTAACAACAGCAAAACTGAGTTTGCACAATTTGAAGTTGAAATGAATTAGTTATGATTTTTCTAAGTTCTAAAACTAGCATATACCACTTTTCTGGAGCATAAATAAGGACAAAGCCTAGTTCATATTAAAGCCTGCCTACAGATAAATTTTACCAAGTTGAGTTTGCTCAGTTTGCAATTACAGAGAGAAAGTTATGTATTTTACAAGTTTTCAATGAATTTCTAGATAACCATATTCACTAAACAAGATCATGCTGTTTAAATCATTTTCTGCTACATAACAGTGCCTAAATCCATTTTCAGATTAAAGTTCATACTATAACAAGGCTACAAAGAATGGAATCATTCAAAAGAAGCTAAAATGACAAAGTTATGCACTTTGAAATTTGAAACAATAAAAGACTTAGAAAATTTGAGCTCTGGAGGTCCAAATGAACCGAAGACAAAGGAGAGGTCGTGGGCCGTCGATCCTTCATCGCACGCCACGGACTCTCAAGCGCAGACGGAAGACCTCCTCCGCATTGGGATGTCCGACCGTTGAGATCGATCCAACGGCCACGACCGGTGCATGCAGCGCCAAGACGCAAAGGAGGTCCTCGCGCTTATCAGAGGTCGTGGACCGCCGACGAGATCCGCGGTCCCGAGCACTAGGGAGGTCCTAAGGGTAAACCTACGGAGGAGGTCCGGGACGGCTAAGATCTCACGGAGGAGGTCTTTAACGGTCTAGATCTCCGAGGGAGGTCTTTAACGGACACGATCAAGCGAGGAGGTCCGGGCGATCAAGATCAAACGAGGAGGTCCCGACGGTCAGATTCAACCGAGGAGGTCTTGGACGGCCAAGATCTACCGGGAGGTCCTAAGTGACAGGGTTTTAACGGGAGGAGATCTCGACGGCTCAGATAAGGCCTAGGGAGGTCCTGAACGGTCCAAATCGCCACGGAGGGATGTCCTGAGACAAAGGATTTTGCAAAGGAGATCTAACGCTCAGATCTAACTCCGGGGAGGTCGTGAACGGCTAGGATTGAGCCTAAGAGGTCCTGAGCGGGGTTTTCTTTGTAAAAGGCCAGGGGTGGCTTTTTACAAAGAGGACCCCGAGGGTGGTCTTTGCAAAATGACCGAGGGAGGTCTTTTGCAAAGAGGACCCGGTGGAGGTCAGAGGATGGTTTTGGCAAAATGACCAAGAGGAGGTCCTTTTGCAGGAGTGGTCCTAGCGGCTAGGATTTAACTGTGGTGGTCCTAGGCGGTTAGGATCAACCCTAGGGAGGTCCCGGCACTAAGAGTTTTCGGACCGAGATCTAACGGCAAGAGCTAATCCTAGGAGGTCTTTTAACTACGGAGAACGCTCTAGGAGGTCTTGGGACTTAGAAATTTACACGGAAACCCATCTACGCATGCATCCGATCGAGGTGGTCTTAACGGCCGAGATTAAACGAGGGGAGGTCTTACACTTAAGGGTTTTCACGGAAAGATCTAAAGGTCCAGATCTAGCCCTAGGAGGTCTTAGACGGCCACGATGAACCCGAGGAGGTCCAATGACTTGACAAAAACGCGACAAGGTACAGAGCTCGACGGTGAGCTCACGCACGCTGTCGACGACCAAAGCGCGCGCGAACCAAAGCCACCAAAACGAAGCTAAAGGTATTGCGAACCTATCGGAGGTGCTCTCGACGGCGCGACGGCTTTGAACGCCGTGGCCGGGAGCGAGGCAGAGGCGAGTTTTCAAAAAATCCAAAACGGAAATCGAGCGTTACGAGCTAAGCTACTTAAACCTAGAGCTCTAAGGGACAAAACGAACTCACCCGAGTGTAGGGAAGGTCCAGAGGAAGCCGGAGGAGAGGAGGAAGAAGGAGACGCCCGGTGACTGTGAACTTCACGGAGACGAGGAAGGAAGTGGTCCCGACCACGAACAGCTCCCCAACTCGTCCACCCCTGCGATGGTTAACCACAGAAGGTTAGAGAAGGCTCAAGGTGAATAAGATGACAAAGTGACAGCTAAGAATTTCGATGGAACCACTGGAGCTCGAGGCCTTCAAAGAGCTCCAAAGCCGACAATGGTGGCAGAGAGAGGGTGTGTTCTTAGGTGTTTGAGTTTGGGAACCATCTCAACTGAGGGAGCTCAAGCACCACAAGAACGGAGAAGAAAAAGGAGAAGGGAGGTTTCAGGCTATTCATAGCCTGGAAGCTTGGCAATGGCATGGGCAAGTTCACTGTGAACAATGTCCATGCCCCTGCCAAAAACACGCATGGTAGGTAGGGGCAGAGCATGGTGGAGACTTTGGAGGTTAAAGCTGACTGGCAATAAATGCATGGCAGCAAAAAGAGCCGTTGACAAGAGGCAAAAGGTGACATCTCACTGCCCCAATCGCTCGTCCTCGACACGAGCAAAGCGAGAAAATCATGACGACTGCAGTCGAGGATGTCAAGAGGAAGAAGAACGTGGTCGAGGAGGAGGTCCTGGACGATCCCGATTTGCATGGGGTGGTCTGGACGTCCCGCATCACCCGAGCGAGGAGGTCCGAAGCGCGGGGAGGTCCAGAGAGGTCGTGATCATTTGGATGGAGATCCAAGGGCCCGACCACCCCGAGGCGCCGAGATCGAGGGAGGTGCAGGCGGTTGGATGGAGATCCAACGCCCACAAGGAACGAGCCCGAGGAGGTTGAGTGGATGGGTCCAACCGTGTCGGTTGAGTTAGGCTCGGACTCGAGCTCGCGTCCACTCAAACCATTCGATTTTTCCGGTTTTGAGAAGGGTGACATTTGGAGAATTGTTTGAGGTAGCAAACGAACTCCAAAAATTATGAAATTTTTACAGGAGCTTGCTAGCCGAGGATTGACCTTGAATAAAATTTTCAGAGGTTTTGGTGCTGTGGATTTTCCTCCAAAACTTTACCAAGTCTTGGTCCAAGGTTTGACCAGATTTTGAATTGGGTTGACTTTCCTCCAACAGCATTCAAACAATTTCTAAAAATTGTGGAATTTTTCAGAGGAGTCACATACCAACCCAAGAATTTAGGAGAAATATTTCCAGGAGATTATCACAAGATGGAACAAGAATGTTTTTGAAGGATCAAGATTTGGATCAAAGACTTGTGACTTTGTATTTCCATAACTTCTTGTACAATAGTTGTTCAGTATAAACAGGAAATACAAGATGTAAAAAGTTTTAATTTCTACTCATTTTCTTACATTTGAAACACAAGCCTAAAATTAGGATGTTACATGTTATGACGTTGTGCTGAATGTTATATAATCTCAGTGTGATTTGTTGACAAAATATGTGCTCAAAAATAGCCAATAAAAAACAGTGCAGAGGTCCTTGTCGCCAGTTGAATTGGCGACAGGAACCTATCGCCAATTGAACCGGCGATCTCCCCCACAGTTCCAATTAGTGATATGGTCGCTGTCGCCAATTGGAATAGTGACCGGAGCCTGTCGTCATTCTAAATAGCGATAGACATCTACTTTTGTAAACTTTTTTCAACTATTTATTTTTATAATTTTTTAAAAAATTAATATTATTTTTAAAAAATATCCTGGTTTTGATTGCGACCAGGGGGACCCTAACTCGTGGGACCAGCCAATGGGGATGCGTGGATCGTTGGATGCTCATGCGCCAGCCACCTTCCTTACGCTGAAATGTGGGCCCTTCTATTCTATGAGCTTGTCCTTTCTTGTATCTTCTGCCATTAGTATTCTTGTCTGTAAAGAATGTTCTTTTTCCTTTATTTATTGCATTGTATTGTACATTTTTACTACTGCCAGAACCAAAATGCAAATGAGGTGTATTTTTTCTATGCATTTTGTTATAAATTACTGCTGCTGCTTCATATAATTATTGTTATTTCCTTGCAAAAGAAAAAAAAAAACTACTATTCAAATAAACCCTGATGCCCAATGCTTGCGTTATGCATAGACTTCTTATGTAGCCATCTAGACTATCAGACTATAAACTACATCATCTGTCAGAAAAGAGGTGTTTTTACTTTTCAATCAACATAATCATGTCATTGGAAGGCTGGCAATCTGGCATGATTTGATCATTAGATATAACCAAGAGATAATCCTGAGCCATTATCAGATATCATTGTGTGGTCCAATCATTTTTTCAATCAGGTTGTGTTTACACACTGTCTGCCTTTGTTTACATCCCAATTACACACTGGTGACCTGTCCTGCTGATGCGCCAGTTCATCTCACCTCAAAGGCTCAAACTATTCTTTGCCTTTACTACTCGAATTTTTCTTCACTTCAGTTAGAAATTTGGATTGATTTTTGCTTGCCAAGACAGTCACCTTGTCTGGAATGAGTCCGGTTTTCTTTCTTAATTTCGGCATGTAAAAACATGCGGATACTTTCTTGGTGGTGTATGACAGACAGCAACAACCATACTTGAGAGGACACCTATCATACCTCCAACTAGAAATTGTGTCCACAAGGCAATAATATACTTTGTTCATCCAAAGATTTATTATCACTTCCAAAAAGGACATGATATGCAATTTATTAGGGTGTACACAAAACCTGGATCACTGAAAGTGGCCATCCGATTCATGTCCCAATGGATTGTACAAAAGCAAAAATGAAGTAACATTGCCATTAAATATCCTCACCAAGCACAATAACTTTGAATACAGACAAGAGTATTGCATAAGTGCTTGGCCCCATTTTCATTTTTAAGAACAGCAAGTTCAATATGCAACTTTTTTTTTCTTTTTAAGAACAGCGTGACGTGCATCCTTAGTTACATGCACTGTATAGTGATTTCAGCATATGGACCACATGGGAGAATGTGGCAGAAACACATATGCAGGTCCATGGTCAGAAATAAGCTCTTCTGATAAATAAGTTGAAAAGTCGGCCTTATCAGTCAGCAACATCACTCCATCCCAAAAAAATAGTTCAAATGTGGCTTTCTTCCACGAAAAGCAAGTTTGCACTAACAATCAGGAGCAACTTACTTAAATCTCAAGCCACAGGGGCACAAACAGATGACCGGATTTCATGTAATCGTCGGATCAAACATCTGATGTTGGAGGATCTGCAGTTAGGAGAGGGGGTCATGCGTCATCCCAGTACTTGGATCCCTATGTGCAACAGCTTCACCATCCACGTCAGCAAAGGCATTCCCAACACACTCCCAGTGGCGTTGCACATTCAATTAACAAAGCACTTCCAATTAGGAATCAAGCATGGCCAAGCCTGAGGTACAGGAGGTAACAATGGACGAAATTATCCTTCTATGTAGATCTTTGTAGTTGAGTGCTAGCTTCACATCCCAACTGGCATTCTCCCTGCAAGAAATCAAATACGCTGTACCGAGTAAGTGATCCTGATGTCCGGCACAAAAGGAGTGACACAAAATGGTTATTTAAGCAATAAAGTTGCACCGGTTCAAGTCATCTGGCTCGCCTAATCCTTCAAGCATGGGACTAAATATGGACAGAAGTGTTTCCAGCACCATCCTGTCATTTTCCTTAAAAGAGTACAGAGCAAAGGTAGGGGTTAGCTCTTAGCTGTGGATCTCATTTTCAGCTATTTGTCAAGCATATGACATGCTTCACACATCATTCACGAAAGCAAACCAACAGCATTCTTACATCAGCCTCTGGAGTGGTTTCGTTGTGATCACAATTTAGAACAGCACGGAGATGGGACAGCAAGCGCTGAGGCAGGCCATACGTGGGAGGTCCTCCAGATCTGGACAACCATGTCCCACAAACCATATGAGTGGTTTGACTTGTACTCACAGACTGGGCTGTGCCATCCTCTTCATCAATAGATGTATCAAGATCTGCAGACAATCACACATCAACAATATGGTGTTGTGTATATTTACATGGATTGACAGAGAAGGAACATGTGTCCAAAATGTATTACAGGCCAGAAGCCTAGGCTTCCCAAGTTGCCATTCATTGAAATTGTGCCCAGTCCCTCAGCAATTAAAAGGCACGAGGTGGTTGGATTAAATTTAAGATCACCAGGCTAAGCCATTTTAGCATTTTAGCGAGTAAATTAGTGTCATGAGATCCAGCCCAACCACCATCGCATTGACAACATTACACAACGGTAATCTCTCTACTTAGAGATCCACACATAGCTAAGGAGCAACACTTCCGTAAAACATTACCTAAAGGTATAACATCATAAGGGTTGTCTCCTCTTGGTAGAAAACCATAGAAGGTAATAAGATGAGATCCTGGATGTTTCCCATAACTGAGAAAGCACTGCTCCCCTGCATCACACGGTCTAGACAAAGGAAACTTCAAAGAATTTGAAGTTTTATCCACTCGGCCGTAGTTAAGAATGTGTGGAGATACCTACAGGAAAAAAAATGAGAAAGAAGACATGAGAAAGAGATCTGTATACCAATGAAAGAAAACATTGGAAGTGATTCAAGGACAGAGTTACAAACCGAGTGATTCAGAAGTCCAGCAACAGGAATCAAGCAAGTTGTTAATTTCCCACTACTTAAAACAACCATCATACTGTTAGAATACCATAGCTCACATGACCATAGAAAATTATCCCATGTATATATGTCTTGCTTGAATATCTCGGGAAAATTTGTGCACAGCATTGGAAATAACTCATCATACTGCAGGCGCAAGTGCTGAAATAAAGAACCAATAATTGCTCCGTACCAGTTCGATAGTGATTTACAGGATCAATAGAACAGTATCGCAGTGATATTACCTGCCTAGCTTGCATTAACTCATCAAAAAGAAGGGTTCCTTCTAATGCAGCAAGTGCATCAATTCCAAAACTCAAGCCTGGAAATGTATGCAATGAAATAATTCTTTAAGTTGAATATACGAACTTGCTTTGCAGAAGAGAATCAACTACATGTACCTGTATTAAAATTTTCTGGAAGTGTCTCAAAGTATAACTTAAACTCTGAAGACAGATTATACCGCTCTCTCATGCTCCACAACAATAGCATAGTCTCAGTGGTGATGCCATTCAAATCTTTTAATGCAAGAAACTGCAAAGCATGTGAAAAAAAAATTCTAAATGAAGAACGAGCAACTCAAATGTTGGAACATCAATCTGTCAAAAAATGCAAAACGTTTGGCCGTAATGAACATGTAGTCTGCACTTCATAAAATATGCCAAACATATATGTTTTTTTTACCTAGTGCCAGATTCTTCATGCTGAACATCTAACTGCAATAGGCCATATAATATACAAATTTGAAATTCCCTGAGGGTTCCATGCAAGCCAGAACTATTTTATGTCACCACACAGGAAATGTGGGTGTTTGTGAAGCGTGGAAATGGGAGTACCATGGAAGATCATACCATGTCAGACTGAAAGAGAAGTTCCTCAGATATGATAATGGATTCTGGAATTTCAAGAGCGACATCGCCCACACCTATATTTTCAGAAGCTAGCATTCCTCTCCCAGCTCCTTGAAAAACTAAATTTTTCGGAATCAGATTAAAATTAGGTATAACGATGACGACAAGTATCTATGAACATAGAAATAGCTAGTTAATTCAAGTGAGGTTATGATGAACAAAAATATCAGGTACAATATCCGAGAATCCTAGTATACAGCGAACAAAGTTCTCTCTAGCATTTCTGTGACATCTACCACTAATTCCGCTAACTCAATTACTTGATTGTTTGTCTAAGCAACCTATAGTACTGAAGTAAGAAGTAAGTTTCACAATAATAAAAACATTATCATCATTTTTTGCTAAAATAAGATGAACATTTAAAAAATCTATCAGAAATTGTTGATTATGCAAACACAATTAAGAATGGAAAGATAAAACATTAGTAGACACAGAAAGGTTATATCATCCAGACATGTTGTCACAAATTCTTAATTATATTTTACAACAAAGAAAATAGAAATCTTCTCGGTTTTCAATCGGTAGAAAACAGCGCAGAGCACTCATGATCCATAATAGTAAAGAATGGAGTGTGACACACTATCAGCAATTTGTATGGAGACTTACATGCTATCTGCAATTTAGTTTTAACACCATGATGCTCCCCCCATTTCAAAAGAGAATCTTCAGCGTCATGGCTCTGTGTTTGAACTACCATTGGGTCATTGTCTGTCAACCCCACAGATCTGAGCCTAACAACAATCTCATCCTGTAGTATTTGCAATACTCCCTTGGCACCATCATTGACAGTTAGAAGCAATGTTTTCATGATTTTGAACAGCTGATTTAGAGATTCAAGTTCATTCCTTGCAGAGAATGGACCGAAATTATCATCTCCATCAAAATAAAGCTCTAGCTGCGGTAAATTAACACAAGTTATTTCTTAAGTTAGAACTGAATAAGCTCCAGAGTCTTTTATGTTATCTCAGCAAATCAACAATGAGCAACACAATATGGAATACCTCATCCATATGGATAACCCTAGCAGCTTGGATCATCCGGTCCAGTAATTTCAAGGCATCAGAAGCAAAACATGAGATTGGAACTTGAAATACGCAGGGTAGATTCCTAATCTCCAACATTCTCTGCATTTATTGAAAAAATGAACTTACCGAAATTTTCAAGATATCTGTAGAAGATTCTAACACACATGAGACTTGCGCAATTTTACGTCTATGGAGAAAATAAACAGATATTGTTTCATCCCACTTTGACCTTTGGCAAGAAATTTAGGAGCCACATTACAAGCCAGAAGGTATCCACATGATAAACATACGAAGCTATAACTATTTATCATCCTAACATCACACCAAGACATCACTCAGAAACTACCACAACACTAGTGACTAGTCTTTCACCGGCAACCTGATAGACATCACATCAAAGAACCATACAGCGTGCGTCGACATTTCAGCATTGCCACCACATAAAATAGATAAGATCTGCTTTTATTCCTCGACACTTACTCATGTACCTATCCAACTTGACCAGAAACAACTCCACTACTAACGAAAAGAAAATAATTTTACACGGAAAAGACCAACCTTTTTGTAACTTTTTAGAAGAATCACCTCTTAAATCAGTTAAACCCGAGCTTGTCAACTATTCAGGTGCAAATATAACTCATGTGCTGTTTAGAAACCACAGAATAAACCCTATATCCTATCCTTATCCCTAATTGGACAAGGAGTGTGATATTTGCATTACCAGAAGCAAAGAGGGGCATCCATTCCTAAAATACATCTAAATTATGGCATTTCTTGCACCCGTTTCAATAAATTGTATTACGGTAGTAAAGATCTGCGCTATAACAAGTATGCCAACAACAAAATATATTTGACTGTTTTAGGCTTTTAGTAAATAAAATCCAGCACTCCCCTACTGCTGCCATAATGATTTTATGCAATCAAGCGTAACAGTGTGCTACAAGCCTACAATTACCGATTCCCCAGAAATGTTCCCATCTCTTTTAATTTTGAGTTTCTGACACCTCCCTTCTTCCTCAAGCACAATATTAAACAGGTACCGATCCAAAGAAAAAAGAACAGATTTTTTTGTTTGGTCCTGTTCCTAAGTACCAAACTAAACACGGCTTAACCAAATCCCTAGAACCGAACCTTGCACGAACAAGAAAATATCGCACTTAAGAGCTTTTCTTGCGCTCGAATAGTGTGTGTAGAATATACATTGTACCTTCTTGTTTTGGTGCAGGGGGTCCTCGTCCGAGGGAGACGGCAGGCGAACCACCACCACCTCACCCCCCACGGCCAGCTCCCCCGCCTCCGCCGCCATGGCCGCTGCCGCTTCTCCGGGACAGCGGACGGGATGGGGTTTCGGGGTTTGGGCGGAAGAGCACCGCAGTCACCCGACCAGTGGGTTCGGCCCAGCGGATGAAATGAAATGCCAAAACAAGCATGAGACTGTTGGGTCGGCACTGGTATAACATGGTCTACATTGTTTATAGGTCAGTTGTTATAACACGAAAGTTTGGGTTATGTCGGATACACTCTAACATAAAAGGTCGGTTTGGCATGATACAAACAGTATTAGGTCGTGTTAGGCACAACACGATGGTCCGACTACGAAGAGGGAGAGGAGGAGAGGGGTAGGGGGCAGGAGCCAGGAGACGGGGGAGAAGAGGGGACGTGGTTGACGGGGGACGCGGCCCACGGGGGAGATGGCCCGTGGCTGGAGCGGAGGGAGAAGAGGGTTGGAGACGGCGGCCGGTGGGGACGAGGCCAATGCGGAGGCGATAGGGGCGGCATGGTCACATGGGGGAGAAGAGGGGACAGGGAGGGGAGACGGCGTGGAGGCGACAGCCCTGGGGAGGCAGGGGCGGCGACACGGCTTAGCCGTAGTGCCACTATGGCACTACCGCTGTGACACACGCGGCACGCGCACAGGGGAGAAGAGGAGGATGGGGTGATGGGCCGGGCTAGCACGACACGTTTAAGGCCATTGGGGCCCGCATCGGCACAACGGGCTGTGCCAGGCATGGCACGACATGGGGTCATTTTGCCCATTAGGGCCTATTTGGCATGGTCGACTGTGTCCTGCACGGCATGACCTATTTGGCCCGATTAGTGTGGTGACGTTCAGATTTTTAAAAATCGACCGTTTAGGGCTTTAAAAATAGTAGAAAATAAAAAAAATCTTGAATTTTTTTTTTAATAAATAGCAATCATACCTCCTCATTCATCATCCATCCATTTCTCAATCTCTCTTTCGAATTCTATTGTGCAAATTGAGATTCCTTGTGCGATAATTTGGCAAAATTCAAAAATATGCCAAATTTTAGAAAATTCAAATTTCGGTAGCAAGTCAGCAAAAGAGGTACAATACTATTTTTTGCATATTTTTATTGTTATTATTTATTATGCTAAGATAAAAAAAAATAGTGTAAGTTTTGATTTTGTAGTTTTCGTTATAGAAAATTACGATAGTTTTGATCTTGGTGATTACGGACTTTAACTGGAGGGAATTGCATCCATGAAAAATATCACTGCCTCAAACCAATCAAAGTTGTTACTGGAAGGGCAAGGCGTAGTTCCTTCATCATGCTCTACGGCAACATCTTCGTCGGCGACCACCGGAGTAAAGAGGTTGAGGTCATCTACGTTGGGAGTCTAGGAGAATTTTGATAGGACAACCAAGGCAAACACACAAGGAAATCAGGTACCATATGCTGTTTGCAAAATTTGACATCATGAATTGTCTACAAAGTCTGCAGGTGGAACGAGACAATTGATTAGACATGCTACAAGATGTAAGGCCAACCAAGGATTAGTGATAAGGCAAACACAGCTGCAGTACAATCCCAATGGTATGGTACGTAGCTCGCATTACAATCCTGAGGTAGCCCGTCAATCTCTCTGTCGTTTAATTGCTTATAAGGATTTACTTTTAGGTTTTGGGGAGTCCGCTGCTTTCGAAACTTACATTAGGACTGCAAATAATCCTAGATTTTCTACCATTTTTAGACAGACAGCAACTAAGGATCTAGTAAACTACTACAATAAATGTCATGATAAATTAAAGGATCTATTTAGTATGTGCACATTTTTTGTGGCCCTAACCTCGGACATATGGAGTGGTCGTGCTAAGGAGGATTATATTAGTGTAGTTGCTCATTATGTTAATGATGACTAGATAATGGAGAAAAGATTATAGGTTTCAAAATAATTGATGTAGCACACACGGGTTAGAATATTGCAGACTCTGTTATCAAAGTCGTAGAAGACTTTTGTCTTACAAACAAAATATTCTCAATTAATTTAGACAATGCTGCTTCAAACTCTACGTCCATGGATATTTTTTACTCTAGTGTTGAGTACATACGCTGATTCCTTCTTGCTACATCAGCGATGCATTTGTCATATTATTAATCTTATAGTAAAATGTGGTTTGAAGAGGCTGACTTCGTATATTAAAGCTTTTCAATATGCGATATCTTTCTTGAATAATTCTAACGTTAGAATAGCAGCATATAAGAACTTATGCAGGGCAATGGGTGTACATCCAATAAAGTTTGGTTTGGACATGCTGGTAAGATGGAATTCAACTTACTTAATGTTTAAGAGTCTTTTACCGTAGAAGAGCACTTTTTCTGTTTTTATTCAAACACACTATCAGAGCACTAATAGTACTGTACTATTGATTGAGCAACATTGGTTCGTTGCTAAGAAGATACTTCAGTTTTTAGAAATTTTTTATGAGGCCATTGCTTTGTCTGTTGTCTATTATCCAACATCTCCTATAATTGTACAAAGTATTTTATAGATTGCTAGTCAATTGAAAATGAATGAAAATGACATAGTTTTATGATAGACTATTATTACTATGAAAGCTAAATACCTTAAATATTGGAGAGAAATCTATTTCCTATATATATTTGCATTTATTTTAGATCATAGAGCTAAAATTCAAGGATTTGCTAATGTTCTTGATCTTCTTAGTGATGCTATAGGGTTAGACTATTCTAACTATTTTTCAGATGTTCGTTCTCAATTACATGAGGTTTTTCAAAGGTATGAAAATAAGTTCTAGGGAATCCGCTTGCAACGACTTCCACTAGTACCCACCTTAAGTAACAAGACAAATCTGTGGGGCAATGTCGGACCCCAAATTTTGAGCTTGGGACCCACTGCGTATAGTTGTGTCATTCCCTAGATCAGTAGCTGGCACACACAATTACATCATTAGTTCAAACACATATCATGTAAATGTAAGGATATTGCATAATATTAACAAAGCGTAAACATACTTTGCGACTTCTGACTTACAGAATGGCCGAACAGACCAAATATCTTTCAAAGGTCAGCAGCGGCAAGCCGTAGTGCAGAAGAACACGTGGAACTACCACGATATCCCACCAGCAGTTGACTGTGGGCTCGTGACCTAGTTCTTGGCCTTCTTGATCTTCAGTCTTGATTAGCACTCATAACTGTCCATGTAGTCTTCTTGTTCCTAAGTCTTGAGTAGTACCCATAGCCAGCCCACTATAGGCCTACGACCAAGTACTGACCGATGGATGTGGTCGTGTTGTGCAAGGAATGTCGGTTTAAGGCTATGATCGCGCCTGGTTGTAGAGGAGGGCCTGGGGTGGTCCCGAAGGTCTTGGAGAAGTCCTACAGAAGTCCCAAGGGGGTCCTGAAGTTGACCCGAGGAGATCTTGGGGAAGTCCTGAGGGGAGGTTGAGGGGAGGTCGAGGGGGGGTCAAGGACGATCCAAATGAACACAGGGGAGATCCTGGAAGATCTAGATGAACCAAGGGAGATCCTGAATAGTTCAGCTAGTATCAAGGAGGTCCTGAATAGTTCAGATGAAATCAAGGGAGGTCTTGAACAGTCCAGATGATATCAAGGAGGTCCTGAATGGTTCAGATAAGATCAAGGAGGTCCCGAATGGTTCAGATGAAATCAGGGGAGGTCCTGAATGGTTCAGATAAGGTCAGGGAGGTCTTGAACGGTTCGGATGAGTCCACATGGGTGTTCTTGAAGAGGTCGTGGGAGGTCTTGAGGAGGTCTTGAAGAGGTCCAAGAGGACATCTTGGAGAGGTCTTAGAGGTAGTCCAAGAGGAGGTCTTGGAGTGGTCCAAGAGGTGGTCTTAGGAGATCCTGAGGAGGTCCTGGGAGGGAGACCCTAAGGAGGTCCGGTGACACCTAGAAGCGGTTGTAGACTAACTAAGGTGGTCGTAAGACAATTATTTGGTGGTAGTAAACCAACTGAACCTGAACCTTGTTCCTTATGAGTAGTATCCTATGTGAACAGTGCCACCTGTAACATAATATCTTTATATGTGCCAGGCTATGCGGCCAAGTGTTTTACAAAAGAGCCAAGAAGCAAAAATCTTACAAAAGGTAGAGTACCAACACGAAGATAAGTGTAGAGGCATAATAAGTTGTAGTGGATCCATTCACTCTGCCCATAGCAAGCGACTAGAGTCCCAACCTAAGCTTCATCATCTTCAACACCATCCGGTTCAACCTCCATGAAGTACTGGTAGGAGTCTTGATCACTTGGGTCTGAAAAGATTATAATGGTAGAGCCTGAGTACACAACCGTACTCGTGACCCAACACACAATTCAATTTTATAGATGCAGGGATTGTCAAGGGGAGATTGAGGTTCTTTTATTTGCATAAAGCCAACTTTGAACTAGACTTAGTAGAAAATCCAGAGACTTAGCATTTTCAACAAGTTGGTTTCGGAAATGAGTTTTCATTTGTAAAGGACTAGTGGAGGTCCAACCTCCAATACCATTGAGTAGCTCCATCCACTTAATGCTCGGACTATCCCGTAATTATCACTAGTCCCAAACCAGGCCTTTTTAAATCCTTGGGGTCCTACCCCATTTTTCCCATTCCATCCACAAATCGGTTTTCACAAAGAAAAAGGGAAAGCTCTATATCCAGCAAGTTCTCAGCATCGCTCTTAACCGTGAGCACGGCTATCTAGATAGTTTTTTTTACTCTGCAGAGCCTATACACTTTACATACAAGAAATAATTGCCTTGATATATACACACGCTTCCTTAGACATGTGAATCAAGGGGAGATTATCAAAAGGCATTTAGAGTGCTCAACCTCGACGCAACCCCACCCTCTAAGGTTTCTACTGCCCGGTGCCATGCACACCCGGGAGGCCCTCTTGCGCCGTATGGTTTTCCTGTGGCTTCATTCCCCTCTACCCACACCACATTCCCCCAAGGCGAAGCCACGCCGAGGCGAGCAAATTAGTTAGCCAAGTCTGACTCATTATAGACTTGTGGTTGCACTGTTTTTACATGAGAGGTCGTCACTAGATTCGGTCCTTAATTGACTTGGGTGGTACATCCACATATCATCATCATGTCGTGCCCCCGGCACCAGCCACTCTTTCCATCCGCCCAAGTCGAAGTCTGTTTTTGGGGTTTTATTTTGTTTAGAAAATAATCCTTTCATCCAACATACCAGCCAAGCTCCCAGCCTCGACTGCCCAAATCTAGTTTTCATGTTTTGAATGATTTTTGTCGGGCAATATAATGCCCGCATGACAATGTACCTAAGCAAGGCTAAGCATGACACTTTGGTACAGACTTATTTAACAAGTATGTAAGATATTAAGTTCTAGGGTGACAAGGGATAGTGTCCAAGTTCAAAGGTTGGAAAATTATACACAATTATTATTGAGGCATTAACTATGAGCTAAACCAATATAGCTGCATAAAACATAACAATACAATTTTATAATTTAAGGCAACATAATTTGTAAAAGGTATGCTCACATATGATCAAAGTGTTAACTCGCCTTGCTCAGGTTACTGCTGGTCTTGGTCCTAATCAATGAATGGTTCTTCGATCGCCTCATCCTCTATAATCAGAGAGACAACCAAAAGGAAAATGAGCATACATGAACTCAAATTGTTTGCAGAAATTCAATGAACTCCAAATAATGCAACGTCGCCAATCAGAAATACTAGTCCCGTATAGTTGAATATTGAGTGGTTAAGACCCGGGGAGGTTGTGGAGGTGCTACGACTAGGAGAGGTCGTGAAGGTGCCATGACCAGGAGAGGTCGTGGAAGCATTACAGTCAGGGGAGGTCGTGGCCAAGGAGGGTGGTCATTGCAAAAGAGAAGGTTGTGGCTAAGGGGGTGGTCTTTGCAAAATAGGAGGTCGTGGCCAAGGAGGGTGGTCCTTGCAAAAGAGGATATCGTGGCCAAAGAGGGTGATCTTTGTAGAAGAGGAGATCGTGGCTAAGGAGGGTGGTCTTTGCAAAAGAGGAGGTCGTGGCTAGGGAGGGTGGTCTTTGCAAAAGAGGAGGTCGTGGCCAGGGAGGGTGGTCTTTGAAAAAGAGGAGGTCGTGAAAGTATTGTGCCTTGGAGAGGTCGTAAAGATACTAAACGACTGGGAGGTCGTGAGATGATCATCTTCTTTCGGTATTGTTACAGAGCTCATCGGTTTACCACTCGAGTTCGACTTCGGATTCAAAGTCCGGTTTGTAACTTGATTTGTAACTATCGAGCAGAAAAGTTGTCTTTGAAGCACTATTACTGCTGGAGGTCCAAGAGGTTGGAATCACTATAGCCAGGGGAGGTCTTAGAAACACTGTGACCTGGGGAAGTCGTGAGAGGGTTAAGACTTGGGGAGGTCTTGGCCCAGAGGGTGGTCTTTGCAAAATAGAAGGTCATGACCCAGAGGGCTGTCTTTGTAAAATAGAAGATCTCGACTAGGGGGTGATCTTAGTAAAATAGGAGGTCGCGCGCCGAGAGTGGTCTTGACCAATAAGGTGGTCTTTGTAAAAAGTAAAGTCGGGGAGTGTTATTCGTGTGTAGTCGAATGAGAGAAGTATTCGAATACCTAGTGGTGGTCGAAAGAACAAAGGTTTGACTTTATTGACATATTCGAATAAACCAATGAAAGGACCAGAGGGAGAAACAGAGGAACATTAGAGAAAGAACAAGGTAGCTCGGGCTAGGAGGAGCATCTAGCCACTAGGGACTTACCAGTACTAGGCGGGGGGAAATGGACTAGCCAGAGCGGGGCTGGCAACATGGACCACGACTATGTAAGAAGCTCCACACTGCAACAGTGGCTTGAGGGAGGAGGTAGACCTCAACCTCCAAGGTTGCTCCGGGGAAATAGGTGGCTGGTCCTCCAAGGTTGTCTTGGGGTCTTCTAGTCAGAGAGGAGGAAGGGCGATGCCGTTGGTAGCTCCTGTGAATCAGAGAGTGGATTCAATGGAGGAGCGTATTGTGGGTTATGGGTGAGAGTAGATATCCACAACGCGAAAAGGTACCTTACCGAGGGGTGAAAACGACGAAGGTGGCGATGTGGAGAGGAACGGTCGAGGCAAGCGCTTGAGCCAGATTGGGTTCAAGTTTACTAGGAGGAGGAGGAAAGTGAGGCTAACACTGGAAATAGCAAGGGAAGCAATAAGGGTCTTGGAGCAACTATGTACATGCACCTTGGCACAATTGACGAGGAGTGGTTGGTGCAGTTGACGGTATGGGAAGCACAGGGCAGCTGAATGACAGCTTAGGTGATGGCTATTGATGACTGCTTGACTGAAATTGGCTAGCACACTGAGAGAGGGAAAGGAGGAGGTGGCACTGGTCCTATGACCGAAGGAGTTATCCCGACTGAAACAAGTTCGGTCAGGAGCTGGTCGGAAGTGTGAAATAGAGAAGGAGAGTAAAAATACAACTGGTGCTCGACCTTGTATTGCTCAGTGTCTCTATAGCCATACAATAGCACAGCGTGCATACAATAGAACAAGAGAGAGAGAGTTGAGTGAGAGTGGTGGAGATTTGACCGAGCCGACCGGGAGGCGTTGGCGCTACAGGTGCGCCCGCCCATAGGACCGGGTAGCCTAAGGGGAGTGCCCTGTGTGTGAGCATGCATGCACAAGGTCATATCTGTGAACAGAAAGGAGCAGTAGAGGAGGGGCGATGACACGGACACTGGCTTGGCTGGGTAAATAGAGAAAAAAGAATGCACGGGGGTGGTCGAGTTAGACCAGAACCATGCTAGCCAGGACTAAGCCCAAGGGAAAGTAGGTAACAACAAAAGGCTTGGAAGAATTTGGGAAGAAGACGAAACAACATAATTTAGGTTTGCTAAAATTCTAATATACGCTTTAAGGAATTCATATGTGAAAATAGATAAAACCATGGAAGCAAAAAGACAATGCCCACAAGTAATTATCAAAGATGCAGACAAACGGTACGATAATAGATATCATACCAAAAAGTTTTAAAGAATCTTGTATTTTTGTATTTAGGTACTTTTTAGGTTGTTACAAACCCTACCCCCCCCCCCTTTAAGAAAAATCTCGACCCCAAGATTTCAGTTGAACGAAGGTAAGAAGAAAGAACAGAGACATAGCGGAGGGTGCTGGAGCACTTTTAGTTGTTTTGTAGGCTCCTGTGTGACTTCTTGTCATATCCCTAATTGTTGATCCCATCTCTGGGATGTACAAGATGCTGATAATTGGGAATTTTAAGAGAGATAAAAGGAATCCAGAAGAGAGAATGGCGAGCAGAGAGGCGGGGAAACATGATATAGCCGCTTAGGGCTTCATTTCATTCGATCACTTCCCCATTCACAAGGGGACCATTGTCTTTACACCACAGACGATAAGAAAAAGACTAGCGATCCTATCCTGGCCTTCCATTCTTCGTAAGCCTTCTCGTCGGCTTTAGTGGTGGCGGGGTTGGCGACCGTCAGATCAAATGCCTCCACCTGTGCCCTTGCACGCTCGATTTGCGCTTGTAGTCGTTCGGACTCCAAAATCAAGTCCCATATGGCCCAGAGGCCATCAATCCTAATTAATCTCCACCGTCTCAGTGAGGTCGACCTGTTCTCCTGTAATTTGGATGTCACTCTTGACTCTTCGGGCTGCATCCTCGGTGCTTACCAGGTAGTTCCATAGGACGATCCCCACGACGAGGTTTACTCACCGGATTCCGCAGACCTTTGCATTGGCCCGCCTGAGGAGGAGCTCAAGTTGACAAAGGGTAGGTCGAAGGGCCCACAGCGGATGGCATTGCGAACAGAAGGCTTGCCCGGCTTGGACTAAGCTAAGGCCGAGAGGTGCGAGCAGAGAACCACAACGTAGGCCAGTACGGCCAGCACGAGAGAGGAAGCCACTTGGAGTCATGGAGAAAGGGGATCAAGGAGGTTGATGGGAAATCCTTTCCAAAAGGGGAATATCTATTTATAAATAAGTGCTAAAGCCAGAGCAGGAGACGAGGAGATACTTTGGGAGCTGTAGCGATGCTGGTGTGATCGTGAGACGAAGAGACACACGCATTGCGTGGGAAAATGAAAAGATACATGGGAACGTAGGGGTACTTTTCACCGGTTTACCACCGATGGTTCTATTATTTCTGCATTATGCTTCCACCCTTAAGAAATGTCCATCCATATTAGTTGTTTCTTCTGCCTCCACTAACTCAATCGTCATTATCCCCCAAGATTATAGGGTCACCTTAATACAAGGTTCATTATTCTAACACGCCACCATAATACTCAAGTTGGCCCTTCTCCCACACAATCTTCTAAAAACGTATAACTATGATTTACTATTCTCCACTTGTGGGTTGTAATATCTAGATTTATTCCGTACCTAGATTCTGCATAAGTCCTATTGATCCAACTTTGAACAGTTATGGTTATTCCTCCATGTCCATTACCTTTCCATTGATCTTAATTGCACTCCTTTTGTGCTTCATTCCACCATTTAACATGTAATTCAGTATTGCTCCGTTTACACATGTTGAACCAATGCCTTTTAGTGCAAATCAAATTTTCCTCAAGTGTCACCTTGATTAGGTCGATTCCTCTGATATCCAAACTCTAGAATTTAGCTAACAATCCATTTAGTGCTCAGGTTATGCGTATAATTTCCATTATCCTTGTTGCTTTAACCCAAGAGTGGTCTTACAGGATGTCCTACAAGCTCTTACAATTATGGTTACTTCCACAATATGCCACATATTTGATTTATTCCCTAACCATAAGGTATTCTTTATTCATTTCAACTAACTACTTGTCTTACACGTCCCTGATGACATCAACTAGACCTAGGATACATCATGAGTCCATACCTTGTCGGGCTACCTTACGTGCCTTCTTGGTCAGGGACTATCTCTACTGCGGCTTTGATGGCTGCAATGCTTACAACTGCGCGGAATCCCTGTTGTTGCAGCTCAACGGTCTTGGTGCCCCCAATAGTTTTCGGATGGCGCTTTGGGGTAGTGGTCGTGTCCTTCCTTACCATAGCTAGAGCAATTTGGCTGCTTTTGCTTTGGTCGAACTCCGACCTTCATGTTTAAGTTGTTTACCTTCTCTAGATAACAATTTCTAGCGAAATGCCCTAATTCACCACAACTGAAGCAAGGTAACTGCCTTTGCCTCTTATGCCCCTTAGGGTAGTGGGACACAAGGTGGTCCACCTTGCCACATCCGAAACTCTTGACAGGGTTATGAATCTCCTCTGGTGGGAGGCGACGCTTAAGGATCTTGTATGCCTGCTAAGTAGGTCTTGCCATCTGTGGTTGCTCACAGCAAGGAAAAAGGAAAGAGCATAAGATAAGGAGAAGATCGCGGAGATAAGGTAACTAAACCCACTCCCCTATAAAACTTAGGATTTTAATATACGAAAAGCCGGGGAGGCTCAACCAAATCACACAAATCTTCTAAAACGAGCTTTCCTGTGACTGCAAAATACGATGCTAAAGGGGCAAAACAGGCAGTACACAGGTTCCAAATAACTTTTTACAATAGTACATCGTCTACTCGTGGCATCACACCTAGGGGTGCACAATTCTGCACACAAGGGTTACTCAAAATGAGATTGCCCTGACCTTAATAAGCTATCATGTTCTTGGACTTAAATTTTGAAGCTTAGATAAGGGGAGAGACAAATGATCACTTTTCAAAATCAAAAGCGAATCCATATAGTTAAGAGAGAGTAACCTTTAAGAGGGATGAGAATGAGCAATACTAATATTTTTCACAAAGCCTTTGTTAGGCGAAGATAGGTTTTGAAAACTTCCACTAATGAAACTAATCGGCCATGCTAACTAGGGTCATAACCTAGAGTCGGTATGCTCTGATACCAAGCCTGTGACCTGTAACAGCCCCAAAATTAGGATTTGTATTTTAAATATATAAAAGTATGAAAATTTAAAAACTTTTGGTTGTATCTCTTGATCATGCTCATGGTTTCCAAAATCTTGTGCTCAATTTTAAAATTTTGAAGATTTTTATTAAAAGTTTGTGTTGAAATTTTAAACTTTTAAACTTAAAATTCCATTTCTATTTGAAATCCAGAAAAATGTGTGAATAAAAGTTTACAAAAATAATTTAATCAAATACTAGATTATTTATCTTGAATTATCATTATTTTTACCAAATTTTTAGAAGTGATTTTCGCTTCACCAAAATTCAAATCAAATCCCTAATGCGCTTTGAAAATAAATTAATTTGACAAATTTTAAAATACAAAGTGTTTGAAATTATTTTTCCTAAGTCTTAGATGATTCTTAGAATGCTCACAAAATTTTCAGAATCTTTGGAATTTTATTTCTATTCCAAACCGCTAGGTCAAATTTAGTTGTTTTCGGTCAAATCTAAGTCCAAAATTAAAACCTAACCCGAGCCCGATGTTCCTCCGACCGGACCGAGTCAAACCCTCGACCGCACCTAAACTTTTCCGCTTGGTCCGACCGAAACCGCCGCACCGAGTCACTCTCCTCTCACTTACTTTCGGCCCCACCCGTCAGAGCTCTTCTCCACGCTTCGCCGAAGCGCTCGCTCGCCAGCGCCAACAAGATCGCCGCCTCCCGCGATGTGCGCGGCTCGTCGGTCACCTCACCGACACGCGCCTCACCTCGCAGCCTCCGCCTCCTCCTACAAAGGCCCTACGAAAGCTCCCTTCTCGGTTTTCTTCTTCCCCCTCCTCGGTCCATCCTTCTCCACCAAGCACCGAATGCCATTCACCATGCCCGCGCCGCCTCCAAGCCCGCCGGCCACTCCGGCGAACTCCGATGACCGCCAACCGCGTCACGACGTGTCCCACCTCCCCAGGAACCTAACCCTTCAATAAATTTCTGGTTTCATCCACTGTGGAGCTGCGCGCACCCGTTCTTCCTCGGCTCCGGCCGAAACCGCCTCCACCGTCGCCGCGCCTCCTCCAGCGAGCTCTAGCTCAATTCCTCCCTCTGTAAGCATCGTCTAGTATCCCTTGACGTTCTCCGATCACTCACTCGCGATGTCTTTCACTTCAGGTCGCCGCCGTCGGTAAAGCACCCGCGCCGCCGCATGCTCACGTCGCCAAGTCAACTCCGGCCATCTCAACTTCCCCCGACAACATTGGTAGGTTCCCTGAGCTTCACTAGTGCTCGTGCGCGCGCTATATTTTCCCCAACTGCACCCGACGCCGTCGCCCCCTTTTCACCCTCACGGCCGGCCGCCATGCTCGTCCGCCGCCGCGCGCCACGATTCTCCCGCCACCCCGCGACCAGCCATGGCTTCCTTGACGCCCCGGCGACCCATTTTTGTCATCGCCACCACCTTCGCACCACTCCCCTCGCCGGCGATTTGCCACCCCAAATTTCAGCCCGAGCTCCCTTTCTGTTCTTCGTTTGTGCCTTCCTCTGTCTCACTGACAGTGGGCCCCGTCCTCTTAATCCAAGCCATTCACTGCTAATCAACTAAGTGGATATATGTTGGTCACTTCCAATGGGTTAGTAAATTGGTAGATGAGTTTTGGAAATGAGTTTAATCCCTGAAGCTAGTTTCACTGTTTTTGTCAATGAACTGAAAATCATGTATTGGTGAAATGCATTGGCAGAGAAGAGGTTAGAATTGAACTTGTAAAGAAGTTTAGCATTTCAGTTCATAAATTATTTGCTGCTGTAGGTTGTCTAAATGGTAAACTGAAGTTTCTCAGTTTTGTCCAATTGTCTTGTAGAGTTCAGTTCTATTAGAAGTTCTGGACTGAAAAGGGAATCAAGCTAATGAAAGCTGTCATAGGCTGATAACCTTGCTTGGCCTAGTAGTTAGAAAGATGTGGAATCTATTAACCTTTTTAACACTTGAGCTATCTGAAGTAGTAAATCTGAAAATTATAATTTTAGTGAATATAACTAATAGTTCTTAGTGTAAGGCATGTCCTTATTGTAGGTTACCTGAGCAGTAAATTGAAGATTTTCAGTGTTAAGTTAATAACTCATATTGTAGTAGTTAGCTTAGGGACATTAAGAGGTTAGTAGTTTATAAATAATAAATTGGCGATTATGTTCTAAGACAATAACAGTTAATGGGCAAATCAATTGGTTAAAGTGACAATTAAGTGAAGAGGTAGGCTAGAATAGTTAAGTAGGTAACTAGAGCCCAACTGCAGATTATAGATGTGCACACAATCACCATCAAAGTCTGCCGAAATAGGAGAGCATATAAGAGGATTGTTTTTGACTGTATGATTATCGTGGAAATAAGTGAGTTTGGAAAGATCAGAATAAGAAATCCTATCTAATTTAAATAATCTCGAATCGCTAATTTGTTGTTCCTAAATTCACGATCTATCTTCTGTGTTATTGATTTTTGAATGCTGTTGGCGTTCTGGTGTTTATTCGCTGTTTTTCGCTTTGGCAGTTTTTATCGCTAGATGGCGTTGATATCGAGAGTGATCCTCTGCAGCAAGTCGAATATCGCTAATAAAGCAAAGGCAAGCAGTTTGATCATATCCAGTTCATTCCCATTATTTTCAAATCTAATATTTTGTTTAACCTGTATGTATGCATGCTTTTGTGTCAAAGTAATTTTGTCGATTAGAGGTAGTTAATCCCATTGCATAGTTGCCTCAAAATTGTTCACCCCGCCACCACCTCGGGAATATTATTCTCTTTCGTGAATTAGAGCCGGTGAATGATTTAGGGCCTTTTATTTGTATTTACGATATGATGCTTAGCCATGCTTAGATCTGGTAGAATTGGGCTGTTATCGACTTAGTCGATAACTTTGATCACACAAAATTATTATAACCTTATGATTCAAAGATTTTTGCTATGTTTAATTGTGAAAACTAAAAATAAAAAAACAAAATGATTTCGACGCGCACAATGGTAAGATGGTGTGAATCTTGGGTGTGGATCGAAAGGTGCCGGTCAATTAAGGACCGAACATCTTGTGAGTTTTTGTTATCCAGCATTTCGTGCTAACCACACTAGAGGGTATGGGACCTCTCTTGACCTAGTACTTTGGCGTGTATTGGCTCCGGGTCGCAGGAGGTCGCAGGAGGGATGGAGGTGGGAGCATGGTAGTTGTCCGAAGAGCTTTATCCTGAGTGGGTAGTTGTCTCTTCGGCTTTACCATGTAAGCGTATGGATTTCTATCCATACGAGCGGCTCGTAGTTAATACACAATATTGGAAAAGTCTCGTAGGACTTAGCGTGCCGCATACCTTCTAAGTGTGCTTTGGCTTAAAGGCGATCCGAGGTGTGGGTACATGGTACACCCTCGCAGGTTAAAAACTATTCGAATAGCCTCGTCCTAGGTGATGGACACGCTTGGGTAAGCTTATCGAGAGTTAGACTACAACATTTTAATTAAAACTTGATGGGTTGGTATGAACGGGCGTTCATACTATTGTTGTGATGGCCATTGGGTTGGTCATCTCCGGGATGTCTTTATGTCACTACTTATCAGACGTTATTTCTACAAATAAAAATTGAATTGTTAAAACTGCCTTCAAAACTATTACATTATTGCAAAAGAAAACTTGCTTTCTGCTAAAAGTAAGTCCAGAGCCCCCTCCACTTAAACAAAGCTTGCATGTAGTTAAATTATAGTTCTGTTACCCTTACACGTCAGTCTTGCGAGTACAAAAACAATTTTTGTACTCAGTTGCTTTGCTTAATGTTTTGTTGCAGAAAGAAGGTGAGCCCCAAGGGCTTCCTTTCGTGAGTATCTGCCGCAGTTTGACGACTAGCTTGGCGGCCCGGTTGGTTGCCTTGTGGGTAAAGGCACACTAATTGGCTCTTTTATTTATTGCCATCTTATGGCTTTTGCTTCCGCTGTGTAGTTTGTTATTTTTTTTATCTTGTAAGTTCTTTCTTTTGTATATTGTAGTTTTATTATTGTAACCTCTCGTGTATGGAATTGATGCTTAATTTTGTAACGGGGTGTGTATACTGCATTTCTGGGAAGTATACATATCCTGAGGCTTGGTTTATTTGAATTGTAATGCTAGGGTCAATGGAAGGCTAAGCATTACAAGTCGAATAAACTGGGGTCCTCACAAAGTTGGTATCAGAGCTGTGCTGACCGTAGAAACCCCTAGCTTGGTCGTCATTAGGATATTTTGAAAAACTTATTTTCAAAATGTCAAATGGTTTATGAAAACTTAAGTAAGTTCTCATATTTTACTCCTCATCTATCTTAGCTTGCTAATCTCGCCTTATTCTTGTTGAGTTTTCGAAAAAGTTGTTTCTCTTCTCTTCTCCCTTCAAAGTTAGTTGTTTATCGGTTAAATTCGGTTTGGGGAATAATGAGAGTTAAAAATACGAAGTGTTGGTTGTTATTTGGCGAAAATTTGAAGCAGTCGGAGTTGAAGCACTCATCTCGGAGCTCGGGTACAAGATCTGGACAGCAAGCACAAGTTTCAGACTGCAAGCAGCTTAGTTCGTCGTTAGGATTAAAAATGAGATGTTAAAATCAACTAAAACTCATGGGATTAAAAGGGTAAGATGTGATATTAGATGGCTAGTGCCTAATGCACCCTTATATGGTTTTTAGCCATGCCTTTTAGATGCGTTAGAACTTGAGTTGCGTTCTAAAATTTTATCATCCTAAACGATTGCTCGTTCATTCAATACGAGTTAGTCGCAGGAAGCAAATCTTTTGCTCTGTGATTTTGCACTGATCTTATGCGTTCATACAAACATTTGGAGTTCATTTATTGTTATGTGTTTGCAATCGGGTTAGGGTAATGTCAATTTCCCCTAGATGATGCCTTAATGCGATATTAGGATAAAGTTAGGGTTGTTCTTAGAATATATACACCCTAATGATATTAGTTAGCTTGTAGACACTGAGTTTTGTAATCGTTTGCTCTCCTTGTTCCAAGTAGTTGCACATCGCCTACGGACGGCATGTATAGCAACTATGTCGGAACCTTTTGGAGTAGTTAGTACATGTTAGAATTAAATTGCGTACTCATTGCCATTCCCTCACCTTATGCCCATTCTTTCCTCAACTTATCTTTCATGTACCGAAATGTTTAAGGGGGGTAGAAGATACCTCAAAATACTTGTTAGGCATCTTGATTCCTATACTTTGATCATGCATATAGTTGCTAAATTAATTTAAGCATGTCATGTTACTCAAGTTACATAAAACAAGAAATATATAAGCATTTGCACTCTCATTAACCAAAAATTTAAAATTTGCTTTAGGACTAATTTGCACACATGCATCCTCGCATTCATTCGTGCATTTCCTTTCCCAACAAGCCAATAGAACCAGATAAGTGAGGATAGACAGACCACCTTAAACCTTGCTTGCCTTCCTTTTCTCAATGAACCGGTATTGATACTAAGTTACCATCTAACCAGTCTTTCCGTTCTATCGATCGATGCCCTTTTCGGTCGACCGAGTGGAGCCGAGTCTTTTATACTACCAGAAGACGACGTGAAGCGTGAGGTCAAATTACCTTCAAATCAAGAAAGGAAAGGTTAAACAAAACAATGGAAAGGAAAATGTGGCAGCAACGTCAGGATACTACGTCGTGATCTTCCAGCACTATCTCTGAAGGAAATCAAGACAACGGATGGTGCATTTCGTTTAGAGTTGAAAAGAACCACCTAGAAAACACTTAACTGAAGGGCATTAGAAAATCCTTCAATAAAGCTTCCCACTTTAGAACCTAAAACTTCTGAAGAACCTCTCTGGTTTCGGATTTGAGTTCGGTTCGTGCCGAAATCCAAAAAGTGACCCCTGACCAAACCCACCTAGGTTGCCACAGCCTTTCGTTACAACTTCCGAACTACCGGAATCTCGGGACGAGATTCTGTTTAAGGGGGGTAGATTTGTAACAGCCCCAAAATTAGGATTTGTATTTTAAATATATAAAAGTATGAAAATTTAAAAACTTTTGGTTGTATCTCTTGATCATGCTCATGGTTTCCAAAATCTTGTGCTCAATTTTAAAATTTTGAAGATTTTTATTAAAAGTTTGTGTTGAAATTTTAAACTTTTAAACTTAAAATTCCATTTCTATTTGAAATCCAGAAAAATGTGTGAATAAAAGTTTACAAAAATAATTTAATCAAATACTAGATTATTTATCTTGAATTATCATTATTTTTACCAAATTTTTAGAAGTGATTTTCGCTTCACCAAAATTCAAATCAAATCCCTAATGCGTTTTGAAAATAAATTAATTCGACAAATTTTAAAATACAAAGTGTTTGAAATTATTTTTCCTAAGTCTTAGATGATTCTTAGAATGCTCACAAAATTTTCAGAATCTTTGGAATTTTATTTCTATTCCAAACTGCTAGGTCAAATTTAGTTGTTTTCGGTCAAATCTAAGTCCAAAATTAAAACCTAACCCGAGCCCGCACTGTTCCTCCGACCGGACCCGAGTCAAACCCTGACCGCACCTAAACTTTTCCGGCTTGGTCCGACCGAAACCGCCGCACCGAGTCACTCTCCCTCACTTACTTTCGGCCCCACCCGTCGGAGCTCTTCTCCACGCTTCGCCGAAGCGCTCGCCGCGCCAACAAGATCGCCGCCTCCCCGCATGTGCGCCAGCTCGTCGGTCACCTCACCGACTACGCGCCTCACCTCGCAGCCTCCGCCTCCTCCTACAAAGGCCCGGCCGAGAGCTCCCCTTCTCGGTTTTCTTCTTCCCCCTCCTCGGTCCATCCTTCTCCACCAAGCACCGAATGCCATTCACCATGCCCGCGCCGCCTCCAAGCCCGCCGGCCACTCCGGCGAACTCCGATGACCGCCAACCGCGTCACGACGTGTCCCACCTCCCCAGGAACCTAACCCTTCAATAAATTTCTGGTTTCATCCATCGTGGAGCTCACAAGCACCGTTCTTCCTGGCTCCGCCGAAACCGCCTCCACCGTCGCGCGCCTCCTCCAATGAGCTCTAGCTCAATTCCTCCTCTCGTAAGCATCGTCTAGTATCCCTTGACGTTCTCCGATCACTCACTCGCGATGTCTTTCACTTCAGTCGCGCCGCGGTAAAGCACCGCGCCGCCGCATGCTCACGCCGCCAAGTCAACTCCGCCATCTCAACTTCCCGACAACATTGGTAGGTTCCCCGAGCTTCACTAGTGCTCGCGCGCTTATATTTTCCCAATCGCACCCGACGCCGCCGCCTTTTCACCCTCACGGCCGCCATGCTCGTCGCGCGCCACACAGTACTCCCGCCACCCGCGACCAGCCATGGCTTCCTTGACGCCTGGCGACCCATTTTGTCATCGCCACCACCTTCGCACCACTCCTCGCCGCGATTTGCCACCCCAAATTTCAGCCCGAGCTCCTTTCGTTCTTCGTTTGTGCCTTCCTCTGTCTCACCGCGGTGGGCCCCGCCCTCTTAATCCAAGCCATTCACCGCTAATCAACTAAGTGGATATATGTTGGTCACTTCAATGGGTTAGTAAATTGGTAGATGAGTTTTGGAAATGAGTTTAATCCTCGAAGCTAGTTTCACTGCTTTTGTCAATGAACCAAAATCATGTATTGGTGAAATGCATTGGCGAGAAGAGGTTAGAATTGAACTTGTAAAGAAGTTTAGCATTTCAGTTCATAAATTATTTGCTGCTGTAGGTTGTCTAAATGGTAAACTGAAGTTTCTCAGTTTTGTCCAATTGTCTTGTAGAGTTCAGTTCTATTAGAAGTTCTGGACAGAAAAGGGAATCTGAAGCTAATGAAAGTCATCATAGGTGATAACCTTGCTTGGCCTAGTAGTTAGAAAGATGTGGAATCTATTAACCTTTTTAACACTTGAGCTATCTGAAGTAGTAAATCTGAAAATTATAATTTTAGTGAATATAACTAATAGTTCTTAGTGTAAGGCATGTCCTTATTGTAGGTTACCTGAGCAGTAAATTGAAGATTTTCAGTGTTAAGTTAATAACTCTGTTATTGTAGTAGTTAGCTTAGGGACATTAAGAGGTTAGTAGTTTATAAATAATAAATTGGCAGATTATGTTCTAAGACAATAACAGTTAATGGGCAAATCAATTGGTTAAAGTGACAATTAAGTGAAGAGGTAGGCTAGAATAGTTAAGTAGGTAACTAGAGCCCAACTGCAGATTATAGATGTGCACACAATCACCATCAAAGTCTGCCGAAATAGGAGAGCATATAAGAGGATTGTTTTTGACTGTATGATTATCGTGGAAATAAGTGAGTTTGGAAAGATCAGTAATAAGAAATCCTATCTAATTTAAATAATCTCCGAATCTGCTAATTTGTTGTTCCTAAATTCACGATCTATCTTCTGTGTTATTGATTTTTGAATGCTGTTGGCGTTCTGGTGTTTATTCGCTGTTTTTCGCTTTGGCAGTTTTTATCGCTAGATGGCGTTGATATCGAGAGTGATCCTCTGCAGCAAGTCGAATATCGCTAATAAAGCAAAGGCAAGCAGTTTGATCATATCGATTCATTCCCATTATTTTCAAATCTAATATTTTGTTTAACTTGTATGTATGCATGCTTTTGTGTCAAAGTAATTTTGTCGATTAGAGGTAGTTAATCCCATTGCATAGTTGCCACTGAAAATTGTTCACCCCTGCCACCACCTCAGAATATTATTCTCTTTGGTGAATTAGAGCCCGGTGAATGATTTAGGGCCTTTTATTTGTATTTACGATATGATGCTTAGCCATGCTTAGATACCGGTAGAATTGGGCGGTTATCGACTTAGTCGATAACTTTGATCACACAAAAATTATTATAACCTTATGATTCAAACATTTTGCTATGTTTAATTGTGAAAACTAAAAATAAAAAAAAAAACAAAATGATTTCGACGTGGGCACAATGGTAAGATGGTGTGAATCTTGGGTGTGATCGAAAGGTGCCCGGTCAATTAAGGACCGAACATCTTGTGAGTTTTTGTTATCCAGCATTTCGTGCATAACCACACTAGAGGGTATGGGACCTCTCTTGACCTAGTACTTTGGCGTGTATTGGCTCCGGTCGCAGGAGGTCGCAGGAGGGATGGAGGTGGGAGCATGGTAGTTGTCCAAGAGCTTTATCTGAGTGGGTAGTTGTCTCTTGGCTTTACCATGTAAGCGTATGGATTTCTATCCATACGAGCGGCTCGTAGTTAATACACAATATTGGAAAAAGTCTCGTAGGACTTAGTCAGTGCAGCATACCTTCGGAGTGTGCTTTGGCTTAAAGGCGATGCGAGGTGGGTGCGATGGTACACCCTGCAGGTTAAAAACTATTCGAATAGCCTCGTCTAGGTGATGGACACGCTTGGGTAAGCTTATCGAGAGTTAGACTACAACATTTTAATTAAAACTTGATGGGTTGGTATGAACAGCTGCTCATACTATTGTTGTGATGGCCATTGGGTTGGTCATCTCCGGGATGTCTTTATGTCACTACTTCAGACATTGTTATTTCTACAAATAAAAATTGAATTGTTAAACCGCCTTCAAAACTATTACATTATTGCAAAAGAAAACTTGCTTTACGCTAAAAGTAAGTCCAGAGCCCTCCACTTAAACAAAGCTTGCATGTAGTTAAATTATAGTTACATTGCCCTTACACGTCGTTCTTGCGAGTACAAAAACAATTTTTGTACTCGGTTGCTTTGCTTAATGTTTTGTTGCAGAAAGAAGGTGAGCCCCAAGGGCTTCCCTTTCGTGAGTGTCTTTGCAGTTTGACGACTAGCTTGGCGTCTGGTTGGTTGCCTTGTGGGTAAAGGCACACTAATTGGCTCTTTTATTTATTGCCATCTTATGGCTTTTGCTTCCGCTGTGTAGTTTGTTATTTTTTTTATCTTGTAAGTTCTTTCTTTTGTATATTGTAGTTTTATTATTGTAACCTCTCGTGTATGGAATTGATGCTTAATTTTGTAACGGGGTGTGTATACTGCATTTCTGGGAAGTATACATATCCTGAGGCTTGGTTTATTTGAATTGTAATGCTAGGGTCAATGGAAGGCTAAGCATTACAAGTCGAATAAACTGGGGTCCTCACATGACCCACTGCGTATAGTTGTGTCATTCTCTGGATCAGTAGCTAGCACACATAGTTACATCGTTGGTTCAAACATATATCACGTAAATGTGAGGATATTGCATAATATTAAACAAACGTAAACATACTTTGCGACTTCTGACTTATAGAATGGCCGAACAGACCAAATATCTTTCAAAGGTCAACAACGGCAAGCTGTAGTGCAGAAGAACACATGGAACTACCACGATATCCCACCGGCAGTCGATTATGGGCTCGCGACCTAGTTCTTGGCCTTCTTGATCTTCAGTCTTGATCAGCACTCATAACTGTCCATGTAGTCTTCTTGTTCCCAAGTCTAGACCAGTACCCATAGCTAGCCCACTGCAAGCCTGCGACCAGGTACTGACCGATGGATGTGGCCGTGTTGTGCAAGGAATGCCGGTTTAAGGCTATGATCACGCCTGGTTGTAGAGGAGGGCCTGGGGGTGGTCTCGAGGGTCCTGGAGAAGTCCTACAGAAGTCCCAAGGGTGTCCTGAAGTTGACCCGAGGAGATCCTAGGGAAGTCCTGAGGGGACGTCCTGAGGAGGCCGGGGGGGTCAAGGACGATCCAGACGAACTTAAGGGAGATCCTGGACGATCCAAATGAACCAAGAGAGGTCCTAAACGGTTTAGCTGTTATCAGGGTGGTCCTGAACAGTTCAGGTGAAATCAAGGGAGGTCCTGAACAGTCCAGATGATATCAAGGGAGGTCCTGAATGGTTCAGATAAGGTCAGAGAGGTTCTGAACGGTTCGGATGAGTCCACGTCGGTGTTCCTGAAGAGGTCATGGGATGTCCTAAGGAGATCTCAGAGGAGGTCTTGAAGAGGTCCAAGAGGACATCTTGGAGAGGTCTTAGAGGTGGTCCAAGAGGAGGTCTTGGAGTGGTCCAAGAGGTGGTCTTGGGAGATCCTGAGGAGGTCCAAGGAGATTCTGAGGAGGTCCTAGGAGATCCTAAGGAGGTCCAGTGACACCTAGAAGCTGTTGTAGACTAACTAAGGTGGCCGTAAGACAATTATTTGGTGGTAGTAAACCAACTGATTCTGAACCTTGTTCCTTATGAATAGTACCCTATGTGAATAGTGCCACCCGCAACATAATATCTTTATATGTGCCAGACTATGCGGCCAAGTGTATTACAAAAGAGCCAAGAAGCAAAAATCTTACAAAAGGCAGAGTACCAAAACGAAGATAAGTGTAAAGGCAGAATAAGTCATGGTGGATCCATTCACTCTACCCATAGGCAAGCGACTGGAGTCCCAACCTAAGCTTCATCATCTTCAACACCATCCGGTTCAGCCTCTGGGAAGTACTGGTAGGGGTCTTGGTCACTTAGGTATGAAAAGATTATAATGGCAGAGCCTGAGTACACAACCGTACTCACGAGCCAACACACAATGTAATTTTATAGATGTAGGGCTACTCAAGGGGAGGTTGAGGTTCTTTTATTTGCATAAAGTCAACTATGAACTAGATTTAGTAGAAAATCCTGATACTTAGCATTTTCAACTAGCTGGTTTCGGAAATGAGTTTTCATTCGTAAAGTACTAGTGGAGGTCCAATCTCCAATACCATTGAGTAGCTCCATCCACTTAATGCTCGGGCTATCATGTAATTACCACTGGTCCCAGACCAGGCCTTTTTAAATCCCTGGGGTCCCACCCCATTTTTCCCATTCCATCCACAAATCGGTTTTTACAAAGAAAAAGGGAAAGCTCTATATCCAGGAAGTTCTCAACACCACTCTTGACCGTGAGCACAGCTATCTAGATAATTTTTCTTACTCTACAGAGTCTGTACACTTTACCCACAAGAGATAATCGCCTTGATATATACACATGCTTCCTTAGACATGTGAATCAACGGGAGATTACCACAAGGCCTTTACAATGCTCAACCTCGACGCAACCCCACCAACTAAGGCTTCCACTGCCCGGTGCCATGCACACAAAGGAGGCCCCCTCTTGCGCCGTATGGTTTTCCTGTGGTCTCATTCCCCTCTACCCACGCCATATTCCCCCAATGGCGAAGCCACGCCGAGGCGAGCAAATTAGTTTGCCAAGTCATACCCATTATAGACTTGTGGTTGCATTGTTTTTACATGAGAGGTTATCACCAGATTCGGTTCTTAATTGACTTGGGCGGTACATCCACATACTATCATCATGTCGTTCCCGGCACCAGCCACTCTTTCCATCCGCCCAAGTCGAAGTCTATTTTTGGGGTTTTATTTTGTTTAGAAAATAATCCTTTCATCCAACATACCAGCCAGGCTCCCAGCCTCGACTGCCCAAATCTGGTTTTCATGTTTTGAATGATTTTTGTCGGGCAACTTAATGCCCGCATGACAATGTACCTAAGCATAACACTTAGGTACAGACTTATTTAATTAGTATGTAAGCGCTTAAGTTCTAGGGTGACAAGGGATAGTGTCCAAGTTCAAAGGTTGGAAATTTATACACAATTATTATTGAGGCATTAGCTATGAGCTAAACCAATATAGCTGCATAAAATATAGCAATGCAATTTTATAATTTAAGGCAACATAATTTGTAAAAGGTAGGCTCACATATGATCAAAGTGTTGACTTGCCTTGCGCAGGTTACTCCTAGTCTTGGTCCTGATCAATGAATGGTTCTTCGATCGCCTCGTCCTCTATAATCGGAGAGACAACCAGAAAGCCAAATGAGCATACACGAACTAAAATTGTTTGTAGAAATTCAATGAACTCCAAATAATGCAAGGTCGCCAATCAGAAATACTAGTCCCGTATAGTTGAGTATTGAGTGGTTAAGACCCAGGGAGGTTGTGGAGGTGCTACGACTAGGAGAGATCGTGAAGGTGCCATGACCAGGGGAGGTCGTGGAAGCGTTACAGTGAGTGGAGGTCGTGACCAAGGAGGGTGGTCATTGCAAAAGAGGAGGTCGTGGCCAAGGGGGGTGGACTTTGCAAAATAGGAGATCATGGCCAATGAGGGTGGTTTTTGCAAAAGAGGAGGTCGTGGCCAAGGAGGGTGGTCTTTGTAGAAGAGGAGGTCATAGCCAAGGAGGGTGGTCTTTGCAAAAGAGAAGGTCATGGCCAAAGAGGGTGGTCTTTGCAAAAGACGTGGTCGTCGTCAGGGAGGGTGGTCTTTCCAAAAGAGGAGGTCGTGAAAGTATTGTGGCTTGGAGAGGTTGTGAAGATACTCTGACCTAAGGAGGTCGTTGAGATACTGTTTTCAGAGGAGGTCTTTGGAAACAATGTTACCAGGGGAGGTCCGGAATCACTATAGCTAGGGGAGGTCTTAGAAACACTGTGACCTGGGGAGGTCGTGAGAGGGTTAATACCTGGGGAGGCCTTGGCCCCGACGGTGGTCTTTGCAAAATAGAAAGTCATGACCCAGAGGGTTGTCTTTGTAAAATAGAAGATCTCGACTAGGGGTGATCTTTGTAAAATAGGAGGTCGCGCCCCAAGGGTGGTCTTGACCAATAATGTGGTCTTTGTAAAAAGTAAAGTCGGGGAAGTGTTAACCGTGCATAGTCAAATGAGAGAAGTATTCGACTACCCAGCGGTGGTCGAAAGAACAAAGGTTTGACTTTATTGACATATTCGAATGAACCAATGAAAGGACCAGAGGGAGAACCAGAGGAACATTAGAGAAAGAATAAGGTAGCTCGGGCTAGGAGGTGCATCTAGCCACTAGGGACTTACCGGTACTAGGCTGAGGGGAATGGACTAACCGGAGCGGGGCTGGCGACGTGGACCACGACTATGTAAGAAGCTCCACGCTGCAACAGTGGATTGAGGGGGGAGGTAGACCTAAACCTCCTAGGTTGCTCTAGGGAAACACATGGCTGGTCCTCCAAGGTTGTCTTGGGGTCTTCTGGTCGGAGAGGAGGTAGGGCGATGGCGTTGGCAGCTCCTGTGAATCAGAGAGTGGATTCAATGGAGGATCGTATTGTGGGTTATGGGTGAGAATAGATATCCACAACGCGAAAAGGGACCTTACCGAGGGGTGAAAATGGCGAAGGTGGCGATGTGGAGAGGAACGGTCGAGGCAAGCGCTTGAGCCAGATTGGGGCTCAAGCTTACTAGGAGGAGGAGGAAAGTGAGGCTAACACTGGAAATGGCAAGGAAAGCAATAAGGGTCTTGGAGCAACTATGTACATGCTCCTTGGCACAATTAACGAGGAGGAGTGGTTGGTGCAGTTGATGGTATGGGCAACACAGGGCAGCTGAATGACAGCTTAGGTGATGGCTATTGATGACTGCTTGACTGAAATTGGCTAGCACACTGAGAGAGGGAAAGGAGGAGGTGCCACTAGTCCTATGACCGAAGGAGTTGTCCTGACTGAAACAAGTTCGGTCAGGAGCTGGTCGGAAGTGTGAAACAGAGAAGGAGAGTAAAAATACAACTGGTACTCGACCTTGTATTGCTCAGTGTCTGTATAGCCATACAATAGCACAACGTGCATACAATAGAACGAGAGAGATAGAGAGAGGTAAGCAAGAGTGGTAGAGATTTGACCGAGCCAACTGGGAGGCGTTGGCGCTTACAGGTGCGCGCGCCCATATGACCGGGTAGCTTGAGGGGTGCTGCGTGTGAGCACGCATGCACAAGGTCATATCTGTGAATAGAAAGGAGCAGTAGAGGAGGGGCGATGACACAACACTGACTTGGTTAGGTAAATAGAGAAAAAGGAATGTACAGGGGCTGGTCGAGTTAGACCAGAACCAGGCTAGCTAGGACTAAGCCCAAGGGAAAGTAGGTAACAAGAAAAGGCTCGGAAGAATTTGGAAAGAAGACGGAACAACATAATTTTAGGTTTGCTAAAATTCTGATATACGCTTTAAGGAATTCCTATGTGAAAATAGATAAAACCATGGAAGCAAAAAGACAATGCCCATAATTAATTCTCAAAGATGCAGGCAAACAGTACGACAATAGATATCATACCAAAAAGTTTTTTAAAATCCTGTATTTTTGTATTTAGGTACTTTTTGGGCTGTTACAGGCAAGATCTAGGTGCAGGCTCTTCCTCCAAGTCCAGGTATTCTTCTTCTACAACAACACTTTCTCAACCAAGACCAACCTCTCACCCGAGGAGTGAGAAACTATTCACCTATCTGGATAGCGTTACAACGGATTTCAACGCTGAAGGCTTCGAAATTTTCAATGGTGGCATACCCATAAGTTGGTATATCTTGCGCTATCTATACTTGCATGTGATGTGTTAACTATTTATATCTCGACAGTTTCCTCCGAGTTTGCTTTTAGTCTTTCTGGAAGAATATTGGAAGAGAGAAGAACACGTCTCACGAATGAGATGGCGGAGATACTTTTAACTATGAAGGACTGAGAACAAGCTAATTTACAAATTGAACATGCCGTAGCAAATTCAAAGTTATCAAAGGTGTTTGAAAATATTTACCAAGACAACAACACTTAGAATAAGGATATATGTAGAGCTATAGGTTGTACTCTTTTTCCTTTGCCAAGGTTTCTCATGTTGAGTTTTTACTTGGTAAAGGTTTTTACGAGGCAACCATTTGAATATTAATAAAGCTCTTTATTATATTTTCAATATGCTTATCTCATTTTTTTTTACAATTTTCATATGTATGTCTGAATTCTACACATTTTCTGATTTTTTGGAGTTTTTTGAATTTTCGGGCCTAAACGAGCTACGCGAGCTGGTCTCATCCTGTCAAGTCAAATGTACCGGGCCGTCACGGCACAACCCGAAGTGCTAGCGTGCCGTGCCTGGGCTGGCTCCCCAGTCCGTGGCCAGCACGACATGACTCGATTACTTTGTGGGCCTTATCGGCCGTGCCAGCCCGGCCTGGGTCTTGCCGTGCCACCCGTTTGGCCACCACTAGCGTAGGCACAATCCATGTTTGACTTGATAGGTTGCCTTCCTTCCTCTGGATGCACGCTGTTGTGATGTCCTGATTGGGCCAGTCATGTTATCTCACTACTCGTAAAGAGCGAAAGACTACGCCTCTTCTAGTTAAAGCCACGTCACTTGAGTTTTTCCAGCCGTTTGATCTTCTACATGTTCAGATGGATGGTTGGATTGTCAACTGAGAAAGGAAAAGTTACTAGGGAAGGTATCTAGTAGAGATGGCCAAGTGGGTCGTGCCGCTGGGCGGTCTAGAGCACGGAGAATTGGCCCAGCCCGAACACAGCATGTCCCATACTATAGCTAAGCTGGGCCAGCAACGCATGACCAGACGTGTAGTGCTTGGGTTGGCACCCCACCAACGGGTCGGCTTGACACGACCCAACCAACATGACAACAGAGGTGGCATGGCAGCGGCTGGTTGTGGTGGAGGAGGAGGCATGACCAGCGTATAGGAAAAGGAGGTGGCGCGGTGGTGCCGGACATGAAGGAGGAGGAGGTCGGGTGTGGAGAAGAAGGCCAGGAGTGGAGGAGGAGGCCAGGTGCGGAGGAGGAGGGGTAGGATGCGATGGCCGAGCGCGGTGGATGTGGTGATGGAAGCAGAAGAACTGAAGAAATGCAGAGCGCGACTGTGCATCGGTGCTTATCAGGCCTAACCAGGTTGAACAGTTCCCAGGCTATCCCGACATGGTCCGACCGGCCAGTGTGCCATACTTGGGTTGGCACCCCAGCCCATGAGCCAACACGACTCGACCTGATTAGCTCCCAGGCCTAATCATGTCGGGCCAGCACGGGCCCGGGCCATGCTGTGCCGGGCGGCTCATTTGGCCATGACTGGTAACGAGGAAGTTTCGTGTGGACTTCCCCTTCCCCTTTCCGTGCCTTTCCATCTCCTCTCCTCATCCTTCTCCTTCATCCATCTCTCCCGCCCTTGTCACGTCGCTCCTCCTTCCCTGGCCGTCCCCCCACCTCTCGCTCACCTCCTCGCCTCGCTCCGCCCCTTGTTCACCAGCTGCTCCCGTCCTTGTCTCTGCCCTGACCTCACCTGCTTCTCCTTCCTCCCCCGAGGTAACAGTGATGGCTACACATCCGCAAAAGATGAGGGTTGTTTCGCCGCATGGAAGAGGAAGGGCGACGCTCTTGTGTGCAGCTTCGCGCCAGTAGCAGAGAAGGGCGGTGTCATTGTAGCCACAGGCCACAACGGCCATCCTCTTTCGGCTTTCCCCCAACATGTGTTATCATGAGAGAGCCTACTGCGGCTGCAATGTGCTCCTCGTTGGCAGCCTTGTCATGTTTTGAAGTCAAGCTAGAGGTCACAATGGCAATGGTCTTGTCGTGGGCGGCAATCACACTCTTTACGAGTGTTCCAGTGGCACCGTGACATGTGAGGCATCGGAGACCTTATCAAGTGGTGTGATGAGGCAGTCTCAACACGCACGGCAACCACAACTACTACCTTCAACGTGTGTATGACATTGACGAGTTGGTGCTTCTGGCTCCACCAGCGAGATGGCGTTGACCTGCTCTTGAGTCGAACTCCGTCTACTGCCTTTTTCATGCGTGCGACATTGACGAGTTTGGGTAGTGCGTCGACGCCATCCATACCTCCATGTACAGGCGGAGCTAAGTTAGACCACCCGGTGTCACAGGACACCGGGTCCAAAACAATTTTTAGTAGGGATCAACACCCCTGCCCATGTGTGCACCCCCTAGCCGAAAGTCTATGTGACACCGAGTCCGAAACAATTTTTAGTAGGGATCAACACCCCCTGCCCATGTGTGCACCCCCAGCCAAAAGTCTGTGCACCTAGACCCTTCCCTCCAGCCCAACGAAACCACCAGATAGTAGCAACCCATGAGGCACATCGATTCGATCAATCCCAAACCCAATCAAAGCTAGTGTCACCTCCATCCCTCACTTCGCCATGACGCCTCCTGTTCCTCTCGCTCAGTTGTAGGAGACACATGCCGCACCGCACCCAGTCATAGATTGCCAGAGAAATCAGCTGTTGCCCTTACCTACCATCTCATCGTGGTGCCGCATAGTACCCATTGCCTCACTGATGCCTAACCAAGTCATCGAAGGTGGCTTAGACCCAACCAATAAGGTGATCATCCGAGTCCTAAATTGTTACATGGTATTTGCTTTGCTCTAAATTTCTCTCAATTCTTTCGATAAGTTTCAAGCACTAGAATTAAATTTGTGAGTTATGGTTTCAATGTGATGATTGTTGGTTGATTTTTGTCGAATTGTAGGGTTAAGACTTAGGGTTTAAATATGTTTTTTTGGAATACCGACCTAGTTCATTGCAAATCGGAGGCAAAATCAACCAATATTATTAATAACTTTCTTCGTTTTGATAAGCATTTTGATCACTACTTCTTTATCATTGTATATTATCGTCGGTTGTGTCAAAATATTGATGCTAAACATTGTTGGATACACTACTATTTAGTACAGTATTACTTAGAAATTATACATGTTGCTATATGCATAGTGAAGTGGTGAACCCTGGTTATTTTCGTTCTAGTTCTACCTCTGTGTCGGTTCTAGCTGGACGTCGACTGCTTCGGCATGCCGCCAAGCTCGCTACCTTCCCCCCTTCTCCACCATCATTGCCCTCATCCAGTGGAATGCCATCTCTAAGCATCAAAGGACCAACACCAAGGAAATGGTTTACAACTCCTCTGTAATACTCCAGAGTAGAAATCGGGAGAAAACCAATATTTTAAATAAAAAGTATTAATTAGAATTTGATCTGGGAGAAGGATCTATTGGGAAACAGTTACTTAAACAGTTATTGGAGGGCTTAGCAGCAAATTTTGGACAGCGTGGGCCAAGGCCTCAGGCCCATGGGCATTCGGCCCATTGGTGGGAGGGAGGAGGCCGGCCTTAAGGGGCCAAACCTAGGCGCCCCTCCTCCCCTTTGGCCGCCCCCCCACTTCCCCCATTGGCCGCCGCCCCTCCCCATCTCCCCTTGGCTGCCTCCTTGCTCCCTTGCGCCCCCACCATGCCCCCTGCTGCCGGCGAGGATCGTCCACCCTGCTGCCCTGCTGTTGGAGGAGGAAGGCGAGGCTCTTCGCGGGGCTGTTGTTCAAGAAGGAGAAGGAGGGGAGGGACAAGGAGAGGATCGTCTTCGAGGCTAGATCATCGTCGTCCCGCGGGTCTTCAAGGGTAACGAAGTGTTTCCCCCCGCTGTTTGATGAGTTTTAGTTGCGAACCCGATTAGTTGCGTTAGATCGTCTTGCTGCCGGTAAACGTTCAGTTCTGTCCAGGAAGTTGTGCGACGGTTTTCGCGACCTTAGAGGCAGAATCAGAGGATCCCATCTCCTAGAGTTTTGTAGGTCTTGTTCTTAGCTTTCAGTGGCCACCAAGATCACCCAAATCCGATTAACGGTCAGGAAGTTATGAATTTTTTAGTATCGCTGCTCTGTTAATCTGTCAGTTTAGAACAGTCTGTAGAAAATGGGATGAAACTGCTAGTTAAGGTCGAAATTAGAGGACCTCAATATAACGAAAAATGTAGTTAATTTCCATACCTTTTGATAGAGATAAAGAATGCAAGATTTGGACTTTCGTAGCAAAAGTTATGATGGTTTTAGTGATCTGTCCAGAGAACCCGACGTGATAATTGTTGCTCTGTAGGTTGGCTTGGTAGAGGTAGTAGTTGGCATAATCAAAAGGGCTCCCCAACTAAGTTTATTTAGGTAAATAAATTACCTTTCCAGAAAGTCTGAGAACACCTTATTTGGACCCCTGAGCGGAAAGTTATGTATTTTAGAAGTTGACTATCCGCAGTGATCACCAAAGCGATCGCTAGGAATTGGAAGATTGGAAAACGCTTGGGAGTTTAGCGAGTTCGTTTGTGTTGTACTTATGCTTTTGGTCCAGTATGTTGGACTTAGTCTGGTTATCTTTTGTTCGCGTCGGGTATCTTTTGTTCAGGTAGGAGCGTGATCCCAGCGGCAGCGCCCTCTTTGGAGAAGTGGTCCTTGCTGCACGACATGGACGGTGTAAGGTACGGCATAATGACCACTAACCTTGCCGAGGTGTACAACTGGGTTATTAGGGGGGCCTTCATTCTCAGCATCTCGTCGCCATCGTGGAAGGCGTTTTGCACAGTAGAATAGGATATTTCAGAGAAAGGCATGCAAATATGGCACTTCATGCAGCCAACCCACAAACACCGTATTGCTCGAAGATTACAGCGTACATGCAGGCCAAGACCGAGAAGGCTCAGTCACACACGGTCTTCGTTATGGGCAATACGGAGCATCGTTTCGACGTGCTTCTTCGGGATAGACCTAGATTTGGGATGGATCGGTCCCTTGTTACCCACAAGGTATGCCTTGGAGACCATGTGAATGAACCTAGCTACACATGCAACAAGCCAAAGCTCCTTCACAAGCCATGCTCTCATGTCCTAGCCGCATGTGGGACCATCCACATGGACCCGTCGAACTTCATATCAGAGTACTTCATGAAGGAGAGGGTGCAACAGGCGTGGTATGGTGAGCTAAGAGGCTTCAGAATTGTAGGCAACTTCGCCACGTCTGATACTGCATAGAGGACTTGGATTCTGGATCTTGACCTGTTGAAAGGGGGGAAGGGCCGTCGGTAGAGTCGTCGCATTAGGAACGATATGGGAAGCTCGAGCGGCGGGTAGACGTTGCAGTCGGTGCCGTCAGGAAGGCCACACTGTGAGAACTTGCAAGGCGCCTGCCGACACGTAGAAACACCGGCATGACGTGCAGCACCGCTTCTTCTTGGGTGCGTAGTCTTATTAAGATAAGAACTGGAGTATTTTGTAACTTAATGCACGAGTACAATGCATGTTTGTTCAATGAATATCGACGCCTGTAGCTTAATGCACGCATACAATACATGTTTGCTCAATAAATATCGACCATTTAGTTACATGCTTTAGGAGATTAAACACAATTGCGTACAGAACGAGACAGTACCGAGGTACAAGCATCTCCGCCCATGCCTAATGGTAGAAGGTGCCTCGCGCTACCCACATGAAGTGTTGCATACGGGGGCACCGCAGGCGTGGCTGGCCGTCATTGTAGTGACACACACATATGCAGCTAGGGTTTGCGCAATAGCATGTGGGATCATACGAACTTCCTATGTTCACAACCTCCTCGTTGCCCCTCTCGCACTGCATCTGTTGGCGGAGATCATCATTTTCCTCGTTGACATTGTCAACCCGCGCGTCCAACTCAAAGATTCGGTTCCACAATATATCCACATACATCACAACATGCCGTTCATGGGGAGGATCGATCCAGCAGACAAAGTCGCATTTCGCTATCTGCTGGAAAGGAGGGTTAACATGGAGGCTCTATTAGCAGTAACATAAAACAAACTATTAACTAATTATACCCCAGAGTGTGGGCATCGGAAGAAACGTCGTCCGCCATCGAAAGGGCCATCTAGGACCTGCACGACATCGTCCTCCCTATGTCCGCATTTCGGCCATACCGGTTGAGCACACTTGTTCGGCATCAACCGGTAGTTAGGGCCGAAGTCCTCCCTCCTTTCGAGGGGAAGTTCTTGCTTCGGCGACCCCAGTTGGACTGGTCCCTCGACGTCTGCCATGGTGTGTTACTGTACCACGGAGAAGGTTCTTCTTTCTACGATGGTGTGTTACGTGGTTTGGAGGGTGGAGTGGTCCTACTTTCGGAGCGTGGGGTGTGTTAATAAAGCGGGGCAGCTTCGCGCAGTGACAAGACCAAACGGGGTAGCTTTACACAGTGAGAAGACCAGACGGACCAGCTTTACACGGTGACAAGACCAGACGGGGCAGCTTTGCGCAATGATAAGACCAGACGCTGCTTTATGCAGTGACAAGACCAGACGGAGCAGCTTTACGCAGTGACAAGACCAGATAGGGCAGCTTTGCACAGTGACAAGACCTGACGGAGCAGCTTTGCGCAGTTACAAGACCATACGAGGTAGCTTTACGTAGTGACAAGACCTGACGGGGCAGCTTTGCGCAGTTACAAAATCAGACGGGGCATCTTTACATAGTGACAAGACCAGACGGGGCAGCTTTGCGCAGTGACAAGACCTGACGGGGCAGCTTTGCGAAGTTACAAGACCAGATGGGGCAGCTTCGCACAGTGTCAAGACCAGACGGGGTAGCCTTACGCAGTGATAAGACCAGACGGGGCAAGAAGAAGGAATGGCTCCCACTATAAATACAATGCTGCTCGGCCAGAAACTCCACAACACTACCTACATAAGATGGACAAGGAGAAGGAATGGGAGAAAATCCACAAACTCTTGAAGGACTGGGTGTCTCCCCATGAGACCAGTGCTCGCCATCATGCATTTAGTCGCAGCCTTACACACACCAAACTTTTCTGGAGCTTGTGGATCTAAAGAGGCTTCCTCGCAGTACTCCCAACGATTCTGGGTCGAGCCGTGCCCCTCCTATACCATCTGAACGCCCTCCGGAAGGCCCCCCCATGGGGGTGGCGCCACCCTTTTGCTGGTGTAGGGACGCCTGCAAGTGCGTCAAATCAACTGACGAGTGAACCATTGGGCAGCGCTATTGGTGTTGCGCAAACTACGACGCAGACTACCCCGACCGCAGGTTTGAAACGGAGAGCTACAGGCAGCCGGTAATGAAATCGTATTTCAGTGCACACTACTATTTTTCTTCCCATTACGTCGTACCCATGTCTCTCTTCCCACCGCAGTCTCCGCCGCGCCTATGCGACTTCAGCCAGTGGATCGACGACAAGATTCACCCATACGACATGTGGATGCTTCTGACACAGAAGGGCTGGGCCAGGGAGGACTACGAGGACTGTGAAAGGCGTCTCACAGAGCTGTAGGCTGAGAAGGACGAGAAGGACAGGCGGGACAGGCTGCGCGAGGAGCAGGAGCACGAGCATGCCAGGCGACGGGAGGCCGAGAGGGAGCGGAAGAGGGCCATCGCGGTGAGAGCTAAGGCACAAGGCGATGAGTACAACGCTGAGTTAGACCGCAAGGGCAAATGTCCATGTTCCACGCAGTAGTTCGACCCTCTTCGTCCATATGTCTCATGTATTTCTATTTCCCTAAAGGCATGTGTGTACCATCCTTGCTTTGTTAGCTTGCGTGCCATATAACCCCCCTTGTTGGATCAACTGTTATGTTGTTATCGTTGCGTTATTTCTCCAAAGTTCTCCCCCGTGTATGAATTTCCTGGCACATCGCAATACCACTTACCTTCGTACTGATGACTCAATACTATCTCAATCGTCCTCATAAAATTCTTCAAAAAATTAGCGCACTACAACGATATACGACGATCATAAAATGTTATTGCGAGGCTGACAAATTTTGTATCCTTGATATTCTACAAAAATAACAAACTGACCAATCAACCTTAACACTACATTTTTCTTTCCTAAAAAAGAACCAATATACCTCAAGATTTGCTAAATGTAATGCATGCGAAATGTGATACGTATTATAACACAATTATTCCAATCGGATCTGGTGAAAAGTACAGTTAAGACCTAAAAATCGCCTACTAGTTGAGCGACTATCAAAGTCGCTCGGTGGTTGGGCGACAAGGATGAAATCGTCGAACCACCGAGCGACGATACTAAATCGTCATTCGTTCGGCGATTATCACATGTGTCGCACTTTGATTGGGCGACTATACCAAGTCGCCCAACCGTACGCGACACGAGATCATTTATGTAAAAAAATAAGTGGTATTATTTCTGTAATTCCGAATAAAAAAAATTATTTCGAAAAAAATTTCTCCTCCTCATCCTCCTCCTTCTCCCTCGCCAATCCTCCACTGCTATAGATCCACCGTCACCAGCACTGCCTCCCCGTCCTCCTCCTCGTTCTCCCTCGCCGATCCCGGTGCCTCCCCCTCGTCTCCCGCCGCCACACCTGACCCTGCCACCCCCTCCTCCACTTCTGCAGATCCACCACCATTGGCGCCACCTTCCCGTCCTCCCTCTCCTTCTCCCTCGCTGGTCCACCGCCTCCGCCGTCTCCCCCTCCTCCACTGCCTCCGCAGTCATCTCATCTACTTAAGTTGGCGCCTCCTCCTTGTCTCCCGCCACCACACCCGACCCTGCCGTCCCCTTCCTCTACTATTGTAGATCCACCGCCACCCGTGCCGCCTCCCCGTCCTCCTCCTCCTTCTCCCTCGCTGATCCACCACTTTCGCCGCCGCTGTCTCCCCCTCCTCCGTACCCGACTGCGCAATCCTCCTCTTCCGTTGCCTCCTCCTCCTCGTCTGCCGCTGCAGTAGTAGCCAACGCCTACATCCTCCCCCACATCCACCGACGCCACAGTTCTCGACGCGGTGACCTCAGGTGCAACCTCTCCTACTCCCCAGAAGATTGTAAGATTCACACTTTACTTTCTTACATGATGAATTACTTACTAGAGATTTGTTTGTCCACATATCTTTTGAAATGAAGTTAAACTTCTGTTACAATGAAAGGAATAGTGGTGTCGTGTAGCAAACGTCACCTAGGTTGACAAATTTTGTCTACCAGATAAGTACTACAAAATGGAGTACTAGCTAGACGTTGAATACACTAGGATTGTCCTCTTTCCTTGTCCACAAGCAAGTGGTGTATACATACCAGTAGCAAAGGAAAAACTAGCAGCAACAATTAGCATACGCAGCAGTTGTTTCAGTTTCATTAAACTTTTTCAACTGCCCAAGCAAAATTGTGTTGTGAGTCCTTCCTTCCTCTGCTGTGAGCAATAATGACCATCCATGTGCATGACTGATCACGACCTAGCTTTGATTGCTAACTAGATTCTTATATAATCCATACCTCTCCATCTGTTTATTTATATCTGTATAATAAAAGCACATGATAAGTTTTCAAAGCCCTCACGAAAAAAGATATAATATATATTAGAAACTCGCGCTAAAAATAAAAAGCATTTAAGCCCTCATTTTGATGGAACTTAGAGTATCTCCAGCAGGAGCCATCAAAACAGAGCCCCTACTTTTAATTTGAGGGCTCTCCCTACTTTTGAGGGCCCTATTTTCTGGGCTGCACTCCAGCAGGAGCCCTCAAAATAGGCCCCTACTTCTTAATTCCCTCTATTTCCTCACACACTATATGCATATGTATTTGAGAACATCACATTATATAATAATTTATTTAAACTATAACTCTAAAGCACTATACTTAAAATTATGAATGAAAATACAAATATTCAAATTTAAATTCAAAGACAAATTTGATCCGAATTTAATGATAGTCGATCACAACATAGTTCATAACATCTCTGCAAATCAAATGACATAATCATCAAATTTGGGCGGGGGAAGGAGCGGGCGCGGGAGGGAAAAAGGTGGCGGGGAAGAATCGGGACCGAGTGCGAGAAACCGTGATTTGGGGCTTGGCCTAGAGCCCCTGTGAATGAGGGCTTGAGGGGATTTTAGGGCCCTCAAATTTGAGGCTCTAGTAGAAGCCTCTTTGGACCTCTGTTTTTATCTCAAGCCCTCAAATTTGATTTTAGGGGCTCAAGTAGGGGCTCTACTGGAGATGCTCTTAGTATCATCAATTCTGAAACCCCAAAAAATACAGTACTGACCTAACAAACATTATGTTTTCTATTTTTTTTCCTCAATTCAATAAGATTCTTCTACCGTCTCTACGTACCACTGCCCGATCCGATCGGACTCCTCCCTAACACACTTTATATATGTAGCATTGACCTACCTACCAAACTAAAATACATTCCCTACTAGATAGGATAGATAATATGTTTAATTCTCTTTCTGAATTAAGCAACCTGTCTATACATCCAGGGAGTTTTCTCTCTTCTCTGACCCACGATTAATTATCAAACTAGCTATGCTATGCACATGCCAGTCCCAACATTATTTGCTTCCAACTTGCTAGCCTTCCCTCTAGCTTCCCACCCAACTATCAGTATCTCAGTTCCAGTCCTGCTTCTACTTTGACTAGCACATGAGCCAGCTACCATTCTTCTACACCATAAATAAAATCTGCTTAAAAAAGAAACAAATCACACTGGATTCATTTCTGAGCCACACCTAACCTTCTCTGTTAAATTCTCCATCAAAAATTGTGCCAACAAACTATAGCAGCCTGCTTACAGTGACCAGATAGTATGAAGATTTTGAGATAGCACAGCCATCTTGGGGAAGGGGAATTTTTAATGCTTCTAATTAATCACTGAATAATTTATCAACTTGCCCGTTTTGATATTGGTTTCAAATCCGGGGTGTTCCCTCCGAGCTCCAGGGGGTGGGGGGCAACTGATCAACTTGCGTTGCCATTATACATGTAAAAAAACTAAAATAGCCTTATAAAAGGCAAGGGTTATAGCCTTACGAAACAAGAGTAACAAAACAAAAACAATGCCTTTTCTCCTCTAAAACAGCAGCAGCAGAAAGGACGTGACATACAAGAACATCGCAACTGCATCAGCCAGATACCTGAAGATCACTACAACATCACACACGCCTGTTGCATCCTTAGAGCAGTAGCATCCACCTGCTTCATATCTTCTTCCTTCAGCAGATCCTTAGACAACAGCACGAAAAATAACATCTTGAGATACACACCAATAAGATCACAACATTTCCACAAAAAGCCCAAGCAGCGGATGGAAATGTTTACTTCCCTGTAACCAATCATTTTGTACCGAAGCCATCTCTACCTTTCTTTGGTGTTCCTTATGCCATATGTCCTTAATTCATACCATATGTCTGATTACTCAGTTAGAGTTCTTGCAAAACTAATGTCCCCTTCCACACACATTTTGAACCAAGAAATCAGGATTTATCACTTTGTTGTACAAATGCATTGCATATTAGATATTGCATAGCACTCCCAGAAAATAATTGGGCATTCTTGCATTGATAACTTACATTAAATTTATCGATTGATCATTGGTACATAACTTCCCCGGGCAGGAAAATAGGCAACTGCTTGTGTACACTTTCCTTAAATACATTAAAACCGACATGTATGAACAACTGCTCTTAAATTGTGAAGATGCTACCATATGGAATCAGTGAACTGAATTAATTGATTGATTGGGTAATTCTGATTCATGTGCTGCCTTGTAGGTGTTCTTGGTCTGCCTGATAGCAAGGTGCAACATCTGCTGGTCCAATATAGTCTGCTTTGTGCCCTGCATACACAGCTTCTCTGTAAGCAATCGCCCCTTGGCCCTCTCCCGCTCCATAAGCTTCAATGGGCTGAGTGCTGCCTTCTACACCCTCTTTGCCAATGCCCTCTCCCCTTATTCCCCATCTGTCTACCTCCTTCTCAATGCCGTCCTCCCTCTCGCCATCTCTATTGTTGTGCTCCCAGCGATCCTCCTCTGCCACCCACAGTTGATGCTTGCTCAGATATTATCTTCTGAAGCTAGATAAAAGCGTAAGTTTTTTTTGTTGTTGATGTCATTTATGGTGCACTTAATGGTTGTTTAAGATCATTTACAATGAAATGATTAGAGGCAGCCTGGTAGGGGAAGTTAGGTCTTACATGCTTCATGTTTTATTAATATTGTCACTCTTATTAAGTTCTTTTGATTAGGCTGTTTTTAACATTGATAACAAACCAAAAAGGTTTGGGAATGGGGATGTAAGCTAGAGAACACCCCTATTGATTCATTCAAAAAGATGTTGGTTAGTGCAGGAGTATTTAGTTAATTTATTAAATTTTGTGTACTTCAAAGCTTTTCAAGTTAATTTATTAAATTTTGTACCTTTTTTGCACACTAGGATGGCTGAGGATCGTAGTTGGATGTACACTGGGCGTAGAAAGATGGGTGAGTATAGCCAAGAATGGATACAAAAGATCACTGATTTTGTGGATCGAGCATTTGCTAGGAGTACACAACGAGGTGGTGTGTTGTGCCCTTGTTGTTGTTGCTTGAACACACGGCCGCCACAAATGAGGGCGACATCGCAGACTTGTGCAAGTATGGATTTAGACCACGTTATACCGTTTGGGTCTACCATGGCGAGTCACAAAGTAGTAGATCGGACGTGCAAAGCATAGACGATGGCGGCCACAATTGGAGTAGGATAGAAGACATGCTAGATGATGTGCGTGATGCATATGTGCCACCTGTAGAGGAAGAACCGGAGCCTGCAACAAGGGCTTTCTCTGATATGTTGTTCACAACGAGTCAACCATTTCATGGGAACACAGGTGTCCCAACTAGATGCCATCACATGGCTACTTGCTGTCAAGTCCTAGTTCAGCATAAGCATTGTTTGCTTTGATGAATTATTAAGTGTGTTTAGCACCCTTCTCCCAGATGGTCACAAAATGTTCCCTAACTTGTATGAGGCCAAGAAATTGATAAGTGAACTAAATATGCCATATGAGAAGATAGATATTTGTTCAAATAATTGCATATTATTTAGGAATGAGAATGTGGATAAAGATCACTATGTAAGTGTGGTGAGTTTAGGTATGTTGAGGTTTACTCCGGTGATGGTCAGAAGAGGTAGCTTCCTATTGGCAGAAAATACTTCACTATCTACCATTTATACCACGAATTCAATGGTTATACATGTCTTGGGTTTCTGCCAAACAAATGATATGGCACAAGTATGATCATCGGTACCATGATAACAAGATGGTCCACCCATCTGATGGTGAAGCATGGAAGAAATTTGACCGAGACTATGTAGAGTTTGCTGCAGAGCCTCAGAATGTTCAAATTGCAATTGCAACTGATAGGTTTAACCCATTTGGTATGGGGGCTGCGCTATACAGCTATTGGCATTTGTTTGTCATTCCCCTTAACCTCCCACCCGGCGTTTCCATGTAAAAGCAGAACATATTTCTTTCCTTGATAATCTCTGGTCCTAAATACCGAAGGAAGAATATGAGTGTATTCATGGAGCCAGTGATGGATGAATTGTTACATGCTTGGGAACAAGGCATAGTAACATATGATCGGGCATCGAAATAGAACTTCACCATGCGGGTCGCGTACCACACATCCATGCATGACTTCCCGGTGTATGAGATATTCTGTGGGTGGTGTGTACATGGGAAGATGCTATGCCCAATCTGTAGGGAGGTGTTGTGTGACTGTTGGCTAAAGCATGGTCACAAGCACTCCTTCGATTGTCATCAACAGTTCCTTTCAATTGACCACGAATTTAGAAGTGACACAAATAGATTTAGGGCCAATACTGCTGTCCGCAATGGACTACCACATCGGCTGACAGGTGAGGAGGTCTGTGCATAGCTAGATGCTCTCAAGCCTCTCGACGATGGAGATGGGTTCGAGAAATATGGCAAGGAGCATAATTGGACTTACATTCCAAGCTTGTGGTGGCTACCCTACTTCCATAAGCTCCTTCTTTCCCATAATATAGATGTAATGCACAATGAGAAGAATGTTGTGGATGTCGTATTTAGCACATTCTTTGACATTCCAAACAAGGCGAAGGACAATGTTAAGGCTCGCCTTGATCAAGAGGAGCTTTGCAACATGCCCTCTCTCAATATGATCCACAAGCCAGCTACTGGCAAGTGGGAGAAGCCAAGAGCTAGTTATTTTCTAACTAGGGCTCAAAGGAAGGAGATTTTGATATGGTTTCAGATCCTAAAATTTCCTAATGGGTATGTAGCAAATCCAAGGAGATGAGTGAATTTAGCTACCATGCGCATCAATGGCCTAAAGAGCCGTGACTACCACATATTCAAGAATGCCTTTTGCCTGTGATGATTCGTGGCTCAGTCCCGAGTGTGTTTGGCAAGTGATGGCGGAGTTGAGCTTCTTTATTTGACTATGTGCGAAAGAGATAGATCCTATGGTGATGTCAACTATGGAGCGTGAAGTACCTGTATTGCTTTGCAAGTTGGAAAAGATCTTTTCACCTGGCTTCTTTAATCCAATGCAACATTTGATTCTCCATCTTCCCTATCAAGCTAGGATGGGGGGACCAGCAAAACCCGTGGATGTATCCAATTGAGAGGAACAAAAGGAACTACGAGGCAAAGCTAAAAGCACATGTTGAAGCGCCCATAGCAGAGGCGTATATACTTGAGGAAATTTCCTATTTCACATCAATATACTTTGTCGACAATGTCCCAGACGGTGCACATTCGAACCTCACAATACAAAGTGGCATCCCTCAAAATGATTGCCAACTTACCTCTTCATTGTAAGAGGTGACATTTCAAGCGGTGGTAGTCCTAAAGTTTTATCGCGTGATGACTGACTGACTGTGATGTTGTTTGTCTTTACCAACCTCTCCGAAGTGGATGATTACATTAGGTAGGCAAAAACGTTTTTCGAGAATTGATGCATGAGTGTTTTAAGCTACTTTTCTTATTGCCTATAGGGAATTCGTTGGGAATGAGTGGAAGTAATGTCAAGATCCATTCGAAAACAAATTGAGACCCTTCTTAGAAAGGGTGCTGGGAATGGCAAATTGAATTTCCCAACTTGGTTCTATCAGAAAATAACTTCCCTATTAACTTGGTCCCTCTTGCACAAAATATTTGCTAAGTAAAGATGAACTAATACATGAAACCCATTCTATTGATCCTATAGAGCTTGAAGGACAAGTTTACGAGCAGCAAATTGAGGCAAGTTGCTTAACGATGCCACACTCGGGTGTTGTCCTATAGTAGCTACGATGTGAATGGGTACCGCTTCCGAACAGTGACGCATGAGAGGGAACGACCTAATGCAACAACAATTAATAGTGGATTGGTGACTATAGGCGGGATGGAAGCAACATCGTTGTTGAGTACTATGGAGTAATTGAAGAAATAATTGAACTATATTTTCATGGTATCAAACCTCTCAAACTTATGTTATTCAAATGTTATTGGTTCCATCCATTCAGGGGAGTTAGATGGGACACATCACTTGGGCTGGTTGAAGTTGCACATCAATCAGTCTTATCGAGCAATGAGCCATTTATTGTGGCTCGACCAAGCCATGCAAGTATACTACATCCGCATCCATGCAAAACTATGCGTAGTCTAGTGGATTGGTGGGTAGTCTGAAGGTGCAACCATATGGTAAACTACCCGCCCTAGTGACCGGGACTACGACATTGAGGCCAATAATGGTGTTGACCTATTCTTTCACGAAGATGGGCTGCCAGGGACTTTTCAAATAATAATTGGGGAACACCTAGATGACATTCAATTCGATGGCGAGGAGGTTGTCAACGAAGAGCACTTGGAACTACTTAATCGCTTAGACATTGATGGCACCGATGGTGATGGGGTCAGTCAACACCTTATGATAGTGATGATGACCTTTTAGAGGACCCCGCTAGAGAGGATCCCATTGTAGATGACTACTTCTAAGCATGATCTTCTTGTACGTCTTCGTCTATTTGTTGCATGTATTGATTTTTTTTCAAATGTGCAATTTTCGGACACTTACTTGATTATGCTATATTAATTGCTTTCTTTAATTTCATTTCAGACACTAAACAATGAGGGGCATCAACGGGCAGCAGACTCGAGCCGAGGCGCACGCCGCCTTCCATAGGGGCACCCATGTCATGAAGGCAGAGAGGCGTACAGCCCCAAGGAGGCGGAGGGACACCGCAAACCCTAGAGGATCCACATCCTCAAGAGGAGGCGAGGGGTAGCCATAGTCCCTAGAGGAGGCAGTGTGGGGTCTACCTCTACTAGATCGGCTCCTCTACCCCACACCCTCTCGTGATGATCATGTGGATGAGTATCATCCTAGTAATGAAGAGGTGAGGAGGATGAGTATCCCGATGCGGAGGCGATACTACAACACATGATTTTTGGTTGCAAGGACTGCTAACCTACCACGACAACAACCCGAGAGGAGGACAAGGTGTCATCATTCTGTAGGAAACATGTAAGTAATGTTAGCACTTTCACTAATTTAGCTTAGTTGCTTGTAGACCTCAACAAAACTAATGTTCAGCAATGGCGAGAAGAAACCGGGGCTAAGAAATGTAGACTTCCAAACGGCATAATTGGCGTGTTGATTCGATGATATTTCCCGAGCTTGGTCACTTACAGAGGAAGGGAGCATGCATGGACATGGCACCACTATAAGGCGATGAAGGAGAAATACAATTTGATCATTGTTTGCAGCAGTGGAGGAAAGTTTATGGGTAAGTTTCTCCCCTACTCACAAAGCAATCTAATTTTTTTGCTTTGCCAGTGAGTTAATCTTTGGAATGTTGGTAGGATAGATTGCTAGTTGCCCTATTTGTGCAAGTGACTGGTTTTAAGAAGCATATTGGTCACATAGTTAATGAAGGGCTCACTAATTTGTTTGCTGGAGTATTAGCTTTAGCGGAACATTTGTTTGGTTAGCGAACCAAGAATCATCACCCAGTTGGTTTTTAATTAAACCTCACAAGTACTACATATATTTGCCCCTATTATTGTCAGTAGGGCACTTGTATCAAATATGACATATACTATATAGTCATATATTATGATTGCACTTAGATATAGGTGTATAGCAACCTTCAGAGAAATAGTTGCTATATCACTACTACAAAACAAGCTATAGTAGACGCCTTATCACGCAGACGGTTAAAATAGAACCGTCTATGTTGGGTCTGCGGGCCTATCACGAGCGGTTTGTAATACAAAGCTGTTTGTGATACTCAGATATCATAGACGGTTCTATTAAAGAATCGTCTCGATAGTATCATAAGACGGTTCTATTAACAAACCGTCTATGATAATCTCGAGATCATAGACGGTTCTATTAAAGAACTGTCGTGATAGTATCACGCACGGTTCTATTAAAAACCGTCTATGATAATCTCGATATCATAGACGGTTTTTAATAGAACCGTCTATGATAGTATCACAGACGGTTCGTATCACGAACCGTCTGTGATAAGTACCTCATCACAGACGGTTGGTGATACGAACCGTCTGTGATATGTAATTCACAAGGCGGGAGTTCGAAAATTTTGAACGCGTGCGCGGGAGTAGCAGGAGTCCTTATATATAGCCGGTCCTCCAACCTCCCGCAGTCCTCCTCCTCTAGTCCTCCTCCTCCCTGTGTCGGCGTCCTCCCTCTGCACTGGCCTCCTCCCCCATGCCGGTCCTCCCAGACGCGCATTGCCGTCTTCGGCCCCAACAAGCTTGAAGAAAAGAAGGTTAGTAGTGAGTTTTGACTAATTAGATTAGCTGCGAGCTTTTCTTTTGCGTAATGTTGTAACAATGGTGGCATGGTGCTTGCGTGTGTGCACAGGAGAGCGAGATCCTCAAGTTCTTGAGGTAATGGAGGTGGCAGCAGTCATGGCCATCGTGATGGCCAACGACGACCACCGCCCGTCGGACTGGCAGCACTCCGTCGGCATCATCGTGCTCCTCCTCATCAACTCCACCATCTCCTATATTGAGGAGTGCAACACCGGGAGCTCGGCCAAGGCAGTGGAGGTAGCGAAGAGACGGACGGCCAAGGGGAAGGCCGCTGTGGCCACTTGCAAGCTATACATTTAGTTTTTTTTTTTTGTAGTTGAAAAAACTATCACAGACGGTTCTTAACAAGAAGCGCTCGTGATAATACTATCACAAACGGTTCTTGTTAAGAACCGTCGGCGAAAATATACTATCACGCGGTTGCCGAAGTAGAACCGCTCGTGATAGTAGTTATCCTGCACGGTTCTACTTCAACCGCTCGTGATATTCGTATCACGAGCGGTTTTGCACCGCCCGTGATAACCACCGTTATCGAGATCAACTTTCGAGACGGTTCAAAACCGTGCGTGATGACGGTTCCGAACCGTCTGTGATGGCTGTTTCTGTAGTAGTGATCATCTCTGGTATATCAAGAAAAGAGTGTTTCAGTTGTACCCTTTACCAATGCAGTAACCATTCAATTAAATATTCTGACTCCCTAATTCAAAGTAGCAGGCTAGCACAAAAGAAGAAACCATTTTAACAAGGAACCACACTATCTCCAGGAATAACATAGTGATGATCAAAACCAGACTTGCATGCATTAACTGAGACAGATAATTGTAGTATAGAGTTAATATTGATTTACTCCAGGAAAAAAGAACAAAAGAAACTATTTCTTTCTTCCTTCTTTTGGCTTTAGCTATGTGTGCTCGGTACCAAACCAAAACTTGAACATATATGACGCGGCGGTGTTTATGAACCCAGCCACGACCAAACCTGATTGTAGTGCTGCTAGTGTATGGCCATCCCTGCCGTTACATTCCTATACATCAGACTCGCCACTCCTGGTTGCACCAACCTGCCAGCCACGCCATTGTTGCTCGTAATGCTGCTGCAGCTGTTGAGCATTTAGTTGCAGCGTCGTTCTCTCTCTCTCTCTCTCTCTCTCGATTATTGCAGTTTATATTCACATTTCTGTGCAGTTTTTACTATGCAAAGTTCATTTTCATGTAATCTTTACTTGTACCTGTTCAGGTGGGCCCCACACCAGAATTTCCCTTTTCTATTTTAAATATTTTCTCAAAATGAGAAATTACAATAAAGCCCTTACAAAGTCCAACAGAAACTAGCTTTTGCTGTAGGCTACTAAGTGCATACACATTGACTAGTGAACAAGTATAAGCTAGCTTATCTTTCTTTCTCTCTACTCATCACTGCATACGTTTGTTGTTCATTGGCTAACAGTTTCCAATATATGCTGGATTGTAGTGGTGGTTTAGATAGGCAGAGGGACAGGAAGCTGATTCAAGGAGAGTGCTACGTAATGCTATTAAGAAGTTGATCCCACATATTATCTATGAAGCGCGCATCAAGCTGTGATCTATTACCACACACAGGTACTTAGAACGAAAATTTATAGGGCCGAGGCTTGCCAAACACATCTCAACGTGGAGGAGTACATGAAGGTAACGGTTATGCAGATGATGTCCTTGATTACGATTTATTCTAGTTTATTCATATTTAACACTTGGTTAATTTAGGCAATACCTTGGTGGGCCCTGAAGTGCGAAGATGCATGGCGGCAGATTGCACAAAAGAGGTGGTGCAACAAACAGTGGTTAGATGCCGCTCGTTTTGCTAGGGAACGGAGATTGTTGATGAGCGGGGCAACACATCATCAAGGTAGCTCCTCCATGGTTCGTTACAAGAAGCACTACTTGGTACGTCAACATGTTCATATTAATCATATGTTACAGATATATATTTATTTACCTCCATGGTTTTTTATTGGATGCAGGAAAAGAAGAAGCAGAGGCCTATCTCCAATGTAGAGGCATATATTGAAGCTTGGTGATCAGGAGGGCATCTTGTGCAGCCAGCACGCAACAGAGAACCTGGTAAGATTTGTAGTTGGTTCATGCGATGTGTATTTGTGAACATATTGACTGTCACCTGTTTGAGACTAATTTCATCAGATTTGTAGTACTTCTATGTTAGATTACTGAATTTTCACACCCTAATGATTTTCTCTAACAGGAGGCATATACTAAGGCTGTTAAAGAGATTCATGGCCCGAGCTTTGACATAATGAATTCACCACTCGACGCGACTGCTATGTACAAGGTTGGAAAGGGGAAGAAACATGGTCGTTTCTTGATGGGTGCCGGCTACATTAGCACACCGGCAACCCTCTCGGAGGTCCAAACAATGAGTAGTGGATCAACGGATGATGTACGCCCTCAAAGACGACTACGACCATCAACCGATTGTGGTTTCTTAGCTTGAGGCGGCTACATGAGGAAATCGAGGCTAGGCAATGATTGGAGCAAATGATCCGAGTTAGTTGGAGTGTGGCAGACACATGCAAAAAAAAATTGCATTTGGCTAATGTATGGCAATGTGTAAACAAATATGCGACTCTTCATTCTCGACTTGATAGCGGTACACCAGGCACCACGCCAACATTATCTAATCCGGTTAGTAACTGGTGAAACTCCATGATCAGACATTCAAACATGTTTACTTTTTTGCCACCATCGTGGGAAACATAGTGGATTCGACTTTTTTTTTCCCCTTTTATACCTCTTTTGAAATAATTCACTGAATGTTTAGTTTGCCTAGAACCTATTTAATCAAGTGATCATGAAAACTGCAAGTTACATGTATATAAAGTGTATGTATGTATGTATGGACTGTCTGTCATATAGTTTATGTATGTTGATGTTGGTTAAACAACTACATTTTTACCCTCATCGGATTATGAAAATGTAGGCAACGGTGGGATCAATAGCAGATTTAACTGCTCCTGATGGTGATGCTGGAGATGGTATACATGTTAGCAGCCCAAACCAAGATCATGTGGATGAGTCCACTGTCAAGAGGCCACTCAAAGATAATGCGAATGAGTCAACTCACAAGTGAGCTATTTAGTATGTCACCCAGAAATGTGAGTCATTGCTATTCTCTCTACATAAAAGATAAATTTACTAGCTGTTGTGGTCGGCTTGTTGAACATAGTACTTGGAGCACCTGAGAGGTTGACTGTAGATGTACTGTCTTTCCGAAGGACATACCGCCGTGGTTGCCACCGCTTCGAAGGATTGAGCATCAAATTGATTTAATTCCCGACGCATCACTGCCCAACCGCGCACCATATAGAACCAATCCAGAAGAAACTAAAGAAATTCAGCGCCAAGTTCAAGAATTGCTTGCTAAAGGGTATGTGCGTGAATCTTTTAGTCCTTGTGCTGCTCCGGTCATTTTAGTGCCTACGAAAGATGGATCATGGCGCATGTGTGTAGATTGTAGAGCAATTAATAATATCACCATTAGGTATCGTCATCCTATTCCTAGGTTAGAGGATATGCTTGATGAATTGAGTGGCTCTGTTGTTTTCTCTAAGGTTGATTTGCGTAGTGGATATCATCAAATTCGCATGAAATTAGGCGATGAATGGAAAACCGCATTTAAAACTAAGTTCGGGTTACATGAGTGGTTAGTAATGCCTTTTGGATTAACTAATACACCTAGCACCTTCATCAGACTAATGAACGAGATTTTACGTGCTTTCATTGGTAGATTTGTGGTGGTTTATTTTGATGACATATTGATATACAGCAAATCCTTAGAAGAACATCTTGACCATTTACGTGCTGTTTTTAATGCTTTACGTGATGCACGTTTATTTGGTAACCTTGAGAAGTGCACCTTTTGCACCGATCGAGTCGCGTTTCTTGGCTATGTTGTTACTCCACAGGGAATTGAAGTTGATCAAGCCAAGATTGAAGCAATACAGAGTTGGCCGACTCCTAACACGGTCACACAGGTACGAAACTTTTTAGGACTTACTGGATTTTACCACCGCCGTGAAGGATTTCAGCACCATCGCTGCACCATTGAATGAGCTCACCAAGAAGGGCATGCCATTTATTTGGAGCGCCGTACAAGAGAACGCCTTCACCACATTGAAAGATAAGTTAACACATGCACCACTACTCCAACTCCCTGACTTTAATAAGACTTTTGAACTAGAATGTGATGCGAGCGGAATTGGTTTAGGTGGTGTATTGCTACAAGAAGGTAAACCTATAGCATACTTCAGTGAGAAATTGAGTGGGCCTAGTTTGAATTATTTTACTTATGATAAGGAATTATATGCACTATTTCGAACTTTGGAAACTTGGCAACATTATTTATGGCCCAAAAAATTTGTTATACATTCTGATCACGAATCTTTAAAGCATATTCGAAATCAAAGTAAATTGAACCGTAGACATGCAAAGTGGGTTGAATTTATTGAGTCTTTTCCTTATGTCATAAAACACAAGAAGGGATAGGAGAATGTTATAGCTGATGCTTTGTCTAGGAGATATACCATGCTTTCAAAACTTGACTTCAAAATTTTTGGATTGGAGACTATTAAAAAACAACATGTGCATGATGCTGATTTTAAAGATATATTGTTGAATTGTAAAGAAGGGAAAACGTGGAGCAAATTTGTCATTAATGCCGGGTTTGTGTTTAGAGCTAACAAGCTATGCATTCCAGCTAGCTCCGTTCATTTGTTGTTGTTACAAGAAGCGCATGGAGGCGGGCTGATGGGACACTTTGGCGTGAAGAAAACGGAGGATATACTTGCTGATCATTTCTTTTGGCCAAAGATGAGACAAGACGTTGAGCGCTACGTTGCTCACTGCACTACATGTCAAAGAGCTAAGTCACGACTTAATCCTCATGGTTTATACATGCCTCTACCAGTTCCCAACGTTCTGTAGGAAGATATTTCGATGGACTTTGTTTTAGGATTGCCTAGAACAAAGAAGGGGAGCGATAGTATATTCGTGGTTGTTGATAGATTTTCTAAGATAGCTCACTTTATACCATGTCATAAAAGCAATGATGCTGCCAATATTGCTGATTTATTTTTTTGTGAAGTTGTTCGATTGCATGGTGTGCCTAATGCTATAGTTTCAGATCGTGATACTAAATTCCTTAGTCATTTTTGGAGAACTTTATGGGCTAAATTGGGGACTAAGCTGCTATTTTCTACTACTTGTCATTCCCAAACTGATGGACAAACTGAAGTTGTGAATAGAACTTTATCTACAATGCTTATGGTTGTGTTGAAAGAGAATTTAAAAATGTGGGAAGAATGCTTGCCTCATATTGAGTTTGCTTATAATCGTTCGTTGTATTCTACTACAAAGATGTGCCCTTTTGAAGTTGTTTATGGTTTTGTGCCTCGTGCTCCTATTGATTTAATGCCTATTCCATCTTCGGATAAATTGAACTTTGATGCTAAACAATGTGCTGAATTGATTTTAAAAATGCATGAGACAACTAAGGAGAATATAGAGCGCATGAATGCTAAATATAAACTTGCTGGTAGTCAGGTGAGAAAACATTTAACTTTTGAACCAGGAGATCTTGTTTGGTTGCACTTGAGAAAAGATAGATTCCCTGAATTGAGAAAGTCAAAATTGATGCCTCGAGCTGATAGTCCTTTCAAAGTGTTAGAAAAGGTTAATGATAATGCATACAAACTTGATCTGTCTGCAGATTTTGGGGTTAGTCCCACATCTAACATTGCAGATTTGAAACCATACTTAGGAGCAGAGGATGAACTTTAGTCGAGGACGACTCAAATGCAAGAAGGGGAGGATGATGAGGACATCTCTAACTTGGATACAACCGCGACACACACACAAGCTGATCCACAACAAATGTTATAAGGACCAATTACTCGAGCTCGACTCGCCAACTTAATCACCAGTGAATTGCTCATAGGTTTATATATTACTAAGAATAGATCGCTACCTAATGCAAGTGATTTAATTGTGCTTAGGAACATGGGAAAGGACCAAGGAGAGGTATGTGGAGTCATGGACAAGCATAGGAGGCATAATGGAGGTCATCACATCAGTTTGGGTCCGAGCCAAGCAAGAGTTCGAGTTGGGCTCATTCTGGATTCGAGTTCGGACTATCGCGACAAGACTAAGTTCAAACGGCCGTAACTTCTTCATACGGACTCCGTTTGGGACGTTCTTGGACTTCATTGAAATCTTATCAAGTCTACTTTCTAGTGGATCCAACAATAGCTTCAAATTCCAACCGAGCCGCCACAATAAACAAAACAATCCACGTCTCTTTTTTTGTCCGAGTAAAAAGGGTGTCTGCGCCACCTCTTCTTGGGCCCATGGGCCTTGTAACCCTAGGGCGTGTGTCCACTTCCCCTGCCTCCACCTCCGGTCGTCTTCCCATATAGGAGCCGCTTCTCTCGGATAGAACTTGGATTTCGTTGAGTTTAGATTTAGCCATCTGCAAACTGTTCTTTAGTTGTGTCTGACGACCACTGTCAAGATCAGAACACCCAGACCCACATTACCCCGGAATGCTACTAAACCACTCTCTGACTAGCCAATAATTTCAAGATAAATTATTTCGCAACAACTCTAGACAAGAAGTATTAGCGGAAGCATAAACAACTAAGGAATAAATATAACGGTAACAAGTTCAATAATTAAACATCCTCTAGCTAGCAGATTAATCAAAGAATGGTTCACAAGTTCATCCTTATTAAATAACATAATCATCCACAAATAGTTAAGCATTTGGCTAGAATTTCATCTACTTTATTACAACATGAGTTGATGAGCCAAGTGCATTATTGTGGTGCCGCTCTACCCATCCCATGAATGCTCAACAATCACTGTAGGGGGAACAAGGGTGAGATAAAAATCTCAAGAAGCAAACTGCTTAATGTGCTATTCGGACTACAAACAAATATACAACATCATTAAAGTATCCATATGTCCACATCCATGATGTGAATCCACATTCATTTACAAGCTAATTAAACTACAAAGATATTAAGCATCAATATCCAATTCTCATAATGATCACAATTATAGCCTCAACCATATTTACTACCAATGATAGTAAAATATTAACAATTGAATCTTGACCAACTGCTTCATATTAATCACCACTACCACTACCAATGACAATAAGGTATTAACATGTTTTACCTCATAACTTTACTATTTCTCGCATCCACAACTGCTATCAACAATTACCACAAGAGAGAAGAATCTCATGCCACAATCACAACCTCTACCATTCCACAAGGGATGAACCTCATTCCACAACCACAACCACAATACTCATACCACAAGAGACTCTCACGAGTCAATTTCACATTGCAACTATGAAGTTGCGTTTGTTTGCAAAAATAACTTCACCTCAATATCTTGCACAAGTATGCAAATGATCTTTCCACAATGTAATGCATATGTATGCTATGCTCCATCGCACCTTTACTCAAAGAAGGTAAAGGTATGCATCATGCTACGGCAATGCACGATGTTGTACCGGTACGGTCGCGGCTATAAGCGGCGACATCCACAATGCAAATGTCATGATATGTCATGAATGATATGATATGATAATCATAAACCACAAGAATTTAACCACGGAGATCAACAACATACTCATCATGAATATTTTCTCATAATCCACATGTGTCTCATCAAGCACAATACCAACGTGTCATAAGACCATTACCACATAACCCACACCCGATTCACCAAGATCAAAATCAATCGATCTAGATGAAACTCTATCACATAGACCACCACATGATCATCATGAAAATAACCACAATGAATTATCAACATGTCCACCTTGAGTTTATTCTCATATTCCGCATTTGGCTCATTACGCGAATTACCACAATACTACCCAAACTCATCCAAACATAGCAATTGATTAATATCTTGCTACCACATTCTTACTTAGAAAACATGTAACCATGGCATATCATTTAACACTACGTCAATCATGCATAGTGCAAGTAGTAAGAAAAACGGGTTAAACCGTAGCACAACCGCTACATTTACTTGCCTTCCACGATGCGACGCGTTAGCCGGCAAAGATGATACTCCTAAACCTGAGGCTTCACCTCTTAAACAGGTACAATAATTTCAATTAAGACATAATATACTCAGCGCTACTAATCGGCATTCTACATCGCTTACTTGACGACTCAAAACGAGTTTACAAAGCTGAAACTGAAAAACAACGTTTCCTGCCATATACCGTTTCTGGACAGCGGCACGGTAATTGACAAAACTCATGAACTGGAAGTCAAAAAGAGGTAAACCCAATTTCTGTAGATTCTTAACTGACTAATCTACAATACTCTAGTTGACACGATAAACCAATTCGGCCAAAATATTAGGCTAACCATTGTCTGAACTTTCAGTACAGAAACTGCCTACACAATCGAACAGCAAAACTAAAATGACCATAACTTTTAATAGGTAACTCCGAATTGATCGTTCTTTATCAATCTGACAAGGTTATCGAATTACCTACAATAACCTAGTTGGGTGAACTTTCAGATTCTTCCAATTTCCCTATCATATTTTAGGAAATATCCAGACAGTTTATTCTCGTCAGATTTCTGGCAGCAGATACTAAATCGACCATAACTTTTGACTCAGACCTCGGAATCGAGTGATCTTCGCGGCTACTGAAAGATAACGACATAAACCACATAACTCTAGGACATGGAAACTTAAAATTCAGCTTCTAAATACACGAAAATCCCCACGCAAGGTACTGGACAGAATCGAATCTTCTGCAGCCCAACAATTTAACCAACAATTCTAATCGGTTTCGCATCTACTATGAATCAACCAGCGGGGAAGACATCTCGTTACCCTTGTAGAACCGCTAGAACTTGCTGAATCAAACCCCACGCAAGATCTTCTTCTCCTTCTTCTCATTCTTCTCCTTCTTCTCTTCCTCTCTTCCCCTTCTTGCGCAATGGGCAGCAGCCTAAACAGGGGGAGGCGCAAGGAGCAGCACCTGGCTGAGGGAGGCGCAAGGAGCAGCTTGGACAAGGGAGGCGCAAGGGAGCAAGGAAGGGGCGGTTGCATGTGGGAGGAGGGGAAAGGGAGGGGCGGCTAGGGTTTGGGAGGGTGGCACCTCCCCTTTGGCCGGCCACAAGAAGGCTTGATGGGCCAAGGCCTGTGCCCAATTGGATGAGAACAGCGGAAAAGCCCTCTCTCAACTTGATTTGACGACTCAAGATAAAATTCTTCCCGATTAAATAATTCTCACCGACTAATTTTTATTAATCCGATTCTTGACTTCTCACACTTTCTGAGTATTACATTCTTCCCACCTTAAAAGGATTCGCCCTCGAATCCAACTCTCTGCACCACAAAGAAAAGAACAACAAGCAAAAAGCAACCCAAACTAGAGTACTCACCACCTCGAAGAGCTCGGGTACTTCTTTCGCACATGATCCTCCAACTCCCACGTAGCTTCTCTCTCAGACTGATTCGTCCAAAGGACCTTCACATACTTGATGGCCCTCTTCCTCACGGCCAGCTCCGACAAGTCCACCATTCACGTTGGTCTAAGCCTAACGTCCGCATAACTCTTCTGGTCAACTCTAAGCGCCAATGTGTCCGCCATCTTGGCAAAATTTCCCATAATAACTATTAAGACCACTTTCTAAAACCATCCTCTTTCTTAAAACACTTTTCTCTTATTAAATATACTCGGGATAACCCAATATACCCTTTTTTTAAAGAATTTGATCACAAATTCCACTCACATCATTCTACTAGAAGCACAACAAGATCTTTTGCAAACAGAACCAAAGAAATGAAGAGTAAAGAACTCTCAAGCATCACACTAGCAACCACTTTCCTTCAAAGGACCACGATCCAAATCAAAGGATTCACCACAAAATATTTCTACTCGTCAAGTAGACAATTGGAGAACCACACCACAAGCTAAGAGTGAAAAAAATCACTCGATGCACTAAAACAATCAATTTCTTTTCCTAATCGAAAAGACTACGCCTCAACATACGTCAACTCAAAATGCAAATGGTCTCGCCATAAACACACAAAGATAAACAAGAATCAAGAGAGCATCGCACTACTTGACATAACAATAATTTCCCAATTCATTTCTTTTAATAATTTAACTTCCTTGAACCAAGGATTTTCAAATCATTACCCAACACACCAACTCATTTAACTCAAGTTGGTCACCTCAACAGCTTAGCTCAATTGAGTACATCATCTACACCATTGTAGATAGACTCTCTGGCCCGCAAATCATACTCTATCCCAAAACCACGCCAACAAAAGGTTTCGAACCCACAACAATTACCATGTTCTTAGAAGAAGAGGTAAGAAGAAATAAATTCCAAGATACGTAAAATGGTTATCATCACAATAGCCAAAAGACCAAAAGAATAACAAATAGCAATGAGGTTGGAAAACACAAGATAAGATCAATCAGACTTCAAATACTTCTAGTACAACTTTTCCTTTCAATAAGAAGCAATTTTCTTTGATTACAACATCCCACCATTTCCAACAAAGGATGCTTGAAGACCACAACACAAGATTCAAATAAAACCAATAAGATCAATCAACACGCCGCTTACTCAGAGCAACATCGACTATGACACAAGTCATAAGGTCCAAAAAGATTCCAACCGTAAATCTCACACCCTTCAATGCAATTAGTATTATGGAATTAACAAATTCCTTTATTTTTAAAACATTCAACACCATAATCACAACTACATGCTATCGATTGTATTCACAACAAGATAAAACGTTCTTTTCACAAAAAAAATCATCATATCATCCCACTCCTTCATAATTTTCCAAAAGGAACACCATAAATCACTTCATCATGTTCTTATTATCCAAATAAGATTCCAACTACTTAATCTAGTTAAAACTAGTGCATAAGCCATCATATTAAAACAAACTCTTTAACAAGATGATATTAGAACATAACAACCTCACAAAACATGCTAGTATGAATCTCTTATTAGATTCCATACATTTATCTCAGATCGATGCTCAACTCTAGTTTAGCAACAAGTAATTACACTCTAGCCATTTTTGTCAATAATTGATTATTAATTTTTCATCAAGATAGCATTAATGATCCTATCTCTAATTTGCAATCACAAAGACAATAAAGAGCACAGATTCGATACTCCACCTTATGTTAAGATATTAAAATAAAATAACTTTAAACATCAATAATACCACTTTATAAGACAAGATTCCGCAAGTCAATACATCAACCTTCATCCATTTCTTTATACATAATTCAACAATTTAGCATGGTAAAAGTTACATAACTTTAACATTGTACATGCTCATCAAGTATGTAAAAGAGGACATAATTAAGGTTAATCTTATTAAGGCAATATTCCAACACCTCCTTACTTGACCATCCCGAATGGTCGATTAATTACTTAAGATCGATCAATCCAATCTATCCAACAAGTTGGGAAAATTAAACAACTACAATAGTCAAAACAATTGTTTTTCATATTCCTAATAAATGCATGAGTTCTACACATGTATCGCTAAATTCTTAGCCACAAATCTTCAAGAAACTACAACAGACAACATCATATTAATCAACTTCACTTCTAAAGATGTTAGTAGAAATTAATGATGTACCACACTAACTTTTCACTTGATAATTCACAATCTATCAATTATTTACATAATTGCCACCTACTACTTAAACACAACAAAACATCATAAAGGATTTTAACACTCCCTTCTAGGAGAAAATCAAACTTCAAAAGTCGAAATAACTCGTAAGAAATGCATGGAGCCAATGCTTCCACAAGTTAATGAACTTCCCACGTAAGCTTTGATTCTCTCTCAAAATATCAAACGAATACAAGAGTCATGTTTTTCAAAGAAGAAAGATGGAACAACATGGAAAAAACCAAGATATCTCAAAAGCACTGCTCACGAGCAGTCAAACAACCCATTAATCAGAAAGAAACAATACTTGGTCTCAAGAACAATTGGAGGCCTATTGACACCCAACAACTGCAATAAACAGCTAACCCGAGAGAAAATCATTAACTGCAATAGGCCAAGAATCGCCAACAACAATTCAAGGAGGATAACACTTTTCTAAGTAACTTACCCATGACATCCGCAACTAAGTTACCCGAGGTAACTGCATCAATATCCCCGTACCACGAACGGGGGTATAAACTGGCAATGCCCAAGGCAACAGCCGCAAACCCTACCTCTTATCATTGACTATCCTCACTCATAGCAGTCATAGAAACAACACATAAACAAACAAGATTATCTCATAGCATGAATAATCAATATAACATGTCAAAGCATGAATGCAATGCTTGTCCCATCCCATCCTATGCACCAAAGGTGTCAATTTAATATTTTTAATTACCATGCACCTAAAGCCCGCTCGATACCAATCAGTAACACCTCAGACCCACATTACCCGAATGCTACTAAACCACTCTACAACTAGCCAATAATTTCAAGATAAATTATTTCGCAACAACTCTAGACAAGAAGTATTAAGCGGAAGCATAAACAACTAAGGGAATAAATATAATGTAACAAGTTCAATAATTAAACATCCTCTAGCAGATTAATCAAAGAATGGTTCACAAGTTCATCCTTATTAAATAACATAATCATCCACAAATAGTTAAGCATTTGGCTAGAATTTCATCTACTTTATTACAACATGAGTTGATGAGCCAAGTGCATTATTGTGGTGCCGCTCTACCCATCCCATGAATGCTCAACAATCACCTGTGGGGGGGGGGGACAAGGGTGAGATAAAAATCTCAGCAAGCAAACTGTTTAACAGGCTATTCAGACTACAAACAAATATACAACATCATTAAAGTATCCATATGTCCACATCCATAATGTGAATCCACATTCATTTACAAGCTAATTAAACTACAAAGATATTAAGCATCAATATCCAATTCTCATAATGATCACAATTATAGCCTCAACCATATTTACTACCAATGATAGTAAAATATTAACAATTGAATCTTGACCAACTGCTTCATATTAATCACCACTACCACTACCAATGACAATAAGGTATTAACATGTTTTACCTCATAACTTTACTATTTCTCGCATCCACAATCGCTATCAACAATTACCACAAGAGAGAAGAATCTCATGCCACAATCACAACCTCTACCATTCCACAAGGGATGAACCTCATTCCACAACCACAACCACAATACTCATACCACAAGAGACTCTCATGAGTCAATTTCACATTGCAACTATGAAGTTGCGCTTGTTTGCAAAAATAACTTCACCTCAATATCTTGCACAAGTATGCAAATGATCTTTCCACAATGTAATGCATATGTATGCTATGCTCCATCGCACCTTTACCCAAAGAAGGTAAAGGTATGCATCGTCTACAAGCAATGCACGATGTTGTACTGCACGATCGCGGCTATAAGCGCGACATCCACAATGCAAATGTCATGATATGTCATGAATGATATGATATGATAATCATAAACCACAAGAATTTAACCACGGAGATCAACAACATACTCATCATGAATATTTTCTCATAATCCACATGTGTCTCATTAAGCACAATACCAACGTGTCATAAGACCATTACCACATAACCCACACCCGATTCACCAAGATCAAAATCAATCGATCTAGATGAAACTCTATCACATAGACCACCACATGATCATCATGAAAATAACCACAATGAATTATCAACATGTCCACCTTGAGTTTATTCTCATATTCCGCATTTGGCTCATTACGAATTACCACAATACTACCCAAACTCATCCAAACATAGCAATTGATTAATATCTTGCTACCACATTCTTACTTAGAAAACATGTAACCATGGCATATCATTTAACACTACGCCAATCATGCATAGTGCAAGTAGTAAGAAAACGGGTTAAACCGTAGCACAACCGCTACATTTACTTGCCTTCCACGATGCGACGCGTTAGCCGGCAAAGATGATACTCCTAAACCTGAGGCTTCACCTCTTAAACAGGTACAATAATTTCAATTAAGACATAATATACTCAGCGCTACTAATCGGCATTCTACATCGCTTACTTGACGACTCAAAACGAGTTTACAAAGCTGAAACTGAAAAACAACGCTTCCTGTCATATACCGCTTCGGACAGCGCACGGTAATTGACAAAACTCATGAACTGGAAGTCAAAAGAGGTAAACCCAATTTCTGTAGATTCTTAACTGACTAATCTACAATACTCTAGTTGACACGATAAACCAATTCGGCCAAAATATTAGGCTAACCATTGTCTGAACTTTCAGTACAGAAACTGCCTACACAATCGAACAGCAAAACTAAAATGACCATAACTTTTAATAGGTAACTCTGAATTGATCGTTCTTTATCAATCTGGCAAGGTTATCGAATTACCTACAATAACCTAGTTGGGTGAACTTTCAGATTCTTCCAATTTCCCTATCATATTTTAGGAAATATCCAGACAGTTTATTCTCGTCAGATTTCTGGCAGCAGATACTAAATCGACCATAACTTTTGACTCAGACTCGAATCGAGTGATCTTCATGCTACTGAAAGATAACGACATAACCCACATAACGCTAGGACATGGAAACTTAAAATTCAGCTTCTAAATACACGAAAATCCCCACGCAAGGTACTGGACAGAATCAAATCTTCTGCAGCCCAACAATTTAACCAACAATTCTAATCGGTTTCAGATCTACTATGAATCAACCAGCGGGAAGACATCTCGTTACCCTTGTAGAACCGCTAGAACTTGCTGAATCAAACCCCACGCAAGATCTTCTTCTCCTTCTTCTCATTCTTCTCCTTCTTCTCTTCCTCTCTTTCCCTTCTTGCAATGGGCAAGAGCCTAAACAGGGGAGGCGCAAGGAGCAGCACTGGCTGAGGAGGCGCAAGGAGCAGCTTGGACAAGGGGAGGCGCAAGGAGCAAGGAAGGCGGCCGCATGTGGGAGGAGGGGAAGGGGGGGGCGGCTAGGGTTTGGGGAGGGTGGCACCTCCCTTTGGCCGCCACAAGAAGGCTTGATGGGCCAAGGCCTGTGCCCAATTGGATGAGAACAATGAAAAGCCCTCTCTCAACTTGATTTGACGACTCAAGATAAAATTCTTCCCGATTAAATAATTCTCACCGACTAATTTTTATTAATCCGATTCTTGACTTCTCACACTTTCTGAGTATTACAAAGACAGCCTTCGATCCCACCTTTGATTTTCAATACCATCTACGCTATATTCTTATTCGCAATATCGATTGTCTATATTTTATTCTTGCTAGTTCTTCGATTGCTCATAGAATTGAACTCGTGCTCGATTGATCGCGCTTCTAGCACGATCAATAACATCTCGGAGTTGGTTAAACGATTGCTAAGACGCAAGCGTCGTCGTACGGTTGTAGTCGGATCGCGAGAGTCACCTCCACCAAAATCGATAGTTATCAATTTTATCGAAAGATCGGCACCCGCTTCCATCACCGTGTGGATGCGGTGATCATAGTGCCGTGCATGTGGCATGCTCCGAGGCTTGTAGAATTGCTGCGTTGGAAGGAAATCGAGAGACTATTGGAACAACTCGAAGGATAACTCACAGAATCAAGAACTCACGAAAGCAATACACGCGTAACTTCCCGATGGTGGTATTAGTCGAAGCTTGACCGAAGTACACGCGTAGATGCACCGGAGACAAATACTAGAACTCAATCACGGCGAGAACCTTTGGAAGTCGATCTTTTGGTGTCGCATGCAAGCACGCATGCGCTTTCTTTTTTATTGCTTTTGACTCACCAGCTTACATTGCCAGCTCATGTACTCTATTACAATGCAGCCTTGGCTTTTATACTCACGCACACCTGCACAAGGACTCTTAGTCGGATTCTATTGTTGAAACAGACTCGGAAACAATAAAACAATGCGTATACGAACTCAAAAAACTCTAAACTTAGAAACTACTACAAATATTACCTAACAATCACTCCCTAATCTTTGTATACTTACTTATATTTTGTGTGCTGCCAGTTGGACACAACTTCAACATGGCTCCCACACACTTAGCCGAAGATTGTGGCACAACTCAAACACGTCTTGGGCTCCAAGTTGGACACAACTTCAACTTGGCTCACACTTAATTGTCCGAAGACGGTGGCACAACTCGAACACGTCTTGGACTCTTACTCATGAGGCAGTCGGTCTCAACTACGACTTGCACCCCAACTCGTACTCAGACTTCAAGTTGGTCACAACTTCAACTTGAGTAACACATAGACTCGACTCAGGACGGCGACACATCTTCTCAACGCCCTCGCCTTCGCTTCGATGATCAACAAGAAGATGCATCATCGTCTTCAACGTCTTCCACACAACTATGGCCGCCTCCTTTTCACCAAGAGGGAAGAGCGTTTCTCCGAGATGCCTCCATAGATAGCCGCCAATGCCATCTGATCCTTGCGCACATAGACGTTGCCTCGTCACCGGTGACACAACTTCCCGATGAACGCGACATAATCTTAGGCACAAATCAAAAAACTCAGTCTCCTCTTCGTCACGAAGCCGCATGCACCGCATGATGCATCGGTCGCCGCCACGCACCGCCGCGGCCTCGATGTCTTCGCCGGATCCGTCGCGTGCACATTCCCACCGTATATGCCACCCCGGGAGTCGAGATCACCTCCTCCCGGGGTAGCAGCTAAGATTTCGAACCTAGAGCTCTGATACCAATTATTGGAACAGCTCGAAGGATAACTCACAGAATCAAGAACTCACGAAAGCAATACACGGCAGAACTTCCCGGATGGTGGTATTAGTCGAAGCTTGACCGAAGTACACGGGCGTAGATGCACCGGAGACAAATACTAGAACTCAATCACGAAGCGAGAACCTTTTGGAAGTCGATCTTTTGGTGCTGCATGCAAGCACGCACAGCGCTTCTCTTTTTTTATTGCTTTTGACTCACCAGGCTTACATTGCTAGCTCATGTACTCTATTACAATGCAGCCTTGGCTTTTATACTCACGCACACCTACACAAGGACTCTTAGTCGGATTCTATTGTTGAAACAGACTCGGAAACAATAAAACAATGCGTATACGAACTCAAAAAACTCTAAACTTAGAAACTACTACAAATATTACCTAACAGAGACGGCCGAAATCCCACACGATTGTCCCGGGACCAAGTGTCTGCAGCTAGTGTACGCCGAGAACGAGGTCAAATCTGCTAAGGGGGATGGTGTATGCGTCGATGTGGAACACCTCTCATGGGTGATACCGCTGCTGTCGAGCCGCTCATCGTTGGCCATGGCAACACCCAAGCCGTGGTGGGCCGGCTGCACTAGAAGGACGAGATAGGCGCAGGTGTCCTCAGTCAGGAAGTAGTGTGTCGATCCTGAGTCCACCAAGGCTGAGATGTGCACCCGCTTTTGATGCCGGTTAACACGTGTAGTGAGGTTTTCGGCTCAGGATCCTCGCCCGATGTCTCCTCATCTCCTGGTTTGGGATGAATGATCTCAAGGAGGTACAACTGTTTGCAATTATGGTCCCAGGTGTATTTATCGTCGCAGTTGTAGCAGAGCCCGCCCTTCTTTCTCTCAGCCATCTAGGCCGGTGTGAGGTGTTGGATCCAATGTGTCTAGCTCGTGGTGTCCGTCACCGTCGCTGCTCCTGTGTAGAGGTAGGCAGGAGGGAGTTGCGCCGGCAGCGGGCTTTGGTGATGTTGTTGGTGGAGCGCCCACCTTATGCCCTTGCTGGCTTTGACCGCCTGAACCTGGAGCTCCACCGTGACCTGTGCCCACCGCTCGTACGAGCGCACAAGACTCATGGCCACTTCCAAACTTTGTGGCGCCTGGAGCTCCACATCGATGCTAAGCATCTCTTGTAGGCCCAGTATGAATAATTGAATCCGTTGATCTTGCGAGAGTGGACCCGCGCAGCTTAGCGACACTAGGAACTAGTCGATGTGCTCTGCCACCGATCCTATGCCCCACAATTGCACTAATTCCCCCAGGGGGTTCTTGCGCAATGGCGGCCAGAAGAGGAGGTTCACCAGTTCAGAGAAGCGCTCCTATGGTGGCACACCCGCACCCTCATCATCCTCCAGCGGAAGGTACCAATGTTGGGCGCTGCCGGTCAAGTGGTAGGAAGCAAGCCACATGTTCTCCTCAGTTCGTTGTCCATGGAAGAACCGCTCATAGTGTTTGAGCCATGGCATCGGATCGTCCTTCCCGTCAAAGATCGGGAACTCCAACTTGTGAAAGTGAGGGACCCTAGGGTTCTCCTTGCCCTCGGCATGCCCAGTCCGGGCCGGTAGAATTGGTGGCCCGGTGGGCGCGCAAAGTACTCCGCCGGCGCCGCCTTCCTCCTTGGGCTTCTCCAGCCACATAGACGTTGTGGCTGTCGAGGCAATTTTTGATGGTGGTCAACTCTCCGCTGTGCTTGTCCAACGTGTTGGTGGTGGAGGTAGCTGACCACTATTCGCCTCTATAGCGAGGCGCAAGCTTTCTATGGAGGTGGTGATCTGGGTTTGCACCTGATCGAATACAGCCTTGATGTTTAGGCCCTCCCCGGAACCGAAGCCATCGCTGGCCGATATGTTCGGAAGGGCGAGGATTGGCTCTGATACCAATTTGTTGTGGGCTAGTTTAAGGTGGCGCAGTCTATATACTTATATGAACGGTGGATGGGCTAGAGGAAAGGAGAAGGGCTTTGTTATTCCTTTATGATAATTGATTTAGCTGATCCCTTTAATAAGATGGCCTCCTGACAAGATAACCTATATTTGGTAACATCTTTTGGAGCATTTGCACAGAAAAGAGAGTAAGCCCTTTTTTAGCATCAAGGATGTTATGGAATCGGTTGAAGAGTGTGGTGCTGTTAATGAGAGTAATGAGCACTTCATTGCATTTGAAATTTTCTTAAAAAAAGGAGCAAAGTGAAATGTTTATGACCTTGCGCAATAGTGAAGTACGATTTGAATGGCTCAAAAGGAAGTACGAAGCCAAGTATGGCAAATAGAAATTTGATTGTAATGTTAGGATTATTCTGGAGACATTCATACAAGTAGTTTGTCATGTATTCGCCTTTATTATTCTTTATTTCTCTTTTGACTGTAAGACCTTTTTTTTTGGGATTATAAGACATTTTTTCATTAGTTATATACCGTCATTTGGACCTAATGTGTACTAATGTATTTTTATATTGCCATTTATGTTGTTGTGTTTTTTATGTTCATATACAGATGTCTTGTGAAAGCGATGGTGAAGGGAGTAATATATCAGATGAGGAACATGAGTGTAACGTGCAAATGATGCGTCTATGGAAAGACATGTCAAGTCACCTCGCTGCTACTGCAATTATCGTGGAGAATTATCACTCAACCTACTTAGACAAGAATGAGCCCAGGACTTCACGACTTAGTGGAATAGGCTGGGTGAGAGAAACTTTGACCACTCTGGGAGAAAGCTACCATATGTTTCGTATGAATACCACGATCTTTCACAGTCTACATGATCTTTTGGTGAGTGCATATGACTTGAAATCAACTACGCATAAGCACTAACCCTTTTCCTATACATATATGGCGACTGTGAATCTAACCGAAGAGTGCAAAATCGGTTTAAGCATTTTGGTGAGACAATTAGCTGACGAGGTTTTGCAGTGTGTGGTCAGAATGTCTAAAGATTTTGTGAGGCCAAAGGATCCAAACTTCTTTATGGTTCACAGTAGAATTAGAAATGATCAAAGGATGTGGCCACATTTCAAAGACTGTATTGGAGCTATCGATGGTACACATATTCTTGCAACTGTTGCTCCAGAAGATCTAATTAGATATATTGGTAGATCAAGAAGTGCAACACAGAATGTCATGGCGGTATGTGATTTTGACATACGCTTCACATACGCATTTATTGGACAACAGGAGCTATGCACAATACTAGTGTTCTTTATCATGCATTAGATGTAGACAGAGAAGTCTTTCCACATCCTCCACGGGGTAATTTTCTTTGTTTTATTATCATTTATGAATTTATGTACTTGTAATGTTCATGCATTAGATGTTGATATACATGATTTTTTTTCGTCTTATGTTGTAGGTAAATATTATCTTGTCGATGCTGGTTATCCAAACAGACCTGGTGTAACACCCCAGCTCAACATAAGCCTGGAATGCTACTAAAGAAACATTAAATAAATCTAAACTAGGACGATTTACTAAATTTCGGCAGAACCTCCTTTGTATAGCTAGCTATACGAAGGTTCCAACAGATAAAAGAGAATCATAACTCAATATTCCTTCATCCAAAATCTTCACTAAGCATTAGAATCATGATAAATAGCTAGAACATAATCAAAGATATCTAAAGTATGCTACTCATCATTATTACAAACTCAATGCATGACGCTTATCCATAATCAAAACTTAAGCAGTTTGCTTATTTATTAATTGACATTCCAAAATTTAATCAACTATTAATGATGTGTGGCAATGTGTGAATCCAACTCAGGTCTACTCCCTCCCATGCATGACGTTCTTGCAACGGTACCTAAAACACAACAAAAGTAAGGGTGAGTTCAAGAACTCAGCAAGTACCACAAAAAGAATTACTAACTTCACAATTATAGCATCAACATCCAGTTCTAAATTTTGCTCGGAAACCATATATCATGTTGTATGAATGCAGGCGTGCAATGCATCTTTTCTCTTTTTCACTCTTTTGCGCATTACACCGGTAATACGGGGTATGCAACCATCGCTGCGTACTCATGCCTGTGCTCGCAAGCGCAGGGACCAATTGCCTAATACTCCACAAGTAAAGGGGACCTCAAGCCCACACTCCATAAGTGTGGAGACCATAAGCCCATCGTTTACATGACGGAGACCACTCCTCAATGCCCACATTCCATGAATGTGGGGACCTCAAACGTGCATTCTTGATCACCACATGACCAGGTCTTATGTATGCTCTCACAGTGCACATAAACAATTACAGTTTTGCAATAAGCATGAACAACATCTGCACTGTACATGAATAACACCCATTCGTATCATAAGCATCTATCATCTTTAACCATCATATCATATTATTAATCAACCACAGCTAATATATACCAAATACTAGCATGTATCATAAACATTCATCATCTTTAACCATCATATCACATTATCAATCAACCACAGCTAATATATACCAAATACTAGCATGTATCATAAGCATTCATCATCTTTAACCATTATATCACATTATCAATCGACCACGCCTAATATATACCAAATACTAGCATGTATTGTCAAACCACCCATAAATACTCTACTTATGAGTACTTGCCTCAACCGCGTGAGAACGGAGGATGTGAAGAAGGTGTCGCCTCCGGGACCAGTCCTCACCTAAATTCATTTAAAAGCATACTAAGACAACAGAATCAGTAATGGACCAAACAACCTATAAAAGCAAACACGATCCGCAATAGTTCGGTTTACGCGAGCCCAAATCCAATTCCTAAATGTTGTTCTGTCCCCTCTGTGGACAATCGTGTTCAAAATTCATATATTTTAGTACAGGAGTCCAAATGAGGTGTTCTTAGACTTCATTGAAAGGTTATCAATTTCCCAACTAAACCTAGTTGGTGGGCTTTCCTGATTCGGCCATCTAATACCCTTATCATGCTAATTAACGAACACGATTTCACGTCGCAGTTCTTTGGACAAGACACTAAAACTACCATAACATTCAGTTCGTTTGTCCACATTTCACATTCTTGGGTTTCTCCAAAGCTACGATAATTATCTACAACTTTCATTATACTGAGATCCTCTAATTTTCCCTTTAACGGATCCGCTTAAGTCAGATTACTAAAACCTGTCAGAATACCAACAGATTTGTAGAGCAGCAGCGCTACGAAATTCATAACTTTTGAACCACTTATCCAAACGACACGATCTTATACTCTACAGGAAGGTATCGATGTCGCCTACAATTATCTAGAAGGCGTCCTGATCAGATTCTGCCGTTAAACAACTCAAAAACGTTTCCCAACCCGATCTACTCTAGTCAAACCTAAATACCGACATTGCTAAAGATCAAGTAATCTACTAATCGAAAAGGGATGAGGTCTTATCCTTGAAGAACCACTGCCGAACGTGATGAACACTCACCCCAGGCCACAATCTCTCCCTTCCCCTTTCCTCTTCTTCTTCTCCTTCTTCTTCTTGGCCAATTTATCTCCCGGGCAGTCCTCCTTCTTCCTTCTCGACACCGGCAGCGGGAACACCATCTTGGCCAGCGGCATGGGGCCTCAATGGAGGAGGAGGTGCTGATAGAAGTGGGGAGGTGCAGGGGAGAGGAGATGGGGCGCCAAGGGGAGGGAGGGAGTGGGGCGGCCAAGGGGAGAGAGGGGTGTGCGGCTAGGGTTGGGGAGGGTGGCGCCTCCCCTTTGGCCGGCCACTTAGGCCACTTGGGCCAAGGCCCAAGCCTGTGTTGCCGGTTTTAGGAAAAACTCCTCTTTTCTTCTCATAAAACGATTTGTCAGAAGGTCCTTCTCCTAATTTAATTATTCTCTCGAATGCTCGATCGAATAACTTTGGGATATTACACCTGGGTACTTAGCGCCGTACAAGGGGCAAAGGTACCATGTTCCAGAATTTCGGAGAGATGTTGCTCTTAGTAGTGAGAAAGAGAAATTCAACCATTTGCACTCGAGTGTTCGCAACGTGATTGAGAGGTCCTTTGGTGTATGGAAAATGAAATGAAGAATTCTTCTTAAGATATCGTGCTTTCACATGTCCAAGCAAAAGATGATTGTTGCAGCAAGCATGGGAGTCCACAACTTCATACGTGAACATGCTTCGACGGACATGTATTTTCATATGTTCGATCGGGATCCTAATTATGTGCCCACAATACCATCAAGATATGCCAAATATGTCATTTCTTAGAATGCATTGGATACGTCAACGTCGCAAACGAGTACTACATCTATGGATAGTTTCCATGATAACCTTGCAAGTGCAATTGCTCAATCAGGATGATGGACACACTACTTGTGATTTTTTGTGGTCTTTTATTATCACTCATTTACATTTCAATACTTGTACGTAATAGTATTTAATTATCATTTCAACACTTACACGATATGAATGTAATATTTCTAGCTTCATCTATCGCAACATGAACAGTATAAAATTTGCTTATACAACATCAATGGTTGTGCGTCATTTCGTTATTTGTCAACAGTTGTACTCCATCATGAAGTGTAAATACAATGTAATCTGGCATTGTGTACAAATACAACATATATACATTCATATGATATAAACAAATTTGAAAAAAAATTCTATAATTTATGTACAAATACATAGGAGAAAGACACAAACACAATTTAAGTATTACAATCAGGGGTAATATGATCTATTTGCCTTTAATCTTTTCTCATATGGCTTGTAGAGCCAACCTACCAGCCAAATACTTTCAACAGACAATTTTAATTCTCGTAGAAGTGAATTCTCGTATAATCAAAACAGAATCTAAAAAATAAGAATATATAGCAGATCTTTTGGGTCCCAAAACGAGAAGCGCTGAGGACGAATGCGAGGTTATCCTTTTACTGCTTAGACAGCGGCTCACGTCAGTGATACAGTTAGGGTTGTCAAACCCGATGTGTACCGGTACACCATGCCTATCTCTGGAGAGAGCAAAACGACACACGGCTTTGCAATCGCAAGCGATCGACAACGTGTCTGTCAGTATATATGTGGCCGTGCAGGTCTTCGACACGATCCGCATACTGTTCGCGCACAGTCTCGCTCGCCCTAATGGTACACAATGTCCCCGTAAGAGACAGCTGCGTGAGTGGTCCATTGCTTTCTCGCGTCGATTTAGCCGATCCGGTAGCATGCGCTGCACTGTACCATGACGTTTCCGAGTTCCGACTCCAGCCAAAGAAGAAAATATCTGGGTTCCACGTCTCCGCCGCTCACTGGCTACTCTTCTTCTTTGTTGCGCGTTGCCACCCTGTGCCGCTAGCCCGTGACGGTTAGAACCACATGGCACGTGAAGTGAAACATACACGCATCTGTTTTAATGCATGATTCTACTTGAATTATTGATATCTTTACCGTTGTGACAATAGTGATATGGTTTAGCCAATACATGATATCGAATTGAGCCTTTCGAATGTGAATATCGTATAAACGCTTAGTTGGGCTCTAGCTTTTACTAAAATTTGAAAGTGGATGAAATATTGAATATGATTTTGGAATATTTTGAAATAATGGTCTAGAGGGGTTGCCTCTGTTAAGTTTGTATAAAAATAAAAATAAAAAACCTAGATTACGACACGGGCGAGTTATAATATGAAGGAATAAGTCCATTTTACACCCTGAACTTTGGCGAGTCCAAAAATACCCGAACAACAAAACCGCTCGGTTTACACTCGAACTTTTAATACGTGATCGTTACACCCTACGCTGGTTTCATTGGTGGTTTTGGATGACGTGATGGCCACGCCATCGGTTTTGATGACGAACGCCCACGATACATCTTTCGCTGACGTTAAGACATCATTAAAGGCAAAGATTGTATTTAGGTTTTAATGACCGCCATTAACACAAATCAAGGGGGATAGTGGTTTCGTCCGAATGCGCCACGACGGGCTTTCGCGCGCTCGGCCATGGCTCGTCGCCGGTGGGAGCGGGCTCAACGGCAGCGACCAGGGTCCGGAACGGGGAGCTGGTGGTCCGGGGAAGGTGTTGACGGTGGTGGCGCGCGGGTTGACCGAGAGGCAGCGCGGCAAAGATAAGCGTGGCGACGGCTATGGCGGCGGCGGCGGCAGGGCGGCGGAGGGGTTCCGGCGACGCCCGGGGACAGGGAAGGTGAGCATGGGGAAGCTTGGCGAGGCGGTCCTACCAGGATGAAGATGGGGGCCGGAGGCGGGCCGTAGACGGCGGCGGTGCCGAGAAGGCGGCCGAGGCGGGGAAGAACGCGAAATCCGGCAGTTGTGGTGGTCCGGAGCCAACGGGACATGAGGGGAAGGGTCCTCTGTCGCGTGGCGCGCGGACGCGAGGTGGTGGCGCGGCGACGGTGCGGAGCGGCGAGTTGCGTGCACGCGCGCCATCGCCAAGCATCGCCACTCGCGTTTCTCACGACACCGCCGCCAAGACGCCATCGCTCGACGCCTAGTCGCGCCACCCACCCGCCGCCGCGCAGCGGGCGCGCACGCCACCTCCTCGAGTCCGCGCGCCTCCAACCCCTTGGAGCCCGGGTAAGCCCACCAAGCAAAACTATCACCATTTCGTTTCGGCCGCCGCCTCCTCCACCGTCGTCCCGCTGCTCTGGCCACCCTCCGACGCCACCAACCCCATCACCGTGAGCCCCCGGCCACCAAGAGCCTTTCCCCTCAAACTCCCTCAAGGATCCGCCGCCACAACCGCCGCATTTGGGCTTCTTCACTGCCTCCGGCCAACGCCTTCCCCAGCATCCGCTGCCACCTACGTTCCCTCTCTGGTCTCCCCGTCGAGCCCAATGGCTCGCCTCGACGAGCCGCCTGTGCTCACCCTCCCCGCCCAAGCCGCCACCGGACCTCCCGCCACCATCACCGAGCCGTCCGCCGCTTTACACCACCGCGCCGGCGACACCCATCCACCAGGGCCGCGACCTTGTCACCGCTCCGCCACTCGCCGCTCCCTGCCTCGTGCTTAGCCACCGCCGCGCACCTAGCTACCGACGACAACCGAGCCGCGACGCACGCACGCGCGCTCCGCCCTGGCGCGCAGGCGCCGCCAGAGCCTTAATGATGTCCAAATCACCCCCCTTTTGCTCTCACTGACTCGTGGGCCCTATGCACAATGAACCGCCCGATCCTCCCCTTGCTCTCACTGCCCAGTGGGCCCCGCGGCACCACTGCTCCCATGGACCGGTGCCCTGTCATCCCGAGGTACACGTGGACACCACATCATCCAAAACCAGTGACGTGGCTTCCACATCATCCAAAACCACCAATGAAACCAGCGTAGGATGTAACTTTATCTGGTATTAAAAGTTCGAGGGTGTAAACTGAATGGTTTTGTAGTTCAGGGTGTTTTTTGGACTATCGCCAAAGTTCAGGGGTGTAAAATGGACTTATTCCTAATATGAACTGATGAATGTGAGAGGGTTTCTCTCACGTAGATAGGGGGAGATCCTTACCCGGGTCAATTAAGGACCGAACGCTGGTGCCACCAATCTAAGCCTAAACATACCACCACATGTGCCGGTATGGGCCGGTCTTAGATAATTAAGTCATCGAAGACTAGCCTTGCATCTTGGTAGGTAGTAGTAGTACGAGCATGACCGGGTAGGCTTACTCGAAGGGGATCCCTTCACCGAGGCGTTGGGAACAAAGCTTACCGATACAACGGTGAATACCTCACTTTGACAGGAGGTATCCAAGATCGAAGTGAGGGTTTTCATTTTCCGTGCTAGTGCAAGGCTAGGACCAGTGATATAAAGGCGTTAAGTGCTCTAGACTACATATTATAATATTGTGTGCAAGTGGTATCGACGGATGCTGGATAAACTAGAGAACTCTTATACTGTGGGTAAAGTTGTACACATCTGCAGAGTGTAAATCTATTTAAATAGCTGTGCTCACGGTCATAAGCATGCTTAGTGCAATCATATCGGGTATAGTCTCCACTTTAGCAAAAATAGTCTTATCGGAAAATATTGGGATGGATATTTTTTATGTTGTTTAAATTGAGTATCATGTTTAAGGTTGAGAATAAGATGTTGATCGTAGCCAAAGAGGGTTGTGATTTGTTATTTATTAAGTTACATACTTGTTGTTCCTTATTTATTTAACTGCTCTTTAAACTTCCGTTGCAAAATACTGCGTATTGATATTATAAATAAAATTTCCTTAATGCTAAAAATAACTTGTAGCGTAGAGTCTCATCTCTTGATAGCCATGCATTTATATTAATTTTGGGATACACTACAAGTCATGCTGAATACACAATGTACTCAATCTTGTTTAAATTATTGTTCAGAGGATGAGAATGAGCAGATTCCGGACGATGTCTTCTTCGCTCCCGGTACCGAGGGGTACAGGGACAGATCTTTCTAGAGTCTTATCCTTGTCATTTGCCTGAGGGTTTAGATAGGTATGCTGCTGGACTTTTGCATTTAATCTACTATGTTCCTATTGCCACTTTGATACTTGATCTTTTGTTTGGTCGGTCGGCTATGTATTATAATTTATGTAATCGCTTAAGTTTATGTACCATATTTGTTTCATGTTGTATGTAATTTTGTATGGATGTGTATGCCAATATTGTAGATATGTGTACTAAGCAGTGATTATGGGATTAGTACGGTACACACACGAGGATTTTGGGTATTCAACGCCCGGGGTCCGACATTTGTAGACAACATTGGACCTGACAACTCGGAAGTGTTTTCCAGATGATGTTCAGCTCCCAAGTCTTTGATGCCAAGTTTACAAGCTCAGATCCAACTCTTTGATTGCAAATTCTGAAGTTCAGCTCTTAGCTCTTTTGACAAACTATGTAATTCTTAATTTCTGTAAAGCGGAAGCACAAATGATGTAATCATGTTAAGTTATTAATCTTAATAACTTCACGAGAATAACTGTCTTTTTGGGTTTTTCCTTCAGATTTTTTGATATTATTTTGGGATTTTTCTAAAGTATTTTTTCAAGGCCAGACATTTTCCCCTCCGGCTACAGTTCTTAAGAAGAAACCTCGTGAGGTGCCTCGCGTGAGCCAGCGCTCAAACGTGGGCGGGCTAAGAGTCTGAAGCTCCCCTCTGCCAACTGAGCCCCACTCAGTCCTCATTTTTCTAAAGTATTATTGCTGTTGCTAAATGCTAACAGACTAGTAGCATGTAGCGCTGCATTGTGGGCAGCTGCCAAACCCACCAACGAGCATGTAGCGATGTATTGCAGGGTAGCAGCAGCCGCAACTCCTCAACGGCCAGCGCGGGTTGGGCGTGGGCTGTCTGTAGCCCACCCACTTGCACATACATATACTTTGTTTTATAGTACAGCTTCCTTTTAACATGCAAAGTTTTAATTGTCTCTTTGGCGGCATTGTTTTTTGTGGATATTATGAGGATATGTGCACGATATTAACATGATGTTACAATTGGCAATGACACTTTTTGGTTTACGATTTTCGTGTTTTTCGCAAAGGATTTAAGGTCGTCAAGTTAAAGGCTGATCGACCGACGTTGGGAGCGATCGATCGTTGCGGTTAGACCGCCCATTGAATGGCGGTCTGACCGATTTTGTGCTAATTGGTGATTCTTTTGGAGAATTGATTTTTGGGATAGGTCATATTCATGTTTATCTATGCATATGTGTTGCATATTGCATGTTTTCACTAACGGGTCAAGTTGTGAAGAACTTGTTCCTGACACGATTTCTCGTCATTGTTGTGCAGTGTCTTGAAGGTCAATGACGGTCAACGGTGAGAGGATCGACTAAGCTTAGAGAGCCGAGATCCGTAACGATCATGGATGCCGTGAGGTCAAGTGACTCAAGCCAGTGCAAATGGACAAGGATGATCGAACGCGCTGATGCAACGGGTTGATCAGCGCGCGAGTCGGTGCAAGTGCCTTGGTGGTTCCGGTGGGATCCGGACGGGAGACTTGCCGACATGATGAGAGCCGTTGATCAACCCACGCTGTGCGGGCAAGCGAGTGTTTCACGCCGATGGGACTCGGTTCTTGGATAAGGATCGAGAAGGGTATTTTGGTAATTTCACCAAATACCGCTTTGTGACTTTGGCTAAATCGCGGTGCGGGACGGTGCAAGGTTAAGAGGTTTAGGTCAAAAGATGATGGAGATGACGCTTTAAAAGCGTGCGTAAGTGTCCCGCTTGTGTTGGGCCTTAATGGGAGCCCATTAGAGAAACTCTTCTAGAAGCTAGGCCTCTAGTATAAATAGGAGGGTCTTTGTCACACACCCCCAAGCACTTCATTTTGTAAACCCTAGTTTGGTTTAGGGCTAAGAGAGGAAAAGAGAGGCTTAGAGTTCTAGAGATAGATGTGTTGAATGAGTGCTCATGGATTGAGCTCTTGTTCTCCTTGAGGGAGTGGCTGTAACCAGCAACATAGCAAATCAATCTATGGATGGTTGTTCAAAGTTGTGTCTCTTTGTGTTCATCCTTCTTGCTTGATGATTTTGAGTCCATCTTTGATCTTTTGGTTTTTGATTGGTATCTTGCCCTTTTCTACCTTGTTGTGATGTGTGGGAATACATCTATGATCATCTAGATTATCCATCTCCCACGAGCAAGTGTTGGATCGAGTTTTCGTTTTGCTCGCTTTGAACCTTCCTTCGTAAAAAGTAAAAGGTCAAAACTTTGACGTAGATCTACTCAATCGTTGCTTGAATAGGTTCCTAATATCCTTAGGAAGGTGTGTTCCAAATTTGGTCAAGTTTGGCCGTGTAGATCAAAAGTTACACCGACTTTCGTTTTTGGATTTCGAGCTAATTTTCGGTTCGCCGCACGCTTTTATGCTCATCGGTCGACCGCCATCGCCCGAGACACTATTCATCATTTGCATTTTTTTGTTGCGTGCTTCGGGGATTGGAGTGAAATACGTATTGAATTTGTTCTAGGCGAAAAAGTGAGCGTGCTCCTATTCACCCCCCTCTAGTCACCTTTCCGGTCCTACATTTTTCCAAGTGTATGGATCAAAAGCAGTTTAATTTATTTGGATTGTACCAAAACTTTTATACGATGTTTTACGATGGCATCATTCTCAGCAAAATTAATGTCGCATGCCGCAATACAGCCAAAATGTTTGTGAATCCAACAAGAAGCAACCTAACAACAACCTGACAAGGACAACAAGGCGCACTTGAAAGAAATGGCGTGCCTCCATCATCTAGTAAGCATCATGACTGGCTTACCAAATATGCAGCTTAGCTTTAAGCAATTTTTTTGTCTGTCTATTCAAGATTCGATGCTTTCTCAAGACAAACAATAAATTTTACTTCATTTGCAATTTTATTATACATAAATTATAGTAAATTATTTATGTAATTTGTGTTCTTGGCCACTGTAATTATTCTCGAAAGTCTTAATAACTCATATTTTCATCGCATGATTCAAAATCCAACGTATACTTTGAGAAATTGAGCAAAAACAAAGACAAAAAATAAAATTCTATACTAATAAAATACGGTAATGTGGTGAACCCATTATATTTCGAAGAAAAAATCATAATAAATTCGGACCCAATTCATCAGATGAGAAGAAGTGCAAATCGTAAAGTATATCGGACGGATGAAAATTCGACTATTTTGACAAAAGAAAACAGTCGGATGTTGTTTAGCAAAACTGTTTTTTTGTTGGCTTCTTGAGATATGGCTGAACGTATACCGTATCATAACAGTTGATCCAAAGAGAATGTTAGACCCCGGGCATTGAATACATGAAGCCCTTGTGTGTGTACCGTACTAGTCCCATGATCAGTGGTTAGTACACACATCCACAACGATGGCATACACATCAATACATGCATTCAAACAAAATAAAACAAATATGGTACATAGTGTTGGACCGAAAAGGCGACTAGAGGGGGGGGGGGTGAATAGGAGCACGATCTCTTTTTCTCCCAAATTCAATTCAATACGAATCTCACTCCAATAGCTATGAAAGCTATGAAGATCAATCAATCATGCACAGCGGAAGACTTGTATTGAATCAACTCAAAACCCCGAAGTAAAATCAACACAAAAGCAAAACACGAAGACACTGGCGGTCTGACCTCTCACGGGGGCGGTCAAACCGGTCGGTCTAGCGGTCAGACCGATTTCTCGGGCGGTCAGACCGCTGGTTCGATGAACAGAGAAAACAGCCCAACAAACCGAAACGCAAATTGATCAAACTTTTGATTCGTGCGTCCAAACTTCGTGAAATTTGACACACACCTACCTAAGTATGTCAGGAACCTATTCCAAACAACGATCGTGATAATTCTTGCCAAGATTCTGACCTTTTACAGTTTGAGCGGTTAGGTCAAAACCGAGTCAAAACGAAAATATGATCTTGAGACTTACTCGTGGGTGATTGATGATATTGATGATCCTAGATGTATTCCCACACGCCACAGCAAGCTAGATCACGTCCGAAACTAAGCAAAACTCATGGATCAAAGAAAGACTCAAATCATCAAAAGAGAGAAAGAAAGCAATTGACCTCATCTTGAAGAAACTTTCTTTGGATTGATTTGATATGGTATTGGTTTACAACCACTCCATCAATGGATGACAAAGACTCAATACATGAGCACGAAATCCAAACCAACTCTCTAGAACCCTAACCTCCTCTCCTCCTCTCCTAAGCAAATTAGGGTTTCTAAACAATGAAACGTCGAAGGTCGGGGAAGGTGTAGCCACCTCCTCCTCTATTTATAGTGGAGGCTTAGGGTTTCTAATAGAGTCTCCTAATGGGCTCCCGTTAAGGCCCAAAACAAACGGTGATACACGCACGCCTTTTAAAGCGCCGTGTCCAAATTGTGCAAGCACTCGCTGTTCGCCACGTGTAGGTTGATCCAACGACTCTCATCATGTCGACAAGTCTCTCCCATCCGGCCCCACCGAAACCACCATAGCACTTGCACCGACCCCGCGCCGCTTGATTCAACGGTCGCACCAACCGCCTGTTCGGTCACCTTTGTCCATCTTGCACCATACTTGAGTCCAATGACTTCACCCGCATCTTCGATCATTTTGAACCTCGCCTCTCAAGCCTAGTCCCGATCATCTCGCCGTTGACCGTCGCGTGACCACTAAGCAACTCGCACAACAATAGACAAGAAAATCGAAATCGGGAACAAGTTCTTCACAACTTGACCCACGTTAGTCAAAACATGCATCATGCAACACATATGACATGAAACCCATGAACTTGACCTAATCGGCAACCATCGCCACCACATGGTCGACGACGTAAGTGAAAACCGGTCGACGCCATTGACCTTGGCGGTCGACCGCCAGCGTAAGGCGGTCGGACCGCAACCAAAGGACTTAGCCAAAATTTCAACACCAAATCCGCAACATCTCGGAAATTTAAAACGAATAGAACTTTTGACTGGAGGCTCCAAAAATTATGGGACCAAGTGCAGGAGAATCTCCTCACTTGCCTACACCCTCTATTTTTGGCCCAGCCTTAAATTCCAAAGCCACTCAACTTGCCGGTCCGACCGCTCATTAGACACCGGCCGATCGCTACCCAATGATCGGACCGCCGACCGGCGGTCGGACCGCCAAAGACAAAACACGAGGCATGGGTCCGACCGCCACCAAGGCCGGCCGACCGCTGAGACCGACAGATCGAACTTTGCCGAAAACTCGTGTTTCGCAAACCTTCAACGCCATTGCCAATTGTCACATCATCCTAAGATCATGAGCATATCCCCATGATATCATGATGTGGATGCTTGGGATTCTCAAAACACGGGGTTGTCTAACATACACTTCCTCCTCTATAAAACCATTCAAAAGGCACTCTTAACATCCATCCGATATAATCTAAAGCCCTTAGAAGCGGCAAATGCAAGCGAGAATGCTAATGGCTTCCAATCTAGCAACAGAGCAAATGTCTCATCAAAGTCTAACCCCTCAACTTGGCTAAAATCTCGAGCTACCAATCTAGCCTTGTTTCTAACCACGTAACCATCCTCATTTTGTTTAATTTTGAACACCCAACGGTTCCTATCACATTATAACCACTAGGAGGTTCTACTAGATTCAGACCTTATTCCTCTCAAAATTCTCTAACTCCTCATGCATGGCATTAACCCAGACTAGAATCGATAACGCATGTGATATATCGCGGGTTCGAAAGAAGCAACAAATGCGAGAATGAGAGTAGAGACTTGATCGTGATACGGAGCGAGTGACTCGCTCATTAAGATTACCAATCATCGATCCGGAGGATGATGCCTCTGAATATGAAGTGGAGCGCCTGGGAGACAATATCTCCTCAACCTCCGCAGTACTGCGATGAAGAAGATGCGGCAGAGCCTCAATTGGAGGTGAAGCGATCGAGTGTGTTCTGAACTTGGACAGAGCCTCAGAGCAGCAGGTGGAGGACAAATATCGCCGTCATCATCTTCCTCCACAAAAATACTTTCTGTCACACTGTATCACACGAAATGCCGGATCTAGCTCGTGGCTAGTCTCATCAAAAGTGACATTGCATGTCTCTGGACAATGTTAGTTTCAACATTAAAAATCCGAAAACCCTCGAATGTGCAGGATAACCTGTAAATAAACCATCAAAAGTCCTTGATTCAAATTTATCTAGGTTTCTGTCTTGAGAATGAAACACTTAGCTCCAAAACTCAAAATGAGAAACAGAGGGTTTTCTACCAAAACGAAGCTCATATGAAGTCTTGCCCAAAGAAGGTCTCAAGTAGACACGATTTGCAATATGGCAAGCTGTAGAAATAGCTTCGGCCCAAAACCTCCTCGGTGTGCTATACTCATCTAGCATTGTCCTAGCCATCTCGACTTAGATTCTGTTTCTTCCTTTCCACAACGCCATTCTGCTGAGGGACGTGGAGAAGAGAACCGATGCTCAATTCGCGCCAAGACAAAAAGAGGCAAATGAGGCATTCTTGAACTCCGTGCCATTGTCACTGCGGATCGCTCTCAAGGCACCAGAAAATTCAGAAGCCAAACGAAGAACAAGATCACGATAATGACCAAAAGCTTCATCCTTCGAAGCAAGAAAGAACACCCAAGTGTATCTCGAAAAATCATCAACTATGACAAGAATGTACCACTTGCCACCAATTGACCGAACCTAGCGGGACCAACAAGATCCATATGAAGCAAGCGTCCCGGTCCGTCGGTCATGACCAAAGTCATCGAAGGGTGTGAGGCGGCAACTTGCTTGCCATGCCTACTGAGGCACATACAAACATCCTGACGACTTTGAGTTTGGGCAAACCTCTCATGAGATCAAGGTTGCTAACTCGCGTCGATGATCAAAACCAATGTGCCCCAAACGTCGGTGCAAAGCCGAACTCGTAAGAAGGAGTAAACAAACATTTAAGAGAACCAAAGAAGAGATTCGGAAAAATCAGCTCCAAAGATCCTAGCAACTCTATAAATCCCAAAACGAGCTCACCAAGCAGAATCAAGCACCCGACAAGCATTTTTCTTAAATATAGTCTCATAACCATCATCAAGAAGTCGTGAGACGAGAGTAAGTTAAACTTAAGCTTGTCCACAAGGGCGACGCCCTTAGGATGAAATTGTCGCTCACCCCGATTGTTCATGTTCCTTCAATCCGCCCTTGAGTATTGTCTCCAAAGGTGATGAGGACATCACCTATCGACCGCGTGAAGGAGGTGAACCATTTTGAGTCTCCGGTCATGTGGCGTGAGCAGTGAGTCGACGAACCACGTGTCCTTCCTTCCGCGCGATCCCGAAAATCAAGGCACGAAGAACGAAGTGTCTCAATCATCAAGTTAGTTAAACATGACTTGGGAACCCAGATTGAGACACACGTCTGCAGTAGTATGCAAAGCGAATGCTATCCTTGATTCTATTTGAAATTCATTGTGAGCAATGGTTACTCTAACATGAGAGTTATCCTGTCTAGGAGTATGAGCATGATTAGCATGTGAAATAAATCCTAGACCAGTTTCTTCCTTTCTAAATTACCATGTCTCACAAAAGCTCTAGGTTGATTAGATGACATTCTAGCAAGATTTTCTTAGCATTTTTCAACCTACGCCAACAGAACTCAACCAAATGCCCATCCTTCTTGCAATAGGTGCAATGGTACTTGGTACCACCGAGAAGCACCTTTGGTCGAACAGATGGTTGGGCAAAACCGCAGATTTGAAAGTGATCTTTGCAAAGTTGGGTATCAAATTCAACTAAGCCATTTCTCAAAATTTGAATGTCATTAGATTTATCACGGGCAAAGTTGTATCCTAACCCTTGCTTCTTATAGGGAGTTTTTGATTTGTCAAGAATCATGTTTAACTGTTTCTTACCTTTAGAAAATCTTTCTAATGTGTCATTAAGGTAAGCAATTTCTTTTCTAAGGTTAACACATGAATCATAAGTTTTAGCATTAAACCTCTTCTTATAAGGAGCAACTTCAAGCTTAAGAACTTCACATGAAGCACAAGTAGCGTAATTAATCTCGCACTTAAGCTTGGCATATTTAGCTCTAGGCGCTTCTACAACATCATGTAATTCACGTTCACGTTCTAAGCGATGCGAGCAAGAGCTAGATTCAACCACATCGAAGCAACCAACTTGCTAGACTCTAAACATTTTTCGCAGGGAGTGATTTAACTTCAATTAGCTCGGTTCTAGTATTTTCAAGTTGTTGCAAAGCAATATCATGAGCAGATTGCAGTTTAGCAAATTCAGAATGTAAAGCATAGCAGGATGAACATTCAGCAGATTCAAGACTCTTAGCATTCACAAGTTCTAATGTGAGTTTCTTTACTTGTGACTCTAACTCCTCATTCTTAGTCATGATGAACTTTAAAGCTTTATCGACCTAGCATTTGCTCATAGAGCAGTTTCACATCTAGCAAAGAGAACATCATAAGAAGGAGATACCTCATTGTTGTCATCGATGTCGTGAGTCGACCATGAAGCACATGCCGTGAAGTCCTTGGCCTTCCTTCTTGTCTTGAGGAGCTCCTCCTCCTTGTCCTCCTCGCCCGAGTCCACATCACTCAAGGATCGATCTCCAAGAGCGGCAAGAACCCGTGAGCGACCTTTCCGAGCTTGGCATCATCAAACCCGGACTTGCGCCCGAGGCTTCTTCCAAGCCGGCTTTTCATCCTTGTGGTTGCTCTTACCTTTCACTTGGGGCAATTTGTCCGGATGTGATTAAGCTCTCCACACTCATAACAAGTCACTGGACCGCCTCTCTTTTGTTTCTCATATTGTTGTAGGTCCGTGTGAACTTCTTAATCAAAAGCGCAATCTCGAGCTTAGGAATACTCTCAAGATCCTCTTCTTGGATTGCAGATAAAGAAGCAAGTGAAAAACTGTAAGAGGACTCAAACGACCCATCGAGGCTCTTTTGAGCGAGTCCGCTACCAAAGCCATGTTACCCTTCTTAGAATGGTGACTTTCGGATCTCATGAGTCTTGAGCTTGCTATAGAGCAGCTCCAAAGTCGATCGAGAAGTTGACATTTTCTGAATAGCGGTAGCCTTTATCTCCCACTCCTGGTGTTGATTGCAGCAGTGAGATGGATGGCATTTTGATGTGTAAATTCAATACCAACAGACTTCATCCGATTTATCAACGTGTTGAAGCGATCGAAAATATCATCAATGCTCTCACCAGACGCATCTCGAATTTGTTATATTCTCTTTATAGACTCGCTGACGCACTTGTTTGATTTGGGAAGAGCCCTCATGATAGGTTTCGAGGGTCTTCTAAATCTCATGTGCATCTCGAGATTGCAAATCTGTCATATTCTGTCTACCAAGCCCACCATACAGAAAATTCTTTGCCTTACGGTCATTAGCCAAGAGGGCTTCGTGGCGGCAGAGCAACCTCGTGCAAGATAAGCGGACCTCGAACGACCTCCCAAATACCTCGTGGTTCGCTTCTCAAGAAAGACACGCATGCGGTTCTTCCAAAAGGCATAGTCGTGCCCATCAAGATATGCGGTTTGGAAGAGTATTTATCCATCGCCAAGTTCGGTGACCTGTTAAGATCAAGATTGAACTAACCGGCTCGATACCACTTGTTGGACCGAAAAGGCGACTAGAGGGGTGAATAGGAGCACGATCTCTTTTTCTCCCAAATTCAATTCAATACGAATCTCACTCCAATAGCTATGAAAGCTATGAAGATCAATCAATCATGCATACGGAAGACTTGTATTGAATCAACTCAAAACCCAAGTAAAATCAACACAAAAGCAAAACACGAAGACATCGGGCGGTCCGACCTCTCACGGGGCGGTCGACCGGTCGGTCTAGCGATCGACCGATCCAGCGGTCGATCGATTTCAAGCGGTCGACGGCGGTTCGATGAACAGAGAAAACAACCCGACAAACCGAAACGCAAATTGATCAAACTTTTGATTCGTGCGTCCAAACTTCGTGAAATTTGACACACACCTACCTAAGTATGTCAGAACCTATTCCAAGCAACGATCGTGATAATTCTTGCCAAGATCTCGACCTTTACGCTTGAGCGGTTAGGTCAAAAGCGAGTCAAAACGAAAATATGATCTTGAGACTTGCTCGTGGGTGATTGATGATATTGACGATCCTAGATGTATTCCCACACGCCACAGCAAGCTAGATCACGCCCGTAAACTAAGCAAAACTCGCGGATCAAAGAAAGACTCAAATCATCAAAAGAGAGAAAGAAAGCAATTGACCTCATCTTGAAGAAGCTTTCTTTGGATTGATTTGATATGGTATTGGTTTACTGCCACTCCATCAATGGATGACAAAGCCTCAATACATGAGCACGAAATCCAATCCAACTCTCTAGAACCCTAACCTCCTCTCCTCCTCTCCTAAGCAAATTAGGGTTTCTAAACAATGAACGTCGAAAGGTCGGGGAAGGTGCAGCCACCTCCTCCTCTATTTATAGTGGAGGCTTAGGGTTTCTAATAGAGTCTCCCTAATGGGCTCCGTTAAGGCCCAAAACAAACGGGTGACACACGCACGCCTTTTAAAGCGCCGTGTCCAAATTGTGTGCGGCACTCGCTGTTCGCCACGTGTAGGTTGATCCAACGGCTCTCATCATGTCGACAAGTCTCTCCCATCCGGCTCCCACCGAAACCACCATGGCACTTGCACCGAGCCGCGCCGCTTGATTCAACTGGGCCGCACCGAATCGCCTGTTCGGTCACCTTTGTCCATCTTGCACCATACTTGAGTCCAATGACTTCACCCGCATCGCCGATCATTTTGAACCTCAGCTCTCCAAGCCTAGTCCCGATCATCCTCGCCGTTGACCGCCGTTGACCACCAAGCAACTCGCACAACAATAGACAAGAAAATCGAAATCGGAACAAGTTCTTCACAACTTGACCCGTTAGTCAAAACATGCATCATGCAACACATATGACATGAAACCCATGAACTTGACCTAATCGGCAACCATCGCCACCACACGCGCCGACAACGTAAGTGAAACCGGCCGCATCACCACCTTGGCGGTCGATCGCCACATCACGGCCTAACCGCCAATGTAAGGCGGTCGCCGACCGCAACCAAAGGACTTAGCCAAAATTTCAACACTGAAATCCGCAACATCTGTGGAAATTTAAAACGAATAGAACTTTTGACTCGAGGCTCCAAAAATTATGGGACCAAGTGCAGTAGAATCTCCTCACTTGCCTACACCTCTATTTTTGGCCTAGCCTAAAATTCCAATGCCACTCAACTTGCCGTCCCGATCTCATCGACGCCGGCCGATCGCTACCAAGATGCGGATCACGACCGCCTGGCCGCATCGCCAAAGACAAAACACCGAGCATGGTGGCCCGACCGCCACCAAGGCGGTCGATCGCTTGAGACTCGACAGACCGAACTTTGCTAAAACTCGTGTTTCGCAAACCTTCAACGCCATTGCCAATTTTCACATCATCCTAAGATCATGAGCATATCCCCATGATATCCACACATAGCTTAAGCGATTACAAACTTTATATTACAAGGGCCGATCGCCAAATAAAAACTCAAGTATCGAGCGAGCGAATTAAATAATGGAAGCATAAGATGTATAAAGTCCAAAACTACCAATGACATGCCATCCAACCTCAGTAATCGACAAGAAACAAGTCCTAGAAAGACCCGCCACCAAACCCTCTAGTACTAAGTGCAAAGAACGCGTCTGTCGGCGTTGGCTCATCCTTTAAGTCCGAACAATAATTTAAGTAAGATTGAGTACATTGCATACTTAGCAAGACTTGTAGTGTATCACAAAATTTATATGCTACAAGTTATTTTCAGCATTAAACAAGTTTTATTTGCAATATCAACGTGTAGTATTTTACAACGAAAATTTAAAGAATAGTTAAATAAATAAAGGACAACAAGTAAGTAATTAAATAAATAACCACTCATAACCCTCATCGGCTGTGAGCAACATCTTATTTTCAGCCATAGACATGGCACTCAACTCAAATAAGAACAACAAAACAATTCCCACATTTTTCCAACAAGAACCCTTTTTGTAAAAAACCAAGTCTATATCCATTAAAACTACACTAAGCATTCTCATGACCACAAATACAGCTATTTAGATAGAATTATCGTCCGTAGAGGTGTACAAATTTACCCACAGCACATGTATTCTCCAGTTTGTTTGATATTCGTCGATACCACCGCTCACTACTTTTGGTAAGCAGTCTAGAGCACGTGTCGGAGCCGTTACATCACCTAGTCCTAACCTTGCACAAGCCCGGTGAATGAACACCCTCACTTCACCTGGGTACATGCCCGTCTTAGTGAGCCATTTATTATTGTGTCGGCAAGCTTTGTGTCCAACACCGTAGTGAAAGGAGCACCTTCGAACATGTCTACACCGGTCATGCTCGCACTACTACGGCCTATCAATGTGCAAGACTAGTTTTTAATAACGTAATTAGCTAATGTCATCCTATATTGGCACATGTGGTTGTACGTTTAGGCTTAGATAGGACTTGCTGGTGTTCGATCATTAATTGACCTGGGCGAGGATCTCCCCCCTATCTACTTGTGAGATACACCTCTCACACTTCTCATAATATAATATAACTCGTCCGCGCCGCAAACTAAGTTTTTTTATTTTTATTTTCATACAAAATAACAGAGGTAAACCCCTCTGGACCATTGTTTCAAAACTCCCAATTTTATATTAATCATGTCATCCTTTTAGCAAATTTTAGTAAAGACTATAGCTTGACTAAGCAATTGTGAGATACTTGCACTAAAAAAATTCCCAAATTATACCATAACCTAATGGCTACAACAGTAAGGATATCATATTTCAAAGAGATTCATGCATCGAATAGGATTACAACTACCATTATCCCCAAATATAGCAATTTTAAGCAAACATACACGCACGCATAATAGATTTTGCAAAAAAAAAATATTTAAAATAGTAGGATCAACATGATCAAAGGAAGTGCTTGTCTTGTGCTGGTTGCTCTGAATAAGAGGATGGAGGATCGTTGTAAAATTCATTTGAACAATCGATGTAATTTCAACAGCAACAAAATTAAAATATTTTTGCACATTTAGGTAGAGCATAATTTTAGATTAATTTAGAAAAAAGATTCATTTGATTTGGAGTTTGTATGCAAAAGTTAGTAACATTTTAATTTGCTTCGGTTTGAAAATTCTAGAAATTAGAAAGAAAAAAGGGTGACGTTGAAAGCGTATTTTGTAAAGTTTATGCTTTCCAGCAGAGAAAGCGTATTCTTCTCTAAGTTCTACTGAGATTTACGCTTTCCAACAGAGAAAGCGCATTCTCCTCTAACTGAAAGCAGCTTTTCTCATTTTTTTCGATTTTTATTAACTTACATGTGGGGCCTACCTGTTAGTGACTCATATTTTTATTTTCTTGATTTATTTATAAACTTGGGGCGGTTCCACATGTCATAGACTCATTTACTAAACATGTTTAAAATTAGAATTTTATTATCTTTCCAACTAGTCCCACATGTCATACTCTTAATACTCTTAATCATTGTCACTATGCGTTAAACTAATCATCAACCGAGTGGGTCCCATCGTTAGAGAGAGAAAGAAAGAAAAAGAGCCGGGCGTGCGTATGGTCGAGAGGGGAGGAACTCTGGTGTATGGCTAAGCACGCGGAAAAGCTCTGGAGATGGCCAAATGAGTTCCTCTCGATGGCAATGCCACCGGTAGTGGTAGAGGCCAGAGAGATGGCGGAGGCGTGCTACGCACGAGATGGGCAGCAAGCTCCTCGGCTCAAGGTGGTTTTTGCGATTGGGGCAAATTGGCAGCAAAGAAGGTGCACATTAGCTTTAAGAGGTTAATACGATGCTACACGTAGTGGTTTCGGCATTTTGAGGACGAAAAGTACACAATTTTAGAGTTGATGGTGACGATTAGACTCCTGAAAGAGTCGAGTGTCAAGAGTGAACTTCATCCTATTTTAAAATATAAAGATATAGATTGCATTGTTTTCTTATCCAAATTCTGGTGATTATGATGGGATGGTGGCTCGGTTTCTTGCCGGATTAGAGTACTTTTTCAAATTTGTTTATCTTTCCCACTTATAGTCGTTTTTTGTACTGCTTTTATATATATATCCTCTATTCCTCTAGTCATACAGGATTGTTGACGCCTCAGTGTAATCCTAATCTTGTAACTCTTTTTGTATAGTGATTTCCACTATTGTACATCCGTGATTTTTTCTTACAAAGATTTTCAATATTAAAGATATGTTTTTTGTGTTTGACGCATTTTACGACACATTGTAGCTTCTGCACTTGCGTAGAATTTACGGCTAGTTAATTATGATATACTTATAAATTATAATCGGTTTCAGTCGTGCTACTATTTTCCACACACTGATTCTTATGAATCTTGAAGGAGCGCTGTTAGCAGTGGAATAGTACGTACTTGGTTACGTTAAAGTGCTATTTTCCTACGTATGTTTGCAGTCACTACCGGAGACAGCTGATTTGCCGAGTGCAAAAATATTTGCCGAGTACCAAATATCGGGCACTCGGTAAAGAGATATTTTGCCGAGTGTCGCACTCGGCAAACAAAAACACTCGGCAAATCCCGCTTTGCCGAGTGCCATGCACTCGGCAAATCCCGCTTTGCCGAGTGCCATGCACTCGCAAAGGTTAACACTCAGACATTCAACCTTTGCCGAGTGCCGTGCACTCGCAAAGTAGGGCACTCGCAAAGACGGGATGAGGTAACGGTCCCCGCTCGACGCCAAATTTGCCGAGTGCCGCCGCTTGGCACTCGGTAAAATAAATATTTGCCGAGTGCCCAGATCCGCACTGCAAAGAGGGTTTTTTAATTTTTTTAATTTTTTTAATTTTTTATTTTTTTAATTTCTTTGCGAGTGCCCGAGATATGGCACTTAAGAAAGAGATTTTTAATTTTTTTAAATTTTTTCCTCCAATTTTTTTTTAAAAAGCAGACCTTTCCCATCTTTACGAGTGTCGTCCAGGTGGCACTCGCAAAGACGCTTTGTCGAAGTCTTCGTGACCGCACTCGGCAAACATATTTTTATTTATTTATTTTGGCCTCCAAATTTTGGAAGCCCTCCTAAGATGCAGTACTCTATGTCAGATTTGGTACATTTTGTGGCTTTTGTTATACTTAGTTAATTTATTTCATTTACTACAATTATTTGAAAAATGCAAATTTGAGCGCACGCATCGAATAATGGAATTTAATGATTCAAAAATGATAGTCATGTTATTGAGTGTAGTGTGAGGTCGTATCAGAACGGACCCGAAATTTGGACATCTTGTTGACTTAAACATGGCCATGAACTTCTGGGCGAAGTGTTTTAAATTTATAAAAGCAAACAACGCCCGAAAATTATGAAACTCGTGGAGATGTCATGATATCATATGTGGAGGCTGTGATAAAATTTGAGAAGGTTTCGTGCATGTTGTCACGTACGATGCTTTCAAACCGTGATATCTCCTTTGGAATATAAGTATCACATGTGAGATGTCCGGTTTGAAAGCATCGCACGTGATAACATACACGAACCTTCTCAAATTTTTATCACAAATTCTCCACATATGATATCATGATATCTCCACGAGTTTCATAATTTTCTGACGTTGTTTGCTTTTATAGAATTTAAAACACTTCGCCTGAAGTTCACTGGCCATGTTTCACAACAAGATGTTCGAAATTTCGGTCCGCTCTCGATACGGCCTCACACTACACTCAATAACATGACTATCATTTTTGAATCATTAAATTCCATTATTCGATGCACGCAGCTCAAATTTGCATTTTTCAAAATAATTGTAGTAAATGAAATAAATTAACTAAGTATAACAAAAGCCACAAAATATACCAAATCCTAACATAGAGTACTGGCATCAGAGGAGGGTCACAAAAAATTTGGAGGCTGTGGGAAGATGTTTGCCGAAAGTGCCGTGTCACAGACTCTAAGAAGTGTCTTTGCCGAGTGCCACAGACGACACTCGCAAAGATGGGCAGAGGTCCTATTTTTAAAAAAAAATTGAGGGAAATTTTTTTTAAAAATCCTATTTGCCGATCGTGATGAACTCTGCACTGCAAAGAAATTAAAAATTTAAAAAATTGAGGGAAAAAATTAAAAGATTTAAAAATCCTCTTGCCGAAAGTGCTATATCTCGCACTCGCAAAGAAATTAAAAAAAATTAAATTTTTTTTAAAAATCCTCTTGCCGAAAGGTGCACTGTGGCGCTCGGCAGAAATAATTTTCAAAAAAAAATTTAAAAATCAAAATGGTTTGCCGAGTGCGATCGCGCACTCGGCAAACCTTCGACACTTATACCTTTTGCTGCACACACACACACCCGCACACACGAACAAACACGAACACACCACGCGCCACGCCGCCGCCGCCCTGCAGCGCCCGCCCGCCGCTTCGCCGCCGCCGCGATGCGCTGGTTGGAGCATCTTCGCACTATGCCATCTTAAACTCACCTTGCTGAACTCATGTTGAATTCATTATATAATTTTCTTTGGTATCGAACAAACATTCATTCTGATCTTTCCCTGAACTTTCATATGTTTGTTGGAATTTATTTCCTTCCATACTATGCCAGCCAGTTACCATTTTTGCATTCGATATTATGGCAAATTCCTGATTTCTCTTATATTCATTTTCAGAAACAAAGAACCAGTGGGCTCGGGATGATCCTGCATTTGTTGTCATTCTAATTCTTTTCCTTGTGTTTGCGACTTCAGCTTACTGTGCAGCGTGGGTTCTTTACCTTGCTTCTTCGTGTTGAAACATTGGCACATGGACTACGGACGGATATACCACCACCTAACCTCTGACCTGCGATCGCATCTTAACTCTGCTGAGACTTTTGTTCACTTTGATGCACTGCCCGCGTGCAGCAGGTAGAAAGCGTGCAGAGCTGCAGGGTGGCTAGCAGCCACCAGATAAGTAAGGATAAGATGGGAAGAGGATACCCCGCAGTAAAGTCGAATCCAATGCCGAACGAAAGGTCCAACGGCGGTCGGTAAACAACCGGTGGTACCCTATCGAGATGTCGCCATGTCGCGATCCTCCCCTCCTTTCGTTCGCTTCTTCCCATGGAGAAGAAAAGAATGCAGAACAAAGAAAGGCATGGGTGGGGTTTCAGGTTGGGGTTGGAGGGGCCAATTGGGGTGTTCGGCGTCAATCTGCTAGCTCTAGAGGGAGGAACCTAACAGTCATGTGGTTGAACAACGTGATGGACTTGTGATATACTTATGATGCACTTGTCGACTGTGATGAACTTATTGATTTGTTTGGATGGACTTGAGCACTTATTGTTATATATGTGATGGATGTGATAAATATGTGATGGATGAGATATATATGTGATGGATGAGATATATATGTGATGGATGTGATATATATGTGATGGATCTGATATATGTTTGGATGGATTTGTTTGTCGTGATGGAATGTAAAAAACAAATAAAAAACGCAGTTTTGGGTCACTTTGCCGAGTGCAACACACGGCAAATAGGTCCTTGCCGAAGTGCCATGGTCATGACACTCGCAACTGGGAATGTGGGCACTGAAAATCCCATTTTTCCAGCTTTGCCGAAGTGCCATGACCATGGCACTCAAGAAAGAATTTTTTTAAAAATTAAAACTTTGCCGAAAAGTGCCATGACCATGGCACTCGCAAAGATTTTTTAAAAAAATTAAAACTTTGCCGAGTGTCAACCACTGCGCCGCAAAGAATTTTCAAAAAAATTTAAACCTTGCCGAAGTGCCGACACTCGCAAACACATTTTCAAAAAAATCTTTGCCGAAAGTGCCGGTTGGCACTCGCAAAGCGTGCCGCCAACGTGGCCGCGCCAGAATCGAGCCTTTCTTTGCCGAAATGACTCGCACTCGAAAGCCTTTGCCGAGTGCCCGAAATACACTCGCAAAGGTTGATTTGCCGATTAATTTTTTTTCCGAAAGTGCCCTTTGCCGAGTGTCGCACTTCGCAAAGCCTTTGCCGAGTGCAAGGATCCTTTGCCGAGTGCTCGAGGCACTCGCAAAATGCCTGAGTCCGGTAGTGAGTGTTGCTAAGGATCCAGCAAATGATCTAATAATGGAAGGAAAGTAACAAATGATCTTACGATATCACCATGAGATCGCATTAGATTATGCAAATCATAGTTATCTAGCGGTACGCATCAGTAATGAGTCCCATTACAATCCAACAATTCCAATACAATCAATAGTTCGCCATGGCCTCATAGAATCTGATAAAAAATCAGTCAAACCATAACGAGACAACACAACCAGTGGTAATTTACAGATTTTTTTAGTGCTAATTTGAACCTAAATCAATGATCATCACCTTGATAATCACTATATCTACCCTCATACAATTCGGAAATATATATACGACGTACATATACTACCTAGTACCTACCCTTGTTCTGTTGGCCTCTAAAAGCAACCGGAAGGCACGTACGTACATATATACGAGTGTATCACCACTACACTTGAACAGATGGCCTTCCTCTAAGGTGCGGGCTGTTGGGCCACTTGATGGACATACCACTCGGCCTCGGCGAGACCCTCCCGTACGCTGGGCGTGCATGCACCGGCGAGCCGTGATCGTGCACAGAGCCGTGCAGCCTCGAGAGGTTGAAGTACGTGTCCGGCGACACGGGCGGCCTGGCGGGCGTCACCGGCGAGCAGTACCGCAGCTCCAGCGACCCGTTGGCCCAGAACCTCTCGATGAACTCAGCGGCGCGCCTGTCAACGTCGACCTCGACGGCGCCGGGGCTGGGCAGTCTCGAGTGGACGGCCCCGTCCGGGGTGCTGCTCGGCGTGTGGAAGCTCGGAGACCCGGCCGTCCACGCAGCGTTGTCGTCGTCGGTGCAATCCAGCAGACTCGGTGGGAGCTGGCTGGGCGTCGTTTTCCGTGTCGTCGTCGTTCGAAATGGACGGAGGTGAGCTATGGCTCTCGCTAACCGTACTGCCCTATGCAGCGTACGCCGTAGAAGCGTACCACTACCATCTTCCTCCATGGATGTGGTGATGGTGTGAGGTCAATGAACGGGCTGATCAAATATATAATGGTATACGCTAGCTGAATTCGAGGTGTTATTTGGAAGCGTTTGGCTGCTGCTGCCCCACAGGAAGCATAAATGAGTTATCTTGGTAAGTGATTCCACGGTATAAGTCCCTGGAGAATATGAAAAGTGTAATTATTACAATATTTACATTATATACCTCTAGTTTAATGTTGAAAAAAATGAATAATTAGTTGTAGTATGTCATTTAAAAGGGGTTTGCATGTATGGTCCAACTATATTAACTTTTTCTTAGATTTAGTGTTTGTTGAATTTTTGGCAGATACAACACGTTTTGAAACCATATTTACATAAATGACCCCCGCGCGCACGTATTTGCAAAAATGGCTCCACTGGCGCATGGTCCGTGCGCGCCGCTGCGAGCCGCCCCACGTGTCTCTGACCCCGCCACCTCAACATGCGCCACCCCGATCCCTCGCAGCTCAGCTCGCTAGCGCATGGTGAGCATGCGCCAGCTAATTAATTAGCTAATTAGTTAGTTACGTTAGTTAGTTAGGTTAGGTTAGTGTTAGGCTGAAATTTGGAGAAATTTTAAAATATAGCAAATGAGTCCAAAATTATGAAATTTTTGTGGAGCCTTATGACACCGTGATACTTGCTTGTGTAAATTTTTCATAATTTTATTCATTCAGAATTTCTATCGCTATTTCGTATAATTGTGATGTTCGTACGAATCAATAAATATAGAAAATAAGCTCCAAAAATTATGAATTTTATTTTGAAGGCTCCTCACGCAATGGACTTGATTGTGTAATGTTTTAGCAATTTTATATATGTTCTGGTATTGTCTCAAAAATTTAGGATTTAGGTCGCGAAAATTTCGATTTTAGGTTTCAGAAATTAGGGTTTCATGATTTCATATGACTTAGAATGTATAAAAAAAGCTGCATTGCAACTCTATTGGAGATGTTGATATACAATATGGCGCTGGAGTACACATGTAACAACCAAAATACGCGTACAAATATAGCAAAACAAAATCGCATAACACGCGATACTATATGGCTCACTCGTTTGAGCCACTACTCTCTGCCTGCTGCGGCTGCATCTGCGTGCGCGGCCTTGTTTTGTACCGAGCATAACCCGTGGAATACATCCACTGTCCGAGAACGCGTGTCGCCTGGAGGTACGGAGATCGCTGAGGCGAGGTGGACCAGAATTTTATTCGCTCGCACTGAGGCGGATATCGCATGCATACGATGTACTACGCGATATAAATTTGCCATAATTTTATTTATTCAGAATTTTTCTCATAATTTTATATAAATGTGATGTTGTACGGATTTGTAAATGTAGAAATTGAGCTCCAAAAATTATGAATTTAATTTTGAAGGCTCTTCACGCAGTGGACTTGATTGTGTACTCTTCGGACAATTTGATATTTGTTCTGAAATTGTCTTGAAAATTTAGGATTTAGGTCACAAAAATTTAGATTTTAGGTTTCAGAAATTAGGGTTTCATGATTTCATGTGACTTGAAATGTATGAAATTTTTTTTTGCATTGCAACTCCATTGGATATGTCGATATATAATATAGCTCAGGAGTACACACATAACAACCAAAATACGCGTACCCGATGAGGCAGCTTTGTGCAGCTACGTGACCCGATGAGGCTGCTTCGAAGGGCACATCGCACGGACGCGAAACACATCCGTGCCTCATCGCAATGGAGACGCTATAGGTGTGTCCGCTCCCGCTATAAATACTGGCGCTACTCGCCAAGAACTCCACATAAACAACACCACCTAGATAACATGGACAAGGAGAAGGAATGTGAGAAAATCCGCAAGCTTTTAAAGAACTGGGTGTCTCCCTAAGAGACCGTCACTCACCATCATGCGTCTAGTTAGCATCCTTTCACATACCAAACTTTTTTGGAGCTCGTGGATTCGAGGAGGCTACCTCGCAAAGACGCCAACGATTCCGGTCGAGCTGCACCCCTCGTATGCCCACCGAATGCCCTCCGAAGGTCCCTCGACAGGTGGCGCCACCCCTTTGCTGGTGTCAGGACGCCGCAAGTGCGTCAAATCAACTAACAAGTGGACTATTGGCCAGCACTGTCGGTGCTGCCCAAACTACGAGGCGAACTACGCCGATCGCAGGTTTGACATGCAGAGTCACATGCAGTCAGTAATGAAATCGCATTTCAGTGCACACTACTATTTTTCTTCTCATTACGTCGTAACCACGTCTCTCTTCCCACTGTAGTCTCAGTCGCGCCTATGCGACTTCAACCAGTGGATCGACGACCAGATCCACCCCTATGGCATGTGGATGCTGCTGACATGGAAGAGCAGGGTCAGGGAGGACATCGAGGCCCATGAAAGGCACCTCGGAGAGCTACAGGCTGAGAAGGACGAGAAGGAGGCAGGACAGGCTACGCGAGGAGCAGGAGCACGAGCATGCCAGGCACCGCGAGGCTGAGAGGGAGCAGAAGAGGGCTATCGCGGCAAGAGCTAAGGTGCAAGACGAGGAGTACAACGCCGAGCTAGGCCTCAAGGGAAAATGGCCACGTTCCATGCAGTAGTTCTACCTCTTTGTCCACATTGTAATACCTTGTTTAATTCTACGAAAGAAATCATTCAAAAAAGAGAATTAAACATCGAAAAATGGGGTTTCGCAGCCAAAGAACCTAGGCCTCTGCCTTGGTCCAGGAGGCCCATGAGGGGTTGGCCACCAATAAAAGGAGTGGAAAACCCTAGCCTACCACCAGTAGCTACAGTAGCACCGCTGCTACAGTGCATGCTATAGTGGACTCCCCTCCTTGCCCCCGCCTTGCTATTCCCCTCCTCATGGTGGTAATCTCCTATCGCTTGTGGCCAAGGAGAAAGGGGAAGGAAGAGAGGAAAAGAAGAGGGAGGAGCGTCTCATGGGAATTCAGTAGGCACACGTGTCTCCAAGGGTAATGATCGCCTCCCCACTGGTTGGATCAATTTAGATTCATAATTGCCATCGATTAGAGGATCGTTAATCCACTGCGATTAATTTCAGAATTTTGTCCATTACTTATGCATCAGTTTTGGCGTAGTTAGAATCTGAATTGAAGGATTTCGTCTACTAGAGATTTGTGGGTCTCATTCTTAGCTTTCCATAGGTTCAAAGATCACCCAAATCGGAGTTGTGGTTTAAAAGTTATGTTGATTTTACTGCCGCTGTCCAAAAATCCTGATGAGAATCTGTAGTCGTCTTGTTTATTAATTAAGATTATGTTAAAGGCCGATTCAGGGATAGCGCCCAAAATGATTTTTGTAGGTAATCCCATTAGCTTTCAGGATTGAAAAAGAACACCCTTTTTGGATCTGTAGAACAAAAGTTATGTATGTTTCAATGTTACTGTCCAGAACGTATGTCAGATCGTGACAGTGGTTTTGAGCTGTGGGCTAAAATTTGTTAAAGGCATAATCTAAGGATCGGTCCAACTAGACTTTTAAGTTCATATTCTTAGATTTTCAAATTGATAGAGAAATCAATATTTGGTTCACCAATTAAAAGTTATAGCATTTCTTGTACTCCAACTTTGTTTGTCGATTATAACTTTAGATTTTCATATGATGATTAGACTCAGAAATTGGTTGAATTAGATATTCTCACCAACTAGGTTATTGTAGATGGTTTCATTATGTTTCCAGATAGTCTAAGATCGCACCTTTTTGAGTTTCAAAGCGAAAGTTATGAAGTTTTTAATACTGCTGTCCAAAGATAGTCGTTAGCATGTTGACTAGCCGAGTAGATCAAGTGTTTAATCTTGGGTTATGGGAAGACGATGTAGAGCGCTGAGAAATATCTTGTTACGCATGTTTGATTGATGTTTATTATCATTCATGGTTACCAGATGGTGGTGAACCCCGGTGCTAAAGCGTTCCGCCATTTGTCTTCCGTCTCACGGTTGAGGCAAGTGCAAGTAGTAATAATGAATTGCTGCATTTCATCCTCGTTGATTGCCATGGTATAATTATGAGGATTTATGTTTGATAATGTTGCTGAGCATTACCTTTTCATGATGACTTGATATTGTGATTTCAATTTGCATCATGACATACATTTCTGTATCTTGGTCTACATAGTAGCCAAGGATTTTTCCTCTAAGGTCCCCGTCATGCATTGGACGGGCATAAATCACCGTCATGCATTGGACGGGCTTGGGTTCCCACACTTGTGGAGTGTGGGCATGAGGTCCCTGCGCCTAAAAGGCACAGGCTTTGAGTATGTATCGACGGATACACTACTCGGTATTATCGGTAATTGCAAAGAAGTTGAAGGAAGAACATCCATGACATGTACCTTACATTCTTGCATAAAAGATGGATTTGTGGTTCAATGCAGTTGTGCGCAATAGGAATTGAGTATCCTCATCGGTTGATTATGATGCTATGTTATTTATTGATATTGCACTTTGTTGAGTCGCGGACTCACTCTTACTGTGTTGTGCTTTCTAGGTACTTCTCGAGGCAGCGACATGCATGGGAAGGGGTAGACATGGTGCATGTCATATATACACAAACCACAACGAATAAAGTAGTTCAATTATCTACAATTCATATTCTTGACAACTACTTTAGATTCACACTGTGACCACCCTTCGTGGTGGATGTTTTATTTGTGTTCATGGATGTCCTATATATGCTCGTAAGCCCCGTTATTTGAGTTCATTTAATTCTATTTGATGGATTAAAATGATTGATTGGATTATTCTATCATCCTCATAGTTTTGCTGATCTTTGATGCTTTAGTTGTATCTATTTGAATATTGGCTGCCTTAGTGTAGCATATGTTGGATTGTCTTAGAATAGTTTGATAAAGAGAAAGTATCATGATTGATTTATATTCAATTGATAGATGATATTCTTATTATTGATTAATGGTAGATTGTGCTAGTTCTTGATTATTAGCATTGTGTCATTCATGAATGAATGTTTGGTTGATTGTTTATTAAAATGTTGAAATTAATTGGTTCAGTAGAGTAGTTTGGTAACATTTTAGGCTCTATGTTGAGCTAGGGTGTTCACATATGTCCCATGTATTTCTATTTCCCTAAAGGCATGTGTGTACCGTCCTTGGTTTGTTAGATTACATGCCATGTAGTCCCCTTGTCGGATGAACTGTCGTGTACCGTGCAATGGACATATTTTCCCCACACCACCTTTCCGTACTAATATGACAACACACTGCGACATTGCGACGCTTACTTTTCAGACTGAGAAGACCACACTCCGCCCCCGCGACCTTTTCAGAGGGAAATGACAACTCTACCTCCCCAGCTTTTGGGCCATTTTCTGCTGCCACTGGCTATATATGGATGCTTTGGCTGCCATTCATCTCATCCAACCATAAATGGGATGTCTTCGGCCTCATCCAACCTTTGAGTGAGCAGATAGTTAGAATCACTACGGCAGAACCTGGTTTGCCCTCGTTGTAGGGATCTGGCGAATGTGTTCACCTCGCATACGCCAATGAATCTATCCCGAGTGTTCATGAAGTGTTCAAATCTTACGGTAACTTATGGAAAATCATCTCGAATGAATCTCCATTCGAAATAGTATGTTATTTTATTTTCATTTGAAGCTGTAATTCTTTTCCAGAACACAACATGTCAGTTTTGGCAGTGGGCTGATGAAGTTGTCCCAGTGGTTCGAGATATTGCAATGCAAATTGCTGCCTTGCAAGAAGACTGCAGGAGCCCTGGGAGATTTGACTTGTAATGCTTAACCTTCCAATTAGTCCTAGCATCACAAATTAAATTTCCCCGCTCTTAGTGTATTATGTACCTCCTGCATGTACACATACGCCCTCACAAACATCAATATCAATCCATACACAAGTTATTCCAATACCGACAACTTCATAATTTTACAACATATGAACATACAAGGTTCAGTACAAAGGGTTAACCGACCAATAGCAAGATAAAATATGAAGTACGCGGCGGAAAACAGTAAATAAACTGAAATAAAATCATTAATTAACCAACATTAGAGTCCCAATGGCTTGCCATAACCCGCCAGGCAACCGATTGGGTTGAAACCATAGCAAATCGGCATTTCCTGCGCATCTTTCCTTACCCAAATTAATCTCAATACATGTTGTCCAGATTAGTAAATAAAAGCAAACAGTGAGTACATGAATGTACTCCGCAAGACTTTACCGAGCCTATAGCTACATGCAAGCTCTATTCAATGGAGAAGGCTATAAGGTTCATTTTCAGCACAAAGCAACATTTTGATTTAAATACAATGTAATAGATTCAAATGGCAAGTGAGCAAACATTTTCAATATTTGAAATAACAGCGAGTAATAACATTAGTCATCGACAAAACATCTATAGGTGGCTGCCCCTGCAACACACGACAATAGCATGAGAAACCATTCTCAATACCACCCATTATGTTTTAAGGTTAAATTCCAAAAAGTTGAGTCTAATTCTTACGGGGTGTATCCTAGCGTGTCCATAACCTAGGATGAGGCTATTCGAATAGATTAAACCCTGTAGGGGTGTACAAATTTACCCACATGTCAGACCGCCTTTTTGCCATGCGATGTAGCACACTTTCTTATGTATGCCGGCACGGCTAAGTCTTACGAGACGTTTCCAATATTATGTATTAACTATAAGTCGCCTCAGATGGATAGAAACCCATACGTTGTGTTGAAGTCATTGTAAAGCCTCAGACAACTACAATGCTCCTCGGTATGGAGAACCTAGACAGGAACCCACCCCCGCACACCCAATAGCACAACAAATTCCTTTTTACACACAACGCACACACCCACTACCTGCGACTCAGAGGTAACACACGCCAAATTACTAAGTCAAGAGGGGTCCCATATATCCCTCATGTGGTTGCACGCAAAAATGCTCTGACGGTGGCGCAAGTAATTCGGTCCTTATTGACTCGGGCACCAAGCACACACCCAAAAGCACACCATCTTACCAATGTGCCCAAGTCTAAATCGTTTTGTTTTCATTTTTAGTTTTCCAAACATAATGCCACAGGGTGTTGTATATAACATAATGAAAATGATTTATGTGATCAAGGTCATCGACAGAGTCGACAACCGCCCAATCTACCAAAAGCTAAGCATTGCTATACATGACAATCAATAAACATAAATAGACCATATAACATCCACTGTGCTCTAATTCACCACAGGATTATTAACTTAGGGTAGTGGCGGGGATGAACATTTTTAGGAATTCATGCAACAGGATTAACTACCTCTAAATGCAAACATAATTTGACAAATAAAACATGCATACATACAGCTTCAAACAAGATAATAGTTTGGAATATAATAGGATCAACATGTATCAAAGGAATTTGGGTGCTTGCCTTTGCCTTGCCGGGTATTCTCGACATTCACATGAATATCTCCGTTGCACTCCTAATCACCGTCATCTAACGATAAGCACTAACAAAGCAAAACACCGAATAAACACCAAAATTCCAAAAGTCTCCAAAATTAAGAATTTAAAATAGAAGGTAGATTAAGATTTAAATATGAATTTAGAAACAAAAATGGTCCGATTAGGAGTTTGGATGCGAAAGTTATAGCGTAAACCACTTCTGTCGGAAGAGAAAACCCAACAAAAAAGGTGGTTGAAAGGAGGTTCGAATACACGTGGTCGGAAGAAGGTTACGACTACCCGATCGAAAGGAAATTTGACTACAGATGGTCGGAAAGGAAGTTCGACTACACCTAGTCGGAAAGAGGTTCGACTACAAGTGGTCATAGGTGGTCGCAGGTACTTGCAAAGTGGTCGTAGGGTGGTCGTAGGTAGTCTCAAGGTGGTTGTACGTGGTTAGCAGGTGGTCGTAGAGGGTTGCAAGGTGGCCGTAGATTTGGGGGAACTAGTTGTGGATGGTTTCAAGGTGGTTGTAGGCTAGGGTTCACGGGAAAGTGCGTGGTCCAAATGTTCATCGTGCAGGGCTTCGGTCCATGGACCACGGAGCTGAATACAAAGCGAACCGCGCCCACTTGCCTAATGAGATAAAAGAGCAAAACGAGTAGATCAACACAGTAAAACGTGCTAAGGACAAAGATTGGAGCTTGCAGCCGAGTCAATGTCATGCTCGCTACCGGTGAACGGAGCCACAACGCTGGTCGGAGACAACCAAAAAGGAATCCCCGAAGCTTTGTGATCCAGAGGGTGGTCGAAGTGTGGCCGAAGGCGGACTAGAGTGGCGGCACGATGAGCTAAGGCAGCGGTGTCGTTCGGGTGTCAAGCCAATTCGTAAAGCGATGGCGCCTGAGGCGAAGTATCATGCGCACAAGTGGCTCGCGACTACTCGGAACTCACCGGAGTAGAAAGGAAAAGCCGGAGATGCACGGTGGATGGCCGACGGCGAAGATTCACCAAAGAGAGGTTGGCTCGGGCTACAAGGAGTGAAATGAAAGGTCCGGGAAGCTCAGGAATGACTCCAAGATGGAACAAAAAAGAGTGCAGTGTCTTACCGGAGTTGGGAAGAAAGGGGCGGTTTTCGGTCGGACAAGAGAAAACCCAAGATGCGTCGGTTCCTATGAACCAACACCCAAATAAGTTAGAGGATAGGGTCTTTGTACTAAGAAACACAAGATGACGCAAAGAGGAATGAGAAGGATCCCCTGTGATGGCCGCAATAGCGTTGGGGTGATGGCAGCAAGTTAAGACGGCGGAGGAACTACAGCTACAGTGAAAACTATGGCTCAGTGACGCATGGACCGAGTTAGTGTGCGCACGAGCACTAGAGATGCTCAGTGATCTTACCGGAAGGACGTGGGTAGACGGAGGAGGTCGGTGGTGGTCTGGCGGCGCAGTCCTGAGCTGGTAGCGATAGCTTCACCGAGGATAGCTTAACCGGTGCAAAGCAGGACGGATTGTTGCCGGAGTCGGGGAAGAAGGTGAACGTTTTCGGTCGAAGGAGACGAAAACCAAATTCTGGTGATTCCTATGAATGCAATCCAAAAATTGGGTTAGGGGAAAAGATGATGGTGATCAGGGGCGCAGAGTGACGTGGGAAAAATTGCAAAGGAACCACTGAGGTTGCCGAGCTACTACAGCGGCGCTCGGCAAAGAACGAGAGCTCGAACTCCAGAGGCACTCGGTCTCGGTTGAGAGGAAGAGAAAGGTGGGAGATGGTTCGGTGGAGTAAAAAAGGAGTAGGGAAGCTTCGGGTGAGCCTTTATAACCTCTAGGGCGGAGGACTCAGGAGATGGAGTGGAGGAGGTGAGCTTGGTCCATGGAGCTCGGGCATGGATGCTGTGAGTGACAGGGAAGTGACCAGGGCAGGTGAGTGGTGAGGTTGAGGCAGCAAACCATGGGCGAACCGCGTGCTCTCATCAAAACCGCATGGAGCCATTGGTCGACGCGGCGTGAGCGAGGCGGCGTTAAGGCGATGTTCGTGGTTGGTCAAAAGGGCGGTGGATTCACGGCATCAACGGGCGAGTCTCCTGATTGGGTTGCGAAGGCGATGGATTGGCGCGTTCTCGCGCAACAGAGGTGCTCGAATGTCGCGCCACGAGCACCAAAGCTCTAAGCTTCAGCCAGCGAGGAGACAAAACTAACAAGGAGGTCCCACCGTGTCAGCGACAGGGATAGGCACGAGGCGGAGAGTGGCTCGGGTCGGTTTGATTATGTGAGGACCCCAGTTTATTCGGTTTGTAATCCTTAGTCTTCTATTGACCCGAGCATCAAAAATCAAATAAACCAAGCCTCGAGATATGTATACTTCCCAGAAATGCAGTATACACACCCCGTTACAAAATCATGCATCAATTCCATTCATTCACATAGAACCGAAGCACAGCAACAAACCAGAAGACATACATAATATAGAGTTATTACAAAAGAGGGGCCGACCGGCCAAATGACACACAAATAACTAAGAAAACAGCGGAAGTAAAAGTGCCATAAGATGGCGATAAACAAAAGCCAATTAGTGTGCCTTTACCCACAAGGCAACCAACCAGACCACCAAACTAGTCGTCCCAAACACTGCCACAGCACATCTCACAAAAGTGAGGCCCTTGGGGCTCACCTTCTTCCTCTGCAACAAATAACATTTAAGCAAAACAAATGAGTACAATAATGTACTCGCAAGACTGACGTGTGGAGTAACAGACCTATACATATGGTACATGCAAGCTTATTTGAGTGGAGGCTGTATGGCTCATTTTTAGCACAAAGCAATCTTTATTTGCAATAATGTAATACATGTTAAAAGCAAGTTTACAATCTGTTTTTATTGCTTAAATAACAGCAAGAACAACATAATAACAATAGGTAGATAACAACAACATCCTGGAAGTGACTAACCGAATAGTCACCACAACAACTACCCGTTCATACCACCCATGTCAAGTTTTAAGTTTTTAAAAGGTTGTAGTCTAGTTCTCACGGGGCGTAACCGAGCGTGTCCATAACCTAGGACGAGACTATTCGAATAGATTTAACCCTGCAGGGGTGTACCAATGTACCCACACTTCAGATCGCCTTTAAGCCACAATAAGCACACTTTCGAAGGTATGCCGGCACGGCTTAGTCCTACGAGATATTTCCAATATTGTGTATCAACTACGAGCCGCTCGTATGGATAGAAACCCATACGCTTACATGGTAAAGCCGAAAGACAACTACCCACTCTGGTAAAGCTTTTGGACAACTACCATGCTCCCAACACCATCCCTCCGCGACCCCCTGCGACTCGGAGCCAACACACGCCAAAGTACTAAGTCAAGAGAGGTCCCATACCCTCTAGTGTGGTTAGCACGCAAAATGCTCGAACGGTGGCGCAAGTAACTCGGTCCTTAAATGACTCTGCTCCAATCCTACCACACCCAAAACACACCAACATACCATTGTGCCCAAGTCCAAGTCATTTTATTTTCAGTTTTTAGTTTTCACAATTAAACATAGCACAAAGGCTAAATCATAAAGGCATAATAATTTTGTGTGATCAAGGTTATCGATAACCGCCCAATTCTACCGATAGCTAAGCATGTCTAAGCAGTTTAATTCGTATCTACTAAGTGACAAGAGATCATCCAACGAACTCTAATCACAGCAAATAACCTAGGCTCAGGAAGTAGAGGAATATCATTTACCTACAGATTATGCAACTAAAGGATCAATTAATCGACAATAGTTTAAAACAAGATAGCAATGCATACATACAAGTTACAAACAAGATATTAGGCTTGAAAATAATAGGATTAACATGATCAAACTGCTTGCCTTTGCTTGCTGATAATATGGACACTCTCACAATCATTTCGGTTGCACTCCCGAATCACCGTCATCTAACGAAAAGAATTGACAAAGCAAAAGCATCGAATAAACACCAAAATTCCAAAAATCTCAAAATATTGAGAACTTAAAACAGAAGGAAGATAATGTCCTTAGATAATTTAGGAACAAAATCATTGGATTTGGAGTTGATTTGAATTAGTTATAAATTTTTGAAGTTAAGATTATGGCATAAGGTCTACTGTTGATTGACTATTCATAAATCAAATCTTGGCTTATGATTTATTTCACTCTGTTAGGTTATGTCGGGACCCAAAATTATGATTCTGGAACCCTCCGTGTATAATGCACTAGTCCAGGATCACGCTAGTGCACACAGTGTCAACATAGGTGAATATCGATCCACACAAGCGATAAATAAGGTAAACGATTAGTTTGAATAGCAAATAAGGGTTTCGACCTTATGGTCGAAGTTTACACTTATTAAGCCACGCAGGCTAACAGAGAATAAAATAGCAATGAACAGAAATAACTTCAACAGATCCCATCAATTCACCACAGTAACCGCGGGATCCGCACCTTAACGATCAAGAACCTCCGACGAACTCCTCCTCGAAAGCAAAGCGACTCCTCCTCTTCTCAGAGGTTTGGCGCAAGTTTTACAACAAGCGTGAGTACACAACCGCATTTCGCAAATCATACCACAAGATGCAATTTATAGATGCAGGTTTATTCCAAAAGAAAAGGCTTCGTGGTTCTTTTGCATAAAAGCAACGCTTGCAATTGAATATGAATAATAGATTGAAATGCGCTCAAAACAAATAGGCAATATTAATTTAACAGCTTGTTTTCACAAAGACACAAAGCTAAACAGATTATTTCACATAGACATATGACTTAGATCACATAGCTCCCATCCCAAACATTTTATGAAAACTACCCTCGTGGTGAAATCCCGAGCATGTCCATGACCACTGACGCGCTATTCGAATAGATTGATTTAACACTCTGCAGAGGTTGTACACTTTACCCACACGATACAACTAGTGTTGCAAGCACTAATCATAACAAAACGGTTCGAAACTTCATCTTAACATTGACACTCGACGTGCTTACAAACCGCTATGCCAACCCAAACGAAGCGCTTTGGCATAACACACATCGTTAGATAGGGACACGGCGAACCGCCCCGTGATGCGACTACCTTGTAGTACACACCTCCACCCATAGTCTAACCTATAGCCCGAGTAATCAATGCCAAGAATCCATAACCTACTAAGTTAGGCCCGCCCCATCGTGCATGTGGTCGCACAAGAAGGCTCTCGGCCAATGGCGCACAAAGTTAAGTCCTTAATTGACCAAGGCAAGACTTCCATTTTCTAACTATGCCACAAAGATTATCATTCCCATTCACAAAGCTTTCACCATATCACACAGTATCCACCACTTGCCTGTTGAACCCGGGAGCGAAGGATCCCGAATTCTCTGTGTTTATACACTAGTCCAGGATTTCTAGTGTACATAGTTAAACAAAAATGATAGCAAATTCATATCACGCATTTTATTAATAATAATTTCTGATTTTATTACAAAAAGGGCCTGAGGCCAAATAGAAAAGAGATAACACAGCGGAAATAAAATAGTGGTAGACCACACGACTTGCCACGTGCAATCGCCCTGGGCGAGCCTATTCGCCCGCATCCTCACCGTCCTGATAGATGTATTCTCCTGAATAAAGATTATTCAGCAAGAGTAAGCACAACTTCCGTGCTTGCAAGTTACACCCAATATTGAAAGTTACTGCATGCATAAGGTAAACAAAGGATAATGGCGTGGTTGTTTTGTATAAACAAAGATTTTCATATTAAATACCATTAATAATTTTCTAAGGCCGTTTTAATATTATAATCGAAATCGATGATTGAAATGACAATGAATAGTGGATAACCTCCATTAAATAAATGGTGAAGGATACCCTCCTATCACTTGGCTAACTAATTTTACCATAGGATTATCCATCCTAAAATCATATGTTGAAATCATTTTATAAACCAAAAACAAGTCTAACTTAGAGTGGCTTTGCTAGCATGTCCAATACCGCGGACGCGGCTATTCGAATAGTTTCTACTCTGCAGAGTCTGTACAGCTTTACCTACACGAGATAATATGCTTTTAATGTCGGCCAAAGCATGCTTCCGAAGGCGTGTGACTAAGCAATTATCATGAGGCCGATACAAAGCAGTGTCTTAGTGTATTTATGCCCGCTAAGGTTTCGCTACCATTGGACTAACCATCCTCCGGAAGCCCCCTCTTGCGTCAGGTGGGACTAATGTCTAACCAACACCCACACATACAACATAGCACAAATAACACTAAAACACCACATATTATTTAGCCAAATCCTGCCCATACAAGACATGTGGTGGTACGGTAAGGCGTAGCAAAATACGCTCAAAGACCGGTCCTTAACTGACTTGGGTGACTTTCCATTTAAATAAACCCATGGGCCTTAATCCTAACCAGATTAGGCCCGTGCATGAACCTGCACCCACCATCCATCCATCCCGCCCAAGTCCAAACCCATTTTATTTTATTTAGAGTAAAAACCTCTTTATAAGCTTTCATGGTAAAACAATACCACAGAATAAAATTTAAAATCAAATTGTAAATGATTTGGCTAAACCTTCCCAAATTTCCAAATATAATCTAAGCATGGCTAAGCATATAACAAATTTCACCTAAGGGTGTCAAGGTATTCGTATTCAATAATCAAGTTGGCCATACCATGGAAGTTGGAATAACTATATATGAAAACAGGACATTCAAACATTTATATAAACATATGCATGCAATAGTAATTTAAAAAAATGAATTAAATACTTTAAAATACTGGGAACAATATGATCAATAGTGTAACTTGCCTTCGTTGAAGTCTTGAAATTCTAAATCGTCGGAAGGATCTAACTCTCCGGAGTCGTCGAGGTCTATACGCGAAAATACGACAAATTAACTCCAAATTCAAATAAATTCAAAAACTCAGCTCAAAATAACTCCAAATTGAAATATTTTGGTTTAAATAGCTATATCTTGATTTTAGACAAATTTTGCAACTTGAACCACCCAATTTGGAGTTCATATGCAAAAGATATGAATTTTAGAAGTTTTACACTAAATCTGCAATTTAATTGAATTTTCCAAATTATTTTTCTAAAGGAAATTCTATTTATTGCGCAATGCTGACGCCAGCGAGAGATTTTCCAGAATTAAAGGAATTAAAATAATTCCCTGACAAGTGGGCCCCACGTGTCATAGACACGGTCTATGTGGACTAAGCCCACGAGCTTGTGGCTCGGAAGATGATGCCGACGCTACCGATGTGGCCGACACGGGCAACCACGAGGCCTCTATTGGTCGAGGTGGCGCCGACCGCCGCGTGATGTGGCCAAGCCACGCCGGCCCGGTGAGCATGCAGCGTTAGGGTCGCTCGCTCATGGCGTTCTACGCCGTGGCGAGCCAAATGGTCGTCGCAAAATGAAGGTCGGTGTGATGTCGATGCTAGTGCACCACCTTGCGGTGGCGGGCGTGATGAGGTGGCCGGCGCAGTCAAGAGCGGCGCGGTTTGAGGTCGACGACGAAGGGGTTCCGAGGCCCTTTGGCGAGTGGGTAGCGCACGCCGCGACGACGAGGCGATGACGATGGTGTTGACAATGAGGGCGGAGGAGCTTGCGTGGCGTCGCAATGGAGCTCGCCTTTGCGGTCGCCGCGAAGAAACTCGACCCGGCGCTTCAAGCCGGGAGGGCGTGGTGGTGGCTCGAGTGCGGTGAGGAGACGGTCCTCGTGCCCCTTATAGGGCGAGGCGCGCGCGAGATCGACGTGCGGCGCACGAAGGTTGTGCGGGATGC